>VWZT01002642.1:330444-391134 GCA_013397055.1 Pachycephala philippinensis
AATGTGGGACTGGTGGGGCCAGCACCGGGGTTTGCCCCCGAGGCGGCGGAGGAACCCCCAGGGATTATCTTGGGGTGCTGGGTGAGGAGCAGCAGAGCCCCAGAGAGTATGTGAGGACACTGCACTTGGAAATGCCATGGGATGCCCGGGGGCAGTCCCAGAGCTCTGGAGGCGCCAGGGGTATGCTGCCTCTCCCCAAACGGTGTTTGACCCCCACTGCCTTCCTGACCCTCCAAGATGTGCTGGATCCTGAAGTCCCTCTGCAGTACTTACACGACAGCTCTGAAATGTCTCGGTGCACTCGATTATCAGGGAGCCATGGGAAATGCATGGCCTGCCAGCAGACAAACCCTTCCCACAGCCATCCCGATGTCCCAGCCCAAGCCTCCCGGGACCTGGGGGTGCCGGGCTGAGCCCCAAGAGAGCTGAGACCTCCCTACCCCTCGCAGTGCAATGACACTCAGCTGGGGCAAGGGTTTCACTGTGAGCCACCTATTCCCCCTCCTGCCAGAAAAGTAGTCCTGATCTCATGCTGACGATGCCCACACTGCTCTGGACGGCGTTGGTCAAAAGCCACCCATAAGGAAACAATTATAGCTCAGCACTCCGGCAGCCGGCTGGAATTTCTCTCCATAAACCCAGTCCCTCAGTGTGGAAAGAGGCTGCTCAGCAGCAATGAGCTCGGCAGGAGTGAGGCACAGCCTGCCCTGGCTCACACTGGCAATAACCTGGGGGTCCAGCAACAGGTACCCCCCAGCACCCTGAGAAACTGGCAGGCTTGAGAAGCCACTGCTCGCCTATCCTCGAGGGCTGGCTGTTAAAATTAACCCGCCGTGACTGGGTCTGGAAAGCCCTTTCCCGGGAATGACAGGAATGTCTTTATCCTGGCCAAAGCAGCGCCGGTATGGGGCTGTTTGGGGAACCCACTGCCAGAGACAGTCTTTGCTGTAAACAGGCCAGAAGCCATAAAAACTCCACAAATTCCTCCAATCCCCCTTTTCCTGGGATCAAGTGAGCGCCTGAAACATGCAGGGGATGCAGTGGTGTCCCCACAGCCTCAGCAGCCTGGCACGTGTCGGGGTCCCTTGGTGCCACAGGACGGGATGAAGGCAGCACTGGCGGCTGCTCAGGGCCAGGAAAATGCCTGTCACTGTGCTGCGGTTTCGTGACCGTGGCCTGGAAGAATTTCAGTGGTGTTTTTTTTCCTGCTGGGAAGAAGAGCAGGCGGAGAAGTCCTGGCGAGCCAACGTGGCAGGGCTGGGCTAGCCTGGGGCACAGGGTCAAGCAAGATGCTCCATGCCATCCCCTGCCCTTGCTGGGTTTTTGGCTCCACTTGGGAACAGAACTATGACGGGAAGCCCAGCAACAAGGAATGGGCTGTTCTGCATTGCTTGTTTATTTTATCATGGGGAGCTTAATGCAGGAACAAGGAATGGAGTCTGGGGTTAGGTCCACTGCCCCCAGTGCCCCCGGTGCTGGCTGGGAGTTGAAGCTGTGCCGTTGTCCCTGCCAAGAGCCGGGGACTCAGAGAGGATGTGTGAATGCAGGGAGGGGGCTGAGCGTCAGGCACAGGAGTGTCTCCCCAAGTGAGATGCCACTGGCCACCTCCAGCAGGGCCTCGGAACCAGAGGGTGGAAGTCAGGGTGGTGAGAGGTGGCTGGCAGCCCCGCGTGCTTGTTTTCCAGGGCGGAAGGCCAGGGGTTGCTCCCGTCTTCCCTTCCCCTCCTCCGGTGCTGCTGGCAGCAGGCTGGGTGCTCAGCTGACAGTCACGGGGAAAGCATTAGCAAAGCAAAGGGGAGTTTCCTCGCCCCATTGCCAAGAGAAGACGAGGTGCTTTACCCTGGCCCTCTCCTCCTGCAACCCTTCCCCATGTCCCCACAACACCCACAGGAGAAGCTGGGCACAGCCTGAAGGTCTCCCCTCATCCATACGCACAGTGGGGGGGAAAACCAGCCCCGTGCTGAGCGCTTGCCCATCTCCATTAAACCCACCAGATCCTCTGGTGGCCAGGAAGTGGTGTGCCTGTTCCCTGGTCCGTGTCCCCTGGTCCCTGCCCCAGCAACTGTGCACACCCGCGGCGGCCGCAGGGATGCTCAGAGGACCACCCGCCGGTCCAGCTGCTCTGCCTGCCCGGCTCGCTGGTGTCTTGCTTCCAGGTGCTTGTTTTGGACCTTCTCAAAGTGCTGCAGCAGCTCTGTGTAGTCGATGTTGGAGGCTGCTGTTCTCTTGAAGCTGGTGCTGGGCTTGGTGTTGTCCCTGCAGGGTGGGAAGAGAGAATGAGGGCGGGAAGGGGATGGGGATGTTTGGTACCGTGAGCATCCAGCACTGGCAGCACCAAAAGCTTGTCCTGAAGAAGCTGAGCTCAGCAAATCCTAGTCATGCTGGTGCCTCATAAAACACCCCCAAAGACATATATTTTTCCTCCAGACATGTGAGATAGAGCCCAAGAGGTCCTGGGACAAGGAGGGGACAAGGGACATCTGCATCTTGGCCCCACATGGGAGGTTTAATCCCTCTGACACATGCTCCCCTCTGTCCCAACCCATTCCAGTCAAAAGCAGTGAGGAAAGGATGCCAGGGCCGTGTGCCTCAGTTTCCATGTGTTTTTTTGAGCAAGCAAAAAACATCCAGTGGTAGCAGGGACAGTCTCCAGGGATGAGCACCCATGGCTGGAGCCTCCAAATGTGGGCTCCCTTGAGTTCCAGCCATGGATATTCATCCCTCTGCTGTCCCCATGCAAGGAAGGGGGAGACACCAGCCACAGGATACCCACGGGAAGATGGCAGGCAGCTCTGGTGGCCCTGGTATGTCCCTGGGGAGGGGGCAGCTGGGGCTGGCCGGTTATGAAAGCCGGCTTCGGTGTTTGAAGGAATGTAGGTCAGAGTTAATCAGATGCTCAGGCCGTCTGACAGCTCGAAAAACCCCCACTGCCAGGGTTAGTGGGGAGAAAAAAGGAGGGGGAAGCACATGCAGCCCCCTCTCCGCCCCCCCAATTAAATATCAGTGCTGGGTTGTGGGTAGGAGCTCAGCGCCGGAGGCCATGAGGGATAAAAGCCATCCCAGGGAAGCAGTTAAAAGCCAAGGAGCGACAACAGCAGCGGGGGGTTAATTCAGAAACCTGCCCATCTTGGGAGCTCTTTTTGTTCCCAGGGCTGCGCCAAGGCAGAGCCAGCTTTATCATCAAGCCCCCCCACTACTCATTAGCCAAGGGTTGGAAAGCAAATCCCACTGGCAGCACCCCTGGGCAGGGAGCACAAGGATCTCAGCTGGTCCCCAGGGAGACTGCCGCCCTTGCACATCTCACGGATCCCCAAAGGCCAGGAGTGGGAATGGAGCAGCCATCCAGAGGCATTAGCAGGGTGCCAGGCTCCTTTTGGGTGCTGTGAAGGCTGTCCAGGCTGCAGGGGGGATGCTTTGGGAGCACCCCCCAGCTGCTGGAGTCTTTCTCCATAAACCTCCTTCCCAGCTCTGCTCGTTTCCATAGCGACCCCACAAGTGAAATTTTCCATCCCGGGTGCCAAATGCCTGTGGATGAGGCACAGCCCTCCCAGGGTTACCAAATATAGACACAAAAAACCCCCCGAGCCAACACTCCCGGCCATGGGGACAAGGAGCAGCCACGGCCGCAACGGAGCTGGGGGGTGAAAGCCAGAGCCTGGGGCTGAGCCCGGGATCGGGGCTGAGCCTGGAATGGCAGGGATGCTCAGCTGCGGGGGAACAGCTGATCCAGCCCCGATGCCGATGCCGGCCCGTCCCCACGGCACTTACGTGGTCTGCATGAGCTCTGGGTTGGGCACGCACTGGAGGCGGTGGGAGAGGAGCTGGAAGGCGCTGCTCTGGGGCAGCAGCATCAGCAGGCCATAGAGAGCCTTGATCAGGTAGGGGTTGTTCTTCACATCCAGCAGCTGCAGGCGGAGATCTGAAGAGGACAGAAAAGGATGGGAAGGCAGGGAAAATGCATTTCATCTCCAGCTGCAACAGCAGGTTCCTCCCACCCACTCTGATAGTCCTGGAGAGGCTCTAAGCCTCTGCCAGCCGACCCAAGGGGCACTTGATGGCACCCCTCTCCCCTTTCATTAACCCATCCATCTTGGTGTCCCACACTGTCCAGAATTCCCTCTTCTTGACACAGCCCCCTGGGGGCAACTGGCTCCCCAGTCTGCCACTCCTGATGCCACTCACCCTTGAGGCAGTCCGTGCTGTCTGCCTGAGAACACACATGCAACACAGAATTGCTCCTCAGCTTCTGCAGATTTAGCATAAATACCCACCCTGGAGCATCACATCCAGAGGGCTGGGTGACACCCTCCTGGGGACTCTCTGGAGCAGAAGGGATCCCCTCTGCTTGTTTCTGAGGGTTACATGTGCTGGGCCTCAGTTCTGCTCAGCAGACGCAAAACCACCCTCTGGCCCCATCCCTCGCTGTGCTCATGGTGGAAGAGTCTTCTGGAGCCCTAAATACAACTGAAGGGGTAGCCCAGGCGATGGGGCAAGGTCTGTGTCCCAGCATCTCACCTCCTGGTTGTCACTTGCCCCTCTGGTGTCTCCCAGTGAAGGGAGCCATCCCTAGGGATGCCACTTTATGGGGGACACATCTGTCCCCTACCCTGAGATGTGCAGACTAAGGAGAGTGGCGGGGGGGAAATTCTCAATTAATAATTTTGGGGCACGCAAAACCACCACAGACACGTGGCTGCCTCACACACTGGGACAATCATCCTGGGGATAAGGGACAGGGTCTACAGGAGGGAGCATGACTGGGGGTCTCTACTGCCCAGCTGCTCTAACCCTCTTCCCTTAAATATTTCCCAATATTACCCTGGACCTATGTAGGTGCCTCACAAAGTCCTTTCCAGGACATTTCCCAACAACCTCAGTGCCCTGCTACACCTTCAATGAGAAGCCTAGGGGCAGCAAACTGACACCATGAGAAATCCCCCCACAGCCCCAGGTCACCCTGCCACGTCCCCTGCCACCATCCTGGCTCCCAGTGTCACAGCCCTGAGATCCTGGTCAGGTGCTGCTGTATTACCCAGTGTATTACCCACACTGCTGGATGCTGGAGAAAACATCAGCTGTTTTTTCAGGGCTTAATTCTTCATTTCTAGAAAAAAAACCTTTTTTCTTGCTAAGGGCCCCAGCAGCACCCACGATGCCACCCCATGCATCCGAGGGTGGCACAGAGGGCTCCCCGCCATCTGATGCCCTCCTCGTGCACCCCTGGAGATGCTCAGTGTGATCCAGGCCACCTCCATCCCTTCCCCCATCCCTTTTGTCAGATGCCAGCGCCGCTCGCTCCCTTAACCTATATCTGGGAGGCAACGCTGCCCCCCCGTGCTGCCAGCGTGCCCTTTTCCCGGTGGGCAGCTCCAGCGCTGGGCAAACCTCCCGGCAAGAAGTCTCATAACTTCTGCTCTATTTATTCGTGCGGCGGCTGCCGCCTGTGATGGAGGCGGGGAGGGGGAGCACCGCGCGCCGCCCCTTCCCCACCCGGGGTTTCCTCCTTACACGTGAATATGGGGCACTCGATGAGCTGCACCAGCTTGTCCACCTCGGTGAGGAAATCCACGGTGACCTCCAGATCCCCGCTGCATGTGGCTGTTAAGGATGTTACCTTGGGAAAAGGTGGCCGGGCAGCAGCAGATGGCTTGCGCGGGTGATGCCCGGTGTGAACCGTGGCTTTGCCAAAGCCTCCCTGTATCCGCAGCTCCTGTGGGATGTGAGCGGGCAGGGAACAGGCAGGGCTTGCACATGGGCAGGGCTGAAAGGTCTGTAGGGTGGCCAAGGGATGACGGAGGGAGACAGGATGAGCAGGCAGGTATAGGGGAAGAGACAGGCTGCCTAAAAAGCTGAGAGTGGGCAGGATGAGCGCTCAAGGGAGGACGCTTTCATTTACCCTCCTGGCCCACAGGGACAGCGTGTCTCCCAGAAGGAATGCCGGTGTGCACTGGGAAGGGAAGTTGAGCGTGTCATTGCGCTTCTTCATTTGGAAAACTACTCAGGGAGGCTTGGGGTTTGCTGGCACACGAAAATAATCATTCTGCTGCAGGCAGATGGTGAGCTCACCGGGGATCGTGCCGTGCTGGGCACTGCCTGCTCCTCACCAGGCCAGGAGGCCAAAGCCTTAATCTTCCTGGGAGGAAGAGGATGTTGAGGAGCCTCCCCTCCTGGGCAGGGGAAGGTCAAGGCTCAGTCAGTGCACGCCTTCCTCTCTTTTCACCACAAAAAAAGGGATGACACCAGGGGAAGGGAGCTGGCACATGCCCAGCACAGACTGCCCTGCCCCGGTAATGACGGGCTGCAGGCAGGAGGCTGGGCTGGCCTGAAGGGTGACCTTGGTTGCCATAGAGAGACCAAGGGCCAGTTCAGGCCCCACCCTGGCAGAAAATCCCCAAAGGATACAATTTCTGGATGAGGTCGTAGGCATGCTTGTAGTTCTGGGTAAGGAAGCAGAGGGACACAGTTGTCACAGGGTTGTGACACCAGGACCGGTACAGGCAGCAGAAGAGGTTACGGCTTTCCTGGGGAAAGAGGGAACCATTGGGGTTTGGTCACTACTGGGAGCACGGACATGGCATGGAGAGCCCCAGGCACCCAGCATCAACCCGCTGGGCTGGCAAGTGCCACCA
Organism: Pachycephala philippinensis; assembly: GCA_013397055.1. Classification (NCBI taxonomy): domain Eukaryota; kingdom Metazoa; phylum Chordata; class Aves; order Passeriformes; genus Pachycephala; species Pachycephala philippinensis. The sequence goes on from VWZT01002642.1 coordinate 337,074, forward strand.
AGACACAAAGGGACGTTTCTGGACCCACCAAGTCCACCCGGCACTGGCAAGAGCCTCAGCCTCAGGAGATGGAGACCAGGTGGGCTTTGGGGTGACAGCATGACAAGGTGGACCTCAGGGCTGCTGCTGTGTCCACCACAGGATGAGGGGCTGGAGGATGACGCTGTCCCACCCAAGGGGACACCCCTGCATCACCGGTTTTCAGCAGAAGAAGGAGGAGGAGAAATCTTCCTCCTTCTCTCCCTTCTTGGATGTCACTGGTGCTGGTGGCAGCTACTCAGCAAATCCTGTGGGCACACTCCTGGGAGGGAGAGTTGAGGGACTGCAGGACTCTCCTCCTGCTGTCGCCTGTCCCATGGCCCATGTGGGGGCAGAAGGAGGGAGGTAGCAGCTGCTTGAGGGCTTGGTAAGCCCATTCCTATTCCAGGGAGAAAAGCAAGAGTTGGGCACATCCTCCAAGTCCATTCTCAGCTCCTGAAGGGTGGATGAATAAAGAGGCTTCCCAAGCTCCAACCCTGGGACCTACCAGGCAGGGACTGTGCAGCAAGACACACTCCCAGGTGGCTGCCAGGTCCCCACCATCCCCATTATGTCCCCTCCAGCTGCTAAGCCTGCTCCTGCTGCTCATACCGGGGTCTTCAGGTCCTTCAGTTGGTTTCTCAGCTGGAAGAGCTCGGAGGACGTCAGCAGGATGGTATTGAGGGTGTGGACCATGGTAGAGGCGAACTTGAGGTCCTCCTCCCTAAGCAGTATGTCTGCCATGGAGTGAAAGATGTTCTCTGCATTCAGAAGTAGACAAAGCTGCCTGTGTATCACAGAGAAGAGAAACCAGGGGGGAAGGATGGTTAATGAGCACAACCAAGACTCTGATGTGAGCCCACTTCTCCAGAGAGGACCAGGGAGGAGATCTGGGTGCATCAGAAGCTGGGTGAGTGTGGTGGCGCCAGAAGGGAGATGCTGTGGGGCAACACCAGGCTCTGCATTTGGAGGATGCAGCTATTGACACCAGGACAAGAACAAAAAACCATAGCTGGGCTAAGACACGTCCCTGGTCATGTTGCTCTGGGGCCTTGCTGGCACCCACCATTACGGCTCGTGCCACCTCAAACCTTCTTGTGACCTCCCTCAGGAAGTTTCAGTGTCACTTTCCACCCTGACCAGTGCAGTGAGCGTGCAGTAGCACCATTGCAGATGGCATGTGATGGCCCAGTCAGACAGGTATCCCACTGACACCGGGGAACATCCCAGTGACTGTGGCCAGTGGGGCAAAGCAATTCCTACTGGCATTGAGCAACTCGGCAGCCCTGGAGCCAGAGGCTGCTCTTTGAACTCCTCCATGCTCCAGCTGCCAGGAGATCCGGTGCTGAGTGGCTCCAGAGCTCCAGCTGGTGAAGCTGGAAGATGTCTCTGCTCCACTGGATATCCTGCCAGCAGCACTCTCCCCAAAACACAGTGTAACCAGCACTGCAGCCCACGCTGATCTGCCTGGCTGGGTCACAGCAGGAATGTCCTGCTTAACAAACCTTGAGGCATTACCAAGATTTTCAACATTTTTTAGACCAGAAACAAAAACTAAAACCCCAGATTTTTTTTTCTCCCACATTTGTTTGGATTTGGGGATTTCCTGTTTTTCTCCAGGCTCTTGCCTTCCTGGGCAGTTTGTCTGAGGACACCTGAAATGCTGCCCAGCACCAGCCCAGATCCCCAGTGTGGCGACTGGAGACACAGAGAAGCCCACCTGGCTCCCCCAGCTTCTCCTGAAACTGGGATGCTCCCTGGCTCACCACATTTCCCTGTGGGCTGATGGGGAACCTTGGCACCAAAGCACCCCCCAGAGCAACTCTGCTTTCCCCCAGCTCCTACCAAGCACAGTTCCCACAAGATAATCTTAGCTGGACATCAAATTTCCCCTTGGAGGCATCTCTGAGAGGATTAAGAGGCAAAACAAGGAGCAACTGTTTGGGCTGCTGGGTGGGAGGCATTCACTAGCTGCCTGGTTTGGCCAGGAGGTGAGAGGTACCCCTAAACTTCCCCTGCCCTAAAGTCATGTTTTCACCTCCTGGGGTGAGGAGGAGGAAGGACGTGAGTTTCCAGCCCCTGTTCCTGTGAGGACAGACCAGAAGAACATTATTTGGCTATAGCTAGTCACCAAAGACCATACCCTAAAGCCTGGTGGTCTAGGGACGCAGGAGAACAAAGATACACATCTTCCCTTCTCAACACATGGAGGAAGAAACCCCCCATCTTCCTCCCACCTCTTCGTCCTGCCAAATAATCCCCTCCCTCCTCAGCCAGCCCCGGCTGCTCTCCATCGGCGGCTCCCGCATCCCGCGTGGCTGCCGCCGGACAATGAGATGCTCTGTGTGGGATTTTACATAACCCAACCCAGCGATCGCCCTGGACCCCGCTAAAATGGAACGGGCTGTGATAAATAAGCTCATTTATCCCAATTATTCTTACGTAACCGGCTGCATTCATGGGGATGAAAACGCTTCCCTGATTTCTCGCCGCTTGGACGCGGGCTGGCTGGAGGAGGGAAAGCGGTGGGAAAGTGAGGCATGAAGGGAGGAAAGGGGAAGGCAGAGGCTTTTAGTCCAGCCCGATGGAGCCAAAAGCAAATCAATAGCTCAGCCTTGCAGGCAGGATCCAGTCACTGCCAGCTGCAGCAGAGCAAGCCCAGCTTGGGCAGGACCAAGCCCAGCCCAGGAGTAAGCTGGCTCCATGCTACCCTTCTCCAGCAAGGGGGATAAGTGAATGCCCCATCCTTGCCAAGCTTCCTCCAGTAGCCATGCTGGGCACTTGGACCTTGAAGTAGGATGGTTTACTGTGCCCAAAGAAGGGATGGGTCCTCCAGGGACAAACACTGGGACAGTTTTAGTCTCAAGAGTGCAGTGGTTGGTGAGCCAGTACAGCCGGGACTGGCTGCACAGCTCATGGCTGGTGGGGAGCTGGTGTTTCACACCTTCCACGCAGGAAGACTATGGCAAGAGTTTGAACAAGAAAAACAGTGCCAGGGCGCACTGAGGGCAATTCAGTGACCTCCAAAGCTCCCCCATCACAAAAAGGGTGCCAGTCGGGTTCCCCCTCCACTGTTCCTCCATGGAAAAGGAAGGCTCTTGCTTTCCATAAATAGGAGCTCTGCCATTTGGCTGGTGAACGCTGTGCTCGCAGTAAGCAGGGGGCTGAATGCGAGCTGCTTTCTAATTTCAGGCCTAGTTTTGATTAGTGGGGAAGGGTTGGGATTGTCCCCCCTCCCTCCAGTGGCCTTGGGGAACTGGAAACTGTTGGGGTGTTAGAGGAGTAGCTGTGTGGAGACTGTCCCTCTGCTTCAAAGCTGTGTCGCCCCACGGGGATGCTATTCTGCTTGGGCACCATCCCCTCCAGCCGCCCCCAGGTTCTCTGGGAGCCACCAGCAGAATGAGTTTGCCAGTGCACAGCATCCTTCTATGGCACTGGCAGAGACCTCAAACTCTCCTCCACGAAGTCCCTTGGTCGGCATATCCCAAAAGCAGTCCCCAAAGGCAGGGACAACTGGATGGTCCTGCAGCTGCTGGCCTCTGTGACAGCAGCCAGCAGCTGAGCCCAACTGCCAGCACCAGGTGGCTGCTTGTGGGGTGGGAGGGTCCCCAGGAGCCCTTCCCCTGGGAGGCTTTGATGGCATGAGGGGAACGCCAGGCTGGCTGGGAGGAGGCAGGGAAAGGGGTTGAACAGAGGACAGGTGGCTTCAACTGAGATGCCGGTGGAGTGGCTATGGAAGGGAACGGGGCAGAGGGGACAGAGAGTGGGAGCCATACCCCTTATATGTACACACCATAAATATATCCCAGACATATACATCCCATAAGTATGTGTGTATATATATACATGCACCCCTTAAATATATGTATCTCCCCAAATATACATCATGTGATGACGGAAGGAACCAGCTAATTCCCCTGAAGCATCATTCCAGCAAGATGCCTTTCCCTGGAGCTCTCCCTGCATCCCTGGCGGTGATTTGCATCCCCTTGCCCATGGGGACCCAGAGAGTCCCCAAGGATCTCCTGGCATGGAAGAAGAGGGGAAGAAGTGTCCCCAGGGAGGCAGGAGCCGCAGAGCATCACGGCACAGATTGGTTACGTTAGGCAGCCGGCAGCGCAGGCACACGGCGATAATGAAATGTGGTATTCAGGCCATTAAAATTTAACTCCTTAAATTAAAAGGGTTATTCAAACCTTTCCGATGGAGCCAAGGAATGTGGCTGCAGGCAGATAGGAGGCAGCATCCGCCTGCAGTGTGACAATGGGGGACACTTAGAGCCACTGTGGGGGTCCCAAGGGACCCAGCAGGTCATCTCCAGCCCCTGCTGCAGTCACAGGACCCTGCCCACCCCCTTGCCTAAAGGACCCCTCGACAACACGAGGCTGGCCAAGGGAAGAGCCACAGAGGTCATCACAAGCTTTGCGTGGCCATGTCACCCTGGGGTTCCCCTGTGTCTCTGATGCAGCAGCCACCAAGTTGCCAGCACAGCAACGTCAATCGCAATGAATTCCCATCACGCAAATGGCTGGTGGGGTGGGATGAGGTACGGGAACAAGCGGAACAGGGATCGTACAAGGGCCGGGATGCTGCTGCAGGGCAATGTGCTGGAGCCCAGAGGATGTTGGCGAGATGGGGTGGCTTTAGAGCCACATCTCCAATTAAGGACAAGCCCCGGCGTCCCTCCCAGCCCTCTTGCTTTGACAACTCAATGCCTGGAAACCAGCTAATCTAAACATCATCATTTCAGGGAGCTGTCAGAGCTCCCATCCTGCCCGCTCGTCCCTTTAACCACTTCAGCCCCGTCCCCTGCCCCGAGCCACCATGCAGGAACAGGGTGGCTGTCGGGCCAGACCAATGCTTGCTCAAAGAGGGAGAATGTTTGTGTTTCCCTAAAATTTAAAAAAAAATAAGACGAAATCCAGTCTCACTGCAGAACCATCTCCTCCTCTGGGATCTGTGGGGTGCCTGGGGGGAAACATTGGTCCCGTCCCATTGCCCGGCCATGCTGAACACCATCCTGCTGTGTTCAATTAAGCAGGTGCTTCTTCATTAAGCACCAGTGATTCGCTTTATTAGCTCTGGGCTAATAGACACGGGGCCCCAGCAGGGAGAGGATCATGTCTCGTCCCACTTCCAGCAACTGGGACAGAGCCTGAGCTGTGGAAGGAGCTGGCTGAGGCCTGGGACTGATACACCGAGGGGTTCTGCTCCACTTTTCTGCTCGTGGGTCTCAAAACAACTTCCACAGCTGTGAGGAGGGCAGAGCCCCTCCATGCTTCCTCCCAACCCACCTCTTCCTCTGCTCCCTTCCTCTCTCCTCCCCAAGGCTTTCCCCCACCCTTCCTCCACACCCCAGGCTCCCCAGCAGATGCCCCAGCTTAACCCACCTAACCAGGGAATCCACAGCCTCCGTGATGCCCACTGCCCACCCCCATCCCCTTGAAATTCTCCTGCCAGGAAAAGCAGCATCCTCAGCCCGGCCCAACAGCTGGGATCCTTTAGGAATTTGCAGAGGAAGCATAGATAAAATTAGGATGGGAAGGGGAGAAGGAGAAGAGAGCAAGTGGGGAAAGGAGGAGGATGTCATTGTCCCATCCTTTCCCGCCACATCAGCAAAGAAAATCCCAGTCCTCCATTTTAATCCCCCCCTTTCCTGAATCCAGGCTCCAGAGCTGCTCCTCCGGGCAAGGGAAACCATGGCAACCCTAGCAGCTCCTGCTTTACAAAATTCATAGCGTTTTACGTAAGGGATTTTGAATGGTTTGGGAGGTTTAGGAGTAGGGGAGCTCCTTCTACAGGAGACAGATCTGGGGAGGAGAAGGACCCTCATCAGCTTTCGTTTCTTGGAATGGTTACCAAGCTCCCCAGGGAAACTCAGTGAAAGCTGCAGACCAGAGATGTGCATATTCTGTGAGGAGATGTGTGGATCTGGAAAGGAGATGTGTGGATTCTGGGAGGAGATGTGTAGATCTCGGCAAGCTGGAGGAGACAAGCCCTGCGCTGCCTTTGCTTGAAAAGGGAAAGGTGCAGAATGTTTCACTGCAAACAAGAAAACCCTCCCACGGAGCGTCTGCTTGGCAGCAGCCGTCAGTGTGACAAGTGCTGAAGGAGCTGTGCTGCCAGCTCAGCGCTGGGCTGTGGCCGCCTCAGCGTCAGGCGCTCCCCAGGGATCCCTGGGGATCCCCAGAGCAACCGAGACGGATGCCTGAGAGGAACACAGCACAAATGTACATTAGTATTTCAGGCCAGCTTCAACTGGTGAAACAGCATCTTGATCCTGCAGAGCCTCAGCCTGGGGCTTCTGCTCCTCCTGATGCTCCCCTTGGACATCAGGCCACCGGGAGGTCCCTGTCCCTGAGGTGGCTTCCCTGCTGCCTACTAAAGCTGAGAATCCAGCCTGAAGCTGGGCAAATACACCTTGACTCATGATGAACCCAGCCTTGTTCCCACCTTGGACATGCCTGGAGAACAGCGACCTTCAACGAGATCACCTTCAGTTCTCCAAGCAGATATCCAACACCTCCAGATATTTTTATGATCAGTGAGATACCTGCAGGTCCGTACCAAACAGGAGAGGGAAACAGGGCTGTAGCAAGGAGAAGGAAAAGTAGTATCTTTTGGGATGGGCCAGAAGGTAAAGGACAACTAAATTCGGAAACTTGATGGTCTGCTCAGCCCAAGGTACGGCCCAACTTTTAGGTGTAACACAGACGAATGTGACAGTTCCTCCAAGGTGAAGCCCACTAGACAGACAACCAGCACCAGCCTCTAGCTGCTCAAGCTGGTGTGTCCCAGGAGTTTCCTTGAGGAAACTTTATTGTGACTTCTGGATAAAGCTATCCTGCCCATAGAATTCTGGCATGGCTTGGCTTGGAAGGGACCTTAAAAACTATCTCGTTCCAACCCCCTGCCATGGGCAGAGACACCTTTCACTAGACCAGGCTGCTCCCAGCCCCATCCAACCTGGCCGTGAGCACTTGCACTGATGAGTCACCGGTGACCTGCAAAGCTTACAAAATCCTGCAGGAACATCTGAGCATCCACAGGAAGCTCACTTGAAAAACAGGCAAACCTCTCCTTCCAAACCCTCCAGGAATGCAAAAAATTACCTCCCCGAAGCACTTCTTTTCCATCTTCTAAACTTGCCAGTGACTCGATGACGAAATGGATGGCAAATGCAAGTCTTGCCCTGGGCTCTTGGGGCTTCAAGCCCCAGGCAGGAGGCACCGGCAGCAGCATTAGAGCACATCCCTGGCTCCAGCCACCACCCCAACAGAGAGGAACTCATTCAGTGTTCACAGTCCAAGTGAGGCCGCCAGAGCCTGTTCCCAGGGGGGCACTTACACCGGGCACTGATGTTTTCAGGCAAGCTCTGTTAGGAAGGAGAGGAAGGGTAGGGGCTGGCTTGGGAGTGGGGGAGAAGTGTAGAGCAGCAGCAGATCCTTCCTTCGAGACGTCCGCTTCCCTTTCAGGCTGACAGCTGTGGCCTAATTTTCAAGAAAACTGACAAGCGCCTTATTTCTCCCGCTATAATTTCTCATCACTGCAAATAAAATAGGTTAAAGGAGCGGGCGCAAAGCTGTGGCAACAGGAGCTGGGAGAGGCTGATCCTGTTCAGGGCGTGCACAGCTTGTACAGAGATGGGAGCTGTGGTCCCTGCGCTCGCCCTTCCCCATCACTTTGATTTAAGATGAAGAAATAAAAGCGCTTTTGTTCCTAAAAGCATCGCCAAGGAGCAGGTTGCTGTCCTAGAGGTGGATGAGCCTTTGGAACCCTCTGTAGGGAAGGCAGATTTGGGGGAAAACAGTCCTGCTGGCCATCTCTAGACCTCTGAAAGCAGAGGGATAGAGTATGGCAGTAATACATGTGAAGCTTTCCAGAAGGAAGAAAAAAAGGGACTGGGAAGAGGTGGCAGCATCCCATGGCTCAGGGATAGGCGTATCCTGGGGTGGGAGGTGAAGCTGCCTTGTCTCTTCTCCCAACAACTCAAGCACATCCTGGAGCTCAAGGAAGGAGGTGCCTGTAACTCAGTGAGCCCTGCTGCACTCCCTGCTCAAGTGTCAGCTGCAAAAACACCCCATTTATGCCATGGTTTAGACACCCCAGATGTTATTTCAGCTTTAGTACCTGGCTTGCCTCCATGCCCGCTGCCTCTCAGCATTGCAGTTGGATCACAATGCCTGCCCTGCCTTCCAAGCCAGGATCCCTGGAGGGATCCCAAGGAAGGATGCAGCCTGAGGAGCCTTGCTCCCTCAAACCTCATCCGTCTGCTCTCCTCTCAAGCCCATAGATGCATGAGAGGAGAGCAGACGGATGCTCCCTGCCCTGCCAGGACCGTAAGAGAGCACCCAGTGCCATGAGGGGACTGGCTCCAGGTGCAGCTGAACACAAAGAGCAGCTCATGCACAAAGGGAAGGAGCACTGAACTCCAACCAGGGCGGCTTTTGCACAACTCTGCGTTTTCAGTGAGGAGTTAAAGATGTCCCATCCAGAGATATCTTATCTGAGGACATCCCGTCCTGGGGGCAGAGTGCCCAGTTGGACCCACTGGCTGAGGTGAGCTCTTCTCAGTTTTTAATTCAGTGTGCCCTGTACCTGGGGTATAACCCTGAGCAAGATACCCTGGAGACAGGTGGGGGGAAAAACACTGTTACTCAGCCTGATTTCCTGTCCTGGCTCTTCCCTCCACAACGATGAATAAACCGAGTTGTCACAGCTGCAGAGCCAGAGAAGGAAACACCATCAGAACACCCGAGCCCCAACCAACAGGATCAGACAGGTGAAGCTGCTTCCCTCATGATGAGGGTCCTCATCCCATCAGCCAGGCAAAGAAAATTTGGGAGACACTTCGGAAGCTGCTTGTGCTGAATCCCTGTTCTGCAGAACACGACAGTCAGCAAGCAGGGAAGCTGTGGGCTCCTCTCCCCACTGTCCAATTCGCCTTCTCCCAGCTTCCTCCTTCCACAGCCTGCTTGTCCACAGCATTCCTGCTGTGATCCTAGGGAAAGTGCTGGGAGGAAGCAGATATCCCTACCTGGGGACCTGCCCTTTGAAGGAACTTGGCCATTCTGTGAGGATTTTCCTCTCCTACGCACATTTCCCCTTCCTCCCCTCCACCCTCTCACTGACCCAAATTAGTCCCAGCCCACGCCGGCACTGCCGCTCACATGTGGTTCCCATTTTTCTACAGGAAAACCCATCAAATCCTTCCAAGCAGCTCCAAGTACGGCTGGGCCTGAAGCAGCTTTGGTGGGTTAGGACAGCAAACTCATTTCCAGGGCCTGGTCCACCCCAGCTCATCCAGCCCCTCGAGCTCAGTGGAGGCATCTCCTGTCCTCTCCTGGGGGTCCAGTCCCAGGAAGGAGCTGCCAGGGCTGGCCCAGCTCCTGCTCTCCCAGCAGGGATAATCCTTAGACAGAGCAACCAGGCTCCTCCCTTGTGAAGGTCACACTGTTGGTGACTGCTGGTGCATTGCGACTCTAGAGCCAACCTCTCCTCTGGGGGAAGCTGGGTTTTCCCCCTCTGGCTTCTGCTTCATGGGGCTGGGAGGGTATCAGAGAGCCCAGAATGATGTCCCAGAGCCTCAGTGAATTAAAACCTCAATAAGCACATGCTCCTGTGGGCTTGTGGAGCCCACTGTGCAATGTAAAAGAGGCAATTTGAGAGCTGAGAGTTTTTGGAGGTACTGTGGGGTTGTTGGCTTCCACCCTAAAGTCCCATAGGAACCCAAGGAGAGCCTGGAGTGCATTTACGGTGCAAGGCTGGGGCAGAGAGAGAATGCAGGAAAGCAGAGCCTGGTTGCCAGCACATCACTGTAGCACTGTTCTGGATCTCTAGGCATGGGGTTTTACATGGCAAGCTGGGGAGAGGAGGTTTTGGGGAGCAGGGAGAGTTAAAAGGAAGCACAGAGGAATGGGCTGCAGATAAGTGAGGAGAACCCCACTGACCTCTGCAGAACTGGGAATGTTCACCACCCTGCTCCATCACCCTGTGCCTGGCCAGGGCCTTGGGTGGGAGGGAGTCCCTCTTTCTGCTTTGCAAATAGGCAAAAAAAATGCAAACTAAAAAGCTTTCTCCGGTTCCTCCTCTCGGCGAGGCACGAGGAGGGGGATGGCGAGTGCACAGTTCATTAAAGCCGGAGGGCAGGCGGCCAGCGAGCATCCTGGCAGGCAGAGCAGTGGATTTTCGCAGGCTCGCTGCCTCCCGACACAGAAGCTTCCCTTGTAGCACTCACAGCTGTTTGGATTTTACCCGAGTTCATATCACAGTTTATCAAAGAGGCTCCATTTTTTTTCCCCTTCTTTTTTTTTGCACTTTGCTGAGTACAAGCCAAACGGTTCCCGCAAAGACAAACGCAGGTTTTGTTCTGCATTGCAGTGGCACGGAGGGTGGGAGAGAGGAAGAGGTGACACGTGTCCCCCCTCCAGCCCTGATTCACTTGCAGAGGGATTTTCAGGGCATGGGTTTGGCAATGGGAGCTGGAGGGGGCACAGTGGCATCAGCACATCCAAAGGAAGGAGCAGGAGTGGATCCTGCATCCCAGCAATGGGTGCCTCCAGATCATCAGGAGGTATTGGGATGTTTGGCTAAGGAAAATGTGTGTCCAGGGGAGCTCAAGAGCATCCAGGCCTGGGAGAAGAGGAGGGTTTTGGTTAGCCACAGCTCCCGAGTCTCTCCCAGCAAGAGGCTGGGAAGTGAGGACAGCACAGCAGGAGGAAAGGACAAGGTTAGGGATGAGGTGCGAGCCAGGATGGGGCTGGGGGGACACTGGCTCACTGCAGTATAGTGGCATTCTGCAGTTGTGGCATCCCCTTATTATCAAAACAAACACCCACTGGCTCTGTACAGGATCCCCAGTGCATCCCTTGCTATCCAAACCTGTGGCTAAACTCTCATCCCACTCCCTCCCTCCCGACAGCCCTCCTCACTGGGATGCTGGCAGGCAGCCCTTCCCTTCCCACTCTCCCAGACGGAGAGCACAGTCCTGGGAATGCCAGGCAGGCCAGTCAAAAGCGATTTAACATGCACCTCACTGCTGGCCTGCCAAGAGCATCGGATGGATGTCTGTGCTCCACACTCCTCCAGCCCTCTGCTCCCCTCCTCTCTGATTCCTCATCCTGGTTAGCAGGTTCAAACCCACTTTGCGTCTTTTTCCCTGCTTTTTCTGGAGAAACTGGGGTCATACAGTCAGCCTCAGCCTCTCAGAGGCAGAAAAGCCCTGTCATGCCCAAAAACAGGGACTGGCCACCCCAGCCCCAAGGGCATCGTGTACAGCCCTTCATGCACCCAGTGTGACCTGCCAGTGTTTGTCCTCAGCTCTGCCCTCCTCATTATCCAGCTCTCCACTGGCCTCATCCCAGCAGGACTTTGAGACCTCAAGAACAGTCAGAATTTCCAGCCAGGTGAACTTTTCCCGTCTGCTGGAACTATAAATCTGTGGCCCCATCACAGGACTTGGGATTTTCCAGCTCTCCAGTTAATGCCATAAACTGGCTGAACAACCTTCTATGCTCCAGCCTATGTCTTCCAGAGTGGATGGAGACCCAGCCAGCCCCCTCAGGGTTCAATCATCCCCCCAAAAGCCAAGGGCCATCTCCAGTCAAATGGACAATCCCACCAGGTGCATCACATGGGGGGTGGTTGAAAAGTCATGCCAGGGCCTCTTCCAAGCAGCTTAACCTCAGAAAACACCCTGTGAGAAGGTGCCAGGCAGTGGGGAGGTTTGTTTAACAGCTCTATAAAACAAGCTGAGACAACCCCTGCGTGCGGGCCCCTGCCTGGGGAGCAAAGTGCTGACTCAGGCATCCTCTCTGCCCCAGGGTGCCACTGCTCTGAGAGAAAATGGCCTTGCTGGGTTTAAAAGTTAAGCCCTGCACTTCAAAGCATCCACACACGACATGCATAGAGATGTCTCCAGCCACTCAAGCACATCCCATACCCCAGGGAGTTCATTTGCTGTGGCAAGGTACATCAGCCATGCATGTCTGAGCGGTTCCATCTCAGAGAGCAGCAAAAAGCCGGCTGCTTTGGTGCTAGGCTTGACTTAGCCAGCTGAACCAGCTCCTGGAGCTCAGACGGACCCTGAGGACAGCACAGGAACTGCACAAACAGCCCTGGGGAGGTGTAAGAGGGGAGAAGACAGCTCCTTGCAAGGACAGCCAGCCCTATCCTCACACTGTGCTCCGAGCAGCAACACTGATGTCCACGCAGTAGGGCTTAACCTCTCCCTTAATCCCCCCATCCCACAGCGCTGGTACCAACCAAGAGGCATTAAATCCAGCCTGTAAATCTCAGTGTGAGCTGAAAAGCTCGGTGCCGCTCTGCTGCCTGCCTCCTGACCGGTCAAGCAGCTTTCCCTCCACAGGGTTCCTGCCCGGAGGACAGCCATGCTGCTCCAAGGAGCCATGTGATGCTTTGGAAGCTCCTCCGCATTTTTCTGCTGCTCCAAGCCATCGTCGGGAGGTCAGCAGCTGAATGGGAATATTTGCTTCTTGCTTAAGGGCTCCGTTGAATCCAGGATGGCCACGTGCCAGCCAGGGCAATTAGCGAGAAGGGTGGAAGGCCTCAGATCTGCTTATCAAGGTGGGAGGTAACACTGATGCTCCTGCCTCTGACAACACTTTGGGAGCAACCTTTGAGTGCAAACACGCCTGGCTTGAGAGGAGGAGGCAGTACTTGGTATTCTTAGTTTTGAAGGCAGACTAATTTTACTGGCTTCCAGCCTAAAAAAAGTCACAAGTGACAGTAAGAGAGAGCTGACCCCCAAAGGAACCCTGTCAGCTGCAATGCAGAAAACTGATGCCAAGCCAAAAAAAAAAAAATTTGGAAGAGATCATGGGAGCAGGTTTCCCTCCTTCTTTTAGGGAAGAGGGGTGGGACAGCATGAGACTCTGTGGGATTTGTACCACTGGAATCCCCTCAGCACATCCTTTGCCCAGACATTCATGAGGCATTTAAACAGCTTTGAAGAGCCTTCTCCTGGATGTTTCTCTTCCCTTCTCTCAGATCACAGATGGCAGAATATTCTGAGACCCACAAGAATCATCAAGTCCATCTCCTCCTGCTGGGGCTCAGCTCAGCATGTGAGCTCCACCACAGCCACAGTGTCTCTGTGAGGTCCCCTTGAGCTGAGGGGATCCTAATCCTAAAGCCCTTGGCACAGATGAGGCATCACACCATGGTTTGATGGGCACTGGATCCCAGTGGGGAAGGCAGCAGACCAATCCATCTCTTGGATGCACGAACAGCACTGGCAGAGGGGCCATGTGCCAGTGTTGGGTTATCCCCTAGCCTGGTGGTCACAGGCAAAGAAGAAATTCTCTGGATACTTCCTTATGAATGATAGAAATTTTTGGAGCTGTTTTCCTGTTATTTTGAAGGAAGTTTGTGTTGCCACTTAGCTCCACCCTGTCTTCTCTTGCAAAGCATCTAGAGACACCCACCTTAGGGCTGGGGTTGCTGATGGCGAGACCACCCGTCACAGCCCCTATCTCTGCCTGAGGCAGGCTTGGAGGGTGAGTTCTGCCAGTGAGGGCTGCAGGTATCTCTCCCACCCACCTTCCAGCATCAGGCAGGCTCTGGAGCAGTTCTACATGTGTTGGGGGTGACAGGTCCTTACAGAGCAAGAGGTGGTCCCACCTCCTGCAGAGATCATTGGTCAAACCCCACTGCCATCCTCAAGCATGCAACATGCCATAACCTCTGTCTCTGGGACTCCGAGGACATATCAGGAGAGCGACTAAAGTCCTTTCAGAGTCAGCAACCAAGCATGAATGAACTTGAGTTGGATTAGAAATAAACTACCTTTAATCGCAGACCCCCTACGTGACCTCACGGACCTTTGAATTTGCCCACCAGCAACGTGACGGGGAAAACTGCTGTGCTGTGCTTGAATAAAACCCCTGTCCCCCATTTCCCTTTCCTGTGAACACTGATCCTTCAGCTGGAAATCATTGCCTAAACGTAACACGTCTATTTTCCTTCCCTGCTTCACTGTTCCCAGGCCAGCCTGGGAAAGAGGCAGCAGTGGTCCTGGACCACACTTCAGCAGACGCTGTCCCAGTCTCTCAAGCATCCCCCTTGCGCTCTCCAGCTCAGGATGAAACATCACCAGCATCTCTCAAGTCAAACATGAGGCTGGCTTCTCACCCCGCTGTGCGAAACAGCTGAGCTGGCTTGTGGACAGGGGAGGGATGTAACGTGGGAACACGCATACGGCTTCAATTTGAAAAGTGGCTAAAAATAGCTCCACGAGGCTCCCACGTTCACTGAGGCTCTCCGGCAAGAGATCAATCTTTGCCAGAGAGTCCTGTAAAAGTTTTTCTCCTCTATTCTCATCTTGCTTTTTCTGGAAGCAGCAGAGATGTAGTTTACACCAGTCCTGTACCCGCCATCGGTAGGTTTCAGAGTTAATCGCTGGTACTTCAGGGCACGGCTCACCCTTCCAGAACCATCACTTTGGCTCCAGTCCTGCATCTACCCCACATGAGCAACAACGTGACTAGACACAGCACAGAGTCATCTATTTTTTTAATTTTTTTTTTTGCTTTACCAGATTTTTTGGGGCATGAGTCACTGTAAAAAGCCTCAGCTTGCTGAGCTGCTGTGAGCAGAGCTCAACCTCTGGCTGGCTGCTGGGAAAGCTGGGCCTGGCAGCTAAAGCTCATCCTGCCAGAGCCAGAGGGAAAAGTTGGAGGTGGCCGTGGTACAGGAGAGCTTTTAAATGGGACCCTGCCCAGGCTCACTGTCACTCTGGTCACCCTGCTTCCCTAACACAGCATGGGGCCACTGCCCTGCCAAGGGTGGCTTATCCTGGGGGCTGTGCTGACTGGGGAGAGGACAGTGGACACTGTGAGTGGGATATTGTCTCTGGGATGAATCCAGACTTGGGCAAAAATCGCTGCCCAAACAGGTACAATTCCACACCCAGCTATCAGCTTAGCAAATATTGGGAGCTCTGCATGCTGTATTTTCCCACTGCAGTGATGGGACCCCCTTATCAATACCTGGCACACCCCTGTGCCTTTGGAGAGGTGGCTCTCTTCTCCCACAGAAGCATGGCTTGTATCTCATGCTCTCCCCCTGTTCATTTGATGCCACATCCCTGAAAGCAAGGGAGGAAAACCCAGGGTCCTGCCAGCTGCTTCCACGAACCTCCTCACCAATTTCTCCACCTCGCCTTGACCATTAACCCTGTTATTTCCCAGCGAGCTGAGGAATGGATATCCCTTGCCCCAGATTTCATTGCATTAAAGATGACTCCCTGCCAGCTGCCACGACACTTGGCATTCCAGCATTCACAAGATTTGGCTCTCCAGCCTCCGCCGCAGCTCCTTAAAAAGCTGAAGCAAACCCTACCAACTCCATGCATTGAAACACATGGCTTTGGATGGGCGAGCATCTCGCCAAGCTGGCTGGAGGGATTCACTCGGCTTGGCACTCCGAGTGCAAGCCTGTCTTCGTGCTCTGGCTGGTCTAGTTGTTTCTCAACGAAACAGGCTCTGACAACACTGTTTAATAAGGAGCCACTTTGCCTCCGGGGATGGGAGAGAGAAATATGGTGCCTTGACATGTGAAAGGCAAATCCTGTTTGCTCCAAAACCGTTTGTTGGAGAGCGAGGGAAGCTTGAGGAAATGGTTTTGGCTCTGAGCGAACGTAGTACTTGGGCTGCTTGACCCTGCTATCCCTGTCCCACCCATCCCAGGGGTGCTCAGGGGCTTCAGTGAGGCTGGTGGGGTGCTCTGACCTGATGATGAAGGCTCCTCTGGTTTCCAGGAGTTTCCGTTCACTGCTGAAGCGCTTGAGCAGGTTGATCATGAACTTGTAGAAGTAGGAGTTCATGGTGGGGGTGGAGGGTGAGCACTCCAGGCCTTTTGTACCTGGGGAGGCAAGGGGAGAGCAAATTAGAGCTGCCAGAGCCCTGCTGCCAAAGCCTTGATGAGAGAGCAGACACCCAAAACATGGCCACAGCACTGAGGAGGGCAGGGGCATGGAAAGATTTTCAAGCCTCATATAACCACATCTGGTTGGTCCAAGCAGAGCCAGCCCTGTCTCGGCTCTCTCCAGCGCAGGGGAAAGCATCTTAGAGTGGTCACAGCCCTGGAAGCAGCACCTGGGGATAAAATGGGATTTTTGGGAGTTCATCCCAGAGCTATTCAGCTTCAGTAGCTGGTAGAAGAAGGGGTGCCTGAGGCTCTAAATTGAGCCAATCCCATCTCCTCAGACATGGCATGTACACTCATCCCAAAACCACCAGATTGCTGGAGAGCTGAAGAGCCTGTAATCCAACCCCATGAGCCATAGACGCCCCGAGCCCAGTGTGCATGTAGTGGCAGACACACACATTCAGCCCCAGGTCATGGCACGGACACCGGTTTACACTCAGTAATGTGATTTTCCCTGAGCAGAAGCCACTTGGTGCAATAGTGTCACACAGAACGTGCCCCAGGGCTAGCATAAAGCCCTGGTCAAACCACAGCAGAGCTCCGGGCTTAGGGGTAGTCCTGGTCTGAGACTCTTGGCAGGGAGGGCAGGGAAAGGGGCAGCTCCCAGCTCAGGGAAATATCCCTTTCACACACAAGAGCAGGGAGCTGGCAGGTAAAGATTGCTTTTCCCACAGAAAACCCCAGGGGAGATGGTTTATTTAGCAGGACAGCGCTCAAAGCAAATGTTTGGAGAGAGTATTTCAAAGGCGACTTTGCAACAAGGGGAGCTCTCTCCCTTAATTTCTCCTTTGGAAAGGCCATGTCTAACTGTGGTAAGGAGGGAAGCCAGCACACACGAGCACCCCAAGGCTATTCCCCACCCACTACTTCCATCAGATAACCGAAGGAAACCTGAGCAGTTTGATTTATGGATGTTGTCTGCTTCTACGGACACTCAGCAGAGCATGGAGCAGCCAATTAAAGATGCAATTAAGCTGCCAAAGCCCAGGAAAGCTGAGGGAAAAGCTGCTGGTCTGTTTTCCACCCTGCCTCTCCCGATGATACACAAGAGATACACTCAGGGCAGCTTCCCCAGGTTTGGATTTAGCATCTAAGAGAACACACAGAGCCAAAGAAAAAGGAAAATGAAATACGAGGTCATCCTGACCAGAACCTGGTGCCCTCTTCCTGCTGGAGCTGCGTGTTCACCCACCCCTTGGTATATCTGTAACCCCAAACCAGGCTTTGAAGCAGGCAGCTCCCCGAGCACAAGTGTTCACCATCGCATCATGTTTCCCCTCAGCTGCAGGGAAGATGATCTGGGCAAAGGAAAAAAAAAAAAGGGATCCAGCTGAGCCAATGTGCTCCAAAACAAAGGTGTGTTTGTTCGAAGGCAGGGAGTACCCGGCATGAAAATACAGCCGTGCCCCACGTGTCGTCACTACAGCTGCTCAGCACTGCTCAAAAGGGAGCAGAGACACGGTGTGGAGGTGACACGGGGCAGCTCAGCCTCGTACCTCCCAGCAGAGCCTGGGAAGGCAGGTGAAGACCAGGCAGAAATTGTCTTTCAAAGCTGCAAAAGTGATATTTTTGCCTATTTTCTCAGTAATGCCGAGGCATCCAAACCTGGCTGCGCTGCAACACGAGCTAGCAGCAGGTAGGACATCCCACCTTCATTCCTACCAGCTAACAATGCTCCAGTGCTGTAGTTTGTCTGGGGAGAAGGTCTGATCTTGGAGTTTCTCCCTTCTCAAGACCCCAAAAATAGTCTCTCTGAGCCCCACAGCAGCATGGACAGCACTGCTGCCCAGCGTTCCCTCCACAAGGCAAAGCCAGCTTTGTACCTCATTGCCACCCCGCATGCCTTCCAGCCAAACATTACATGTCCTAAAACACATTCCAAAGGAAAAACAGGAGGAGGCAGCAATTTTTCTCCTCCCTGACAGGACCAGCACTTCTGCTGTGCACAGGACAAAGCCCAGGAGCTGTATGGCTGCAAGACCAACCAGCCAGAAGCACCCTCAGATATGTGCTCTGAAGTGGTGCAGCATCTCCTGCATCTTCAGCTGGAGACTGGGAATGACCTGCTGGATCAGCTGAGTATCCAAAAGTCAGAATTGCCCTGGAGATCCCAGCTACAGTTTGCAGAACCTTCAGTACTGCTCTTTTCTTCCAGTGACTGGTTCCTGAACCTTGGACCCTTCTGCCCAGCCTGGGAGCAAGGAAGGACTGGGACACAGAGATGGTGAAGACAAGTCTGTGCCCTGTTTTTCTTAGGAAAGGAAAGCATGTGAGCCCGCCCACTCCAGGGAGCCTCTTTACCATCCTTTGCCTCTGGGAGCACTGAGATTGAACTCCAGAGGGATCATTTCTCCATCCCTTGCCCACCCGGTGTACAGCAGCTATGCCTGCATGTCCCTAAGGAAGGTTTCCGCTGTGGCACACTGTGCCAGAGCAGCCTTGCCAGTGCTCTCTGGGGGTAATGCTGGGAGTGAGAAACCAGCGTGTAGGAGTCTGCCAGGCTGCAAAAGGCTCAACCAAACCTCAGATGGAGTTTAAACAGGCAATACTTCTTCCAAGCAGGCAAAGCAGTTCTTTTCCAAAGCCTCCCAATCCTCCAAACTTCCCGTTTGCTCTGTTTACAGGATGTCTAGGAAGTGGCTGGCACCTTGTGTGCCATGGTGTAACCCTTCCTGGCGTAGCCGGGAGCTCAGCTCGCTGCCCTGCAGGTTACAGCTCAGCACAGTGGCATTCCCAGCTCGACAGAACTGTAGGAGCAGCTTGTCAAGTGTTTCTCTGAAGCACGAGAGACAAGCAGGAAGAAGTGTTAAGAAAACTGTGGCATAATTAATTGAAGCTTGCACCTCTCCCCCTTTCCCTTAAGCAAGACTTTGCAGATCTGTAACCTGCCAGATCTGCTGTTAACGTAGCCAGGGCTGGTGGCACGTCATGGCTCTGCTGCTTTTTATTTTTTTTAAATCTGGCATGGAGGAGGAAGCTGGAAGAAGAAAGATCCCTGCTCAGAGGAATGATGAAACTCAGTCCAGATATCCACCAGAAGAGGAACAAATGGGAATTTTGGGCTCAGAGGAACATCAGAGCAGTGAAACATGACAAAAAGCATGTGGGAATTGCAGCTCCATGGCTGCAGTGAGTCCCCATCAACCTGGGCCCTTATCACTGAATCACAGAAGGGCCCTTAAAGCTTATCTAGTTCCAACCCTCCTGCCATGGGCAGGGACACCTTACGCTAGATGAGGGTGCTCAGAGCTCCATCCAATCTGGCCTTGAACACTTCCACAAATGGGGCAACCTGTGCCAGTAATTCACCACCTTTACAGTAAAGAATTTCTTAGTATCTAAGCTAAACATATCCTCTGTCAGTTTGACACCATTATCCCTTGTCCTATCAATGACTACGGCAACCTCCTGCAGCCCAGGACGCCAGACTAACAAATCCTTTCCCTGGATTCCCTTCACACACTGGGGTAGAGCCAGGGACACGAGTGGGCTTCTTGGATCACCTACGTCAATACCAACATCTGTTCCCCCATCCATGGGTGCCAGCTCGAGTGGATCACAGCGAATGTCTGCAGACTCCCAGTGCATCCCTGAGCGCTCACCAGCGGCTCATGCTGTTCCCATCGCTTGCGTGGCCACGCTATAAATCAACCGAGACAGGCAATTAGGGATCTATATTAAGGCCCTTATAAATATATATTGTACATCACCCTGGAACATTCAGGCTGTCTGGCTGCTTGATGGGCTGAGCTGTGTCGAGACCTACAGTATCCAAAGTGTCCCCACACTGCTCCGGGTGAGCCTGGTAGACTCCAACACAAACTTGGATTTTCTTACCTCAGCCACAAAGTGCTGAACTTCACCCTGGCATAAAACATAACTTCTATTAATTTACTATAATTGGTTTCAAACCAGTCTTAATTAAAACCGGTGTGGACTTGCTTAACTCCATTGAAACCAAATTGAAATAAGATTGGAGCAGAATTGATTCCTTTCCGAAGCGAGCTAAAGCTGGGTAAGCTGGTTAAAGAGTATCCACAAGGGTATTTGCGGTGGTTTAGCTAAAATGATTTACCGCAATCTCTAATTGAAGCAATTTCAGCTCGGATATGGGGAGGGTAAGCGAAGAGTTGGCGAGGCCAAGCATCCTTCCCACCCGAGTGCTTTCCCCAAGGCATCATGTTTCCAGCTCAGCCCAGAGAATGATCTCCCTCAGCTCCTCTGGGAGCAACAGGGATAAACCCGGCGGCAGCCAGAGCTGGTCCGTGAGCCTTCAACCCGCCCGAGCGCCAGCGGCGTGGGAGTCGGCACTGCCAGATGGTGCTCGGCAAAACCCCGGGCAGCGACGTGGGAATCTGCGCGGCGTCTCCCCCCGGCAGCCTTCCCCAGGATGTTTTGAATTTTAGCTTTTGCAAACATGGAGTGGCGAAGCCTCGCGGAGCAGGATAAAAATAGAGCCGTAAAAAAGGCAAATCCTCCCCTCCTCCTCCCAGAAAGCCGGCGCAGGGCGTAGCTGGAAACAGATGTGAACATGTCGGCAGCTCAGCTGGGCTCTGGAAAACCTCCACTCTCCCCTCTCCAGAGCACAGGAGGCTGCTGAGGAAATAAACCCATCAAAATTCTGGATTGCATGGCCAGGGGCTGTGCTCAGATGCTTCCCCCTTCCTACCCAGCTAAAGAGCCATGGGTTTGTAATTCCTGAGACTTCAGCACATCAGCAGAAAGGGGGTCCCAGATGGGTTGGGGTACATATTTTGATGCCAAATGAGGCTTTTGCTGCCCCCGGTTGCCCCCACTTGATGCAGGGTCTGCGCTCATGGCTGCCTTAAAGGAAGGCAGCAGGCACTGATAATCCTGATGGTTTCCTGGGAAGGTTAGCAGTCGACTACT
The DNA here is from genome assembly GCA_013397055.1 of Pachycephala philippinensis. Taxonomy (NCBI): domain Eukaryota; kingdom Metazoa; phylum Chordata; class Aves; order Passeriformes; genus Pachycephala; species Pachycephala philippinensis. The sequence goes on from VWZT01002642.1 coordinate 357,930, forward strand.
GCCTCATTTTTCTTTGCTAAGGTAAATCAGTAAGCAAAAATGCAGCAGGGGTATAGCTCAGCCATTGTTCTGGAGCACAAAGTACCCAGCAGAGGTGCAAAGTAGGAATGGTTAAGCTTCATGGTGAGCATAGAGTGGATTGAGGCTCCTGCACGGAAAGGTGAAGCATACAGAAGATAACCTGTAGGAATGAGCAGCAATGGGCTTTACTGGGCCATTTCCACACCAATATTCATTCTGCTACTCTGTTTTTCACCTCATTCCTCACCTCACCCTCCAAATTCCTCACAACATCGTGGGGAAACTGAGGCAGCCCAGCAAAGTAACCCCAAGCGAGGGCTTGGCTAGGATTCATTTATCTACACCATTAACTTTTCCTTTGTCCACCACAACAGATCAGTAATCCCAGCTGTTATTTGGGAATCCCCAGGCTTTCTGGCTGGCTGTATGCTGCGACCATCTCAGGAGGGATGGATACCTGGAGGCACGCCAGGCGAGTTAATGCTACATCTGGATGGTCTCTCCTGGGGTTTTCCACGGCATCCTAGCTCCGCTATTACACTCTAATATCCAGGAAAAGAAACAGATCACCTTTTCCTTCAAATTCCTCTCCTACCCAAGAAGCAGAAGAACGTTTTTGACAGTCAACCCTCCTGAACAGCTTCATGCCAGTAGGGAAAGAGATGCCACAGGCACCAATCATCAGGAACCAAACCACTGAGCTCGGAGCACTCAGGAACAGCCCTCTTTTCTCTTGCCTGCTTGGTTTCTCTGCTCCCTGCTGTCACACTTCTGATCCTGCAAAAACTGTTGGAAGCTGGCTCCTTTGAGAGCAAGTGGTTGGTGGTGTAATGTCAGCTGCCTCATTGCCTTTTGTGGGGAGGATGAGTAAGGAGGGGTTTAACTTTTATCCTTCTCTAACACTGGAAATAGCAGTTTAGCAAATCTGAGCCATCTGATAAGGGGCCCCCTTCTCTTTTCTACCTTTCATGGACCTCCTGCACCCTACAGACTCTCACCTGATGTTTGCAGAGGCTGCCCTAACATTTTTCAGACTGTCTGGAGGTGGGACCTTGTCATACCCTGCCACTTCTGCAGATCTACGATTACACAAATGAAGCAACAGACAACGAAAAGGGAGTGGTTTGGCTCACCGAGAATAAAATTCCCCCCAAGGTATGTCAAAAGCAAACACCTAACACAGAGTAGCTCCACTCTGGAGTGTTGCATGTTCTCCAGGGGGGATACAGAAAGATTGAACTCAACAGACTACATTTCTCAGGGACTTCTAGCAGTTTCCTCCAGAGTAATCCACGGATTCCTGGGATATCCATGGTCTGCCAGTGGAAACCAATGACCTCAGGCACGTTAGTGCATCCACATATGGAGTCAGACTCCCGGTAAACATCCTACAGCGTGAAGTGCTCAGAGGGTACAGCACTGTCCCCCCCATCTCCGGCAGGAAGCCAGGCGGGAGAGACCGGACCAAGCTGGAGAGGAAACAAAGGGCTGTAACTGCTTCACCTTACAAAGCTGTGCAGAAAGGAAGGAAGAGATGTGTGCAGGAGTTACCCTGTGCAAGGCAGCAGCTGGTCTGGCAACATTTTTGGAACGAGCTTTTGTCTCTCCTACAGAGCAGAGCTGTATACCAGGCTGGAGGGCTTGCACCTATGATATCATGGAATGGTTTGGGCTGGAAGGGACATCTAAAGGCCAACCCCCTTGCTATGGGCAGAGACACCTCCCACTAGACCACGCTGCTCAGAGCCTCATCCAATCTAGCCTTGAACACTTCCAGGGATAGTACATCCACATCTTCTCTGGGCAACCTCTTCCAGTGCCTTGCCACCCTCACAACCAAGAATTTCTTCCTAATACCTAACCTAAAACTACTCTCGTTAAGCTTGAGCCATTCCCCCTTGTCCTGTCACTCCATGCCTTGTCCAAAGTCCCTCTCCAGTCTTTTTGGAGCCCTTTAAGGCACTGGAAGAGGCTTTAAGGTGTCCCCGGAACCTTCTCCAAGCTGAACAACCTCAACTCCCAGTCTATCTCCTTAGCAGAGGTCCTTCAGCCTCTGATCATCTCTGTGACCTCCTCTGGACTGGTCCATGTCCTTCCTGTGCTGAGGACCCCAGATCTGGATGCAGTCTTCCAGATGGGGTCTCACCAGAGTGGAGTAAAGGCGCAGAATCACCTCCCTTGACCCGCTGACCTTGGTGACAGCCACTCTTGGGTCATCTGCTACTTGTCTCAACTTCTACAGGGCTGGAAAAAACACTCCCAAAGCAAAGCAGGCAGCTGGATTCCCACTGTACTGACCAGACTGGCGTTTGCACCATCACTCCAAAGACCAGGGAGCTCTTGGGCACAGCCCTGCAGCCCTTGTCCCTGGAAAAGTGGGCAGAAGGCACCAAGGAGGCACTCCTGGAGGCCAGCACCAGCCACCCTCTCCCAGGGCAGTCGGAGCAGCTCGGGAGGAGATGCTGGGTCTCCCCAGCAGGGCTGAGCTGGGCTGGCCCCAGCTCATTGTGCTTGGAGAAGGCGTCGAGGGCAGCTGACCTTACGTAACCAGAGAACAAAGCAGCTAAATAAAAACTGGAGCTGGGAACGGGCTGCGGAAGTGGGACACGGCTTTCCTGACTAATCAACCAGCATCTGAAGGAAACCGAACTCAATGGCAGGGAAACAACTGGATAAACACATCCCGAGGGAAGAAAGGGAGAGAGAGGAAACGTGGGGAAGACCATGGGGGCACTGGCCCCTTCCACCTCCATTCCTGCCCTTACTGCTTGGCTGGCAAAGCCTGGAGCGCCAAGACAGAGAGCACAGCAGGAATCTGCCACGAGCTCAAGGATTTCAAAGGGTGACCTTGCTCATTTACCTGCAAAGCCACCAACTGCAAATTTGGAAGGGCCTCAGGAGTAGGAGAGGATTTGGGCCGGGATGGATCAGCAGCTCTCCTCCCACTGCCAGCTTCAATGGCAACTCAGTCTGAAGTGGATGAAGGGAATGGAGAGATTTTACCCTGGGGTGAAGTGCTGGAACCCTGCAGCCCCCACTCTGATCGGGCAACAGCAGATGCCAATATAGCAGTGTCTGAACCACAGCACCCTAGGGAACCATCCCATACATCCCACTACAAAAACAGTGACTCCAGAGAGGGGTACACCTTCTCTTTGGTGCCAGCATGATTTTTGCCGGGGAAGGGCAGAGTTTTGGCTCACCTGCTCTCACCACTTGGGACCACGCTCAGACATGGGGATTTCCACTGGCCACCGTCCTGCTCCAAAAAGCCCTCCCTTCAAGCAATCCTCTGACAAAAAGAGTATTTTTCAGGAGCCTCTGATTTTCCAGGCGTAATCCAGGAAGGTCCTGGCCCAGCTGTGACCCCCAATTTCCCTGGGGAAACTCCCTAGCAGCCCATCTAGTCTCAGCCTTGGGTGGTCAGAGCCAGACAGGACTGGGGCCATGATAAATGTCCAAGGCCAATGAACCAGCTCCTTTTTCCCTCCCCAAAAACATCTGCCTTTGGTTAAAAGCCAATGACCCTGCAAAGCTCAGCCCCAAATAAATTCTTAAGGAACAATTTTCTAGTGCGTTATAGGGAAGAGGAAAATAGGTGAGGAAGCCAGAGCCCATTAGGACCTGTGTGGGGGCAAGCTGTCCCACCCTGGGGCAACAGGAGCTCCAGCTCCAGCAGATCTACTCCAGGAAGGGAGAGCCAGACTCTTTTTAAAGGTTACACTTAAGTAAGCAAAGCCAAGTTGCTCTTCCAGATAGCTAACAGGGGCCACGGCAGTCATTAGGAGCTACGCCATCCAGCCTGCTATTTTTAGATCATCCAGAAGGAAGGAAACCTCAGACAACCATCAGTGTGAGCTGAACTGCAGCTCCTCAGCTGCTTGGCCAGCACTGCAGGAGCCGCTCCACCCAGGCAGTCTCACTTCTGACAGTGGGAGGATGGATGAGACTTGCAGAGGGCTTGGGGAGGTCACCAGCTCTGCAGCCCTCACCTCTCCATTGCAGAGATAAAGCTGCCAGCAGGAAACAGGTAGATCCACAAAAAAAATCCCACACTGAACAGCCCGAGACCTGAGCTGGTTGCTGGCGCAGACATTTATAAGACCAGGGAGGGGTGAATGATCCAGGATCTTCAGAGAAAACAAAGCCTGGGGACGGGAAAGCAACGCCTCCCTCTCTGGTGGTGATTTTGCAAGGCCCTGTGGCTGCATCCTGTGCAGGGAGAGGCAGCCTTGGCTCAGTGCTCGGGTTGCAATCCAAAGCTCACATGAAACGTGCTTTTGGCTGGGACGACCTGGCCTGGGGAGTACAGCAGGGAGGCCCTTAAATAGCAGCAGAGGAGGAGAAGGAGCAGCCAAGCAACTGTAAAGGATGAACCACAGAGAACGGAAGGTGGAAAGAATTTCCCCATGTGCTGGGATAATTAATGAAAGGTTGTTTTGGGTTTTTTTAATCTCTCAAGTCTCCAGAAAATAGGATCGTCCCTCATCTCTCTCCGGAGATCTTGCCAGACACTCAGAGCAACATAGTAGTTCATAGCCAACGTGGGCAGCCTGGCACAGGAGTCCATCTGCAGATCTATGGATGTTTTGGAGAGCTGGGATTGCAGCCAGCATCCCATCCTGCACTGATTCTAGGGCTCTGAGGGCTTTTACGAGGAGAAAAGAGGCTGGAACCCAAGGTCCCATAAAAATAGGACAATAATGACATCCCTCCACACTGGCCTCTGGAGCATCCTGCTGCTAAACTGAGCCCTAAATCGGCAAAACATGAACTAGGGGAAAGAGCAGTAAAAATACAAGCAGTGCCCTGGTTTGTGCCACGGCAGACTCAATCCCCGAACTATTCTGCGTGGGGATGAAGACGGATTTATTACTGTAAAAGAAGCTTCTCCTTTTGCCTGAGCAAACCTGACTGGTGCCATGGAACATGGAGAGAGTCCAGAAGTGGGGAGGCACGGAGCTGTGGCACAGGGGTACTCACTGGAGGAGCTCAGCTGGCCAGCCCTGGCTGGGACATGAAGCTCCACTGGGCCAGGTCGCACATCGGAGCCATCGGAGGCACCGTGACCCTCCTCTGTCTGTCCCGCTGGGGAGGAAGCGATCTCAGCCAGCAACTCCAGGTCCTTCAGGATAACCTGTGGAGAGAGGGATGGTGCAGGGTGAGCACACACAGGGGCAGATGGCTTGGTGAGCTTTCCTTTCCAAATCCACACACAGACAGGGTGAGGTGGGAAGCAAATACCAAATCCCAGCACACTGAGAATGGTGTAAGTAAAAGAGGGCTACCTACAGAACCCCAGGAGGAAATTTCAAATGCTTGCAGAGGGGATGGGGCAGGAAAGACAGAAGAGGAAAAAAGCCAGTTTCTGCTCTGAGAGTCCCAAGGAAGCATATGAAATTAAACCAAATTTACACAGTCAGGAGTAGGGCTTGCTTTCCCTTTGTCCCACTTTGGGGAAGTCTGGATTTTGCTTCCCCTTCATAACCACAGATTTGGGACAATCCCAGCAAGAGCACAGGGATGTTCTTGGGGCAAACACCAGCCAGCTCCCCTATGCAAGGCAGCATCCCAGGGAAGGCTCAGGACGTCAAGGCAGAGCTGCCATTCAGATTTCACAGCTCTTTCTTTCCAAAAGTCACCAAATCAGTCTATATATAGCACTTCTGCAGAAGTTATTACCGGGTGGGTTTTTTTTCCATCCTCAACCCTTCTCAAGTCTCAGGCTATTTTGGGTCCCCCTTCATTCAAATGTCCTTGGGTTGAGATGTTTCATCAGCCGTCCCTGATGCTCTAAGTGCAGCGAGGCTGTGCAGAGCAAAAAGGCTGCCAAAAAGGGTCGACTGCCACATCTTTACTCCTCAACATCTGGCAGAGCACATCCCCACTCACCCTTTGCCCACCAGCACAGTATTCCAGGCTTTCCCTGTGTTCTCACAATGCATCTTTCTGAGGAGCTGCAGTTATACAGGAGTTTTAGTTTCTGAGCTAACATAGAAAACCCTTCCCCCCTGGAAAAACAAAAAGCCAATTATGTCCTTTTTTTTATCATGCTAGAAAACACAGCCCCTGAAAATCAGAAAGAGGAGCTCATGGGTTTTTCTTCTGCACAGATATCTTAAGCTGGGTGTATTTTTGGGGCTTTTTTTTTGTAATTAAGGCTGATTTTCAAGCCCCCAGCAACCTTGGAGCAGGCAGTGTGCTGTCCAGGCTGTGTACGGTGTAGAGGCACTGGTGAGGAAGCAGCCTGCCACAGGCACCACAAGGCTCGAACACGCTTAGGAAGACCCTGTGCCTATAAACATGATTAAGTCTCAACCTACAGCTCCCAAGGGCAGCTGAAAGGCAGGCAAGAAAAAAATAAGACAACAACTTGTACTGCTGTCCCTGAAGAACACGGCACCTCTGTGCTGCTGTCAAGGCTGGGAGCTCATTGCCAGCATGGAAGGACCCTGCCATCACCAGCCTTCATCCTCTTCCAGAGAGGGGAGTCTGTGGTCCCTGGCAGAGGGAAGACCTTGGTCCTCCCTCCCTGCCTGGATTTCAAGCATCTGTGGCTCAGACAGAGTGATGCTGGCTGTGTTCCATTTCAAGTGGAGGAGGTCCCTGAGCAGAACTCAGGATGCCTGGTCTCCTGAAGCCCTGTGAAGATTCTCTAGTGGCTAATCATGTGACTCAGCTGAACTTGCAGCCTTTGAACAGGCACCAGCCTGGGTCTCAGGCTCTCACAATGGGGAAATAACACCCGCAAAGGTTTCCAAGTCATGTTGGCTGAAACTGGCAAAGGGACTCGGGGCTTGGCTACTGGGGCTGGCAGGCAGGCAAGAGCCAGGACTCTCATTCATAGGGTGCATTTTGCCAAACCCAACACAACCAGGAGCTGAGGCCATATGTGGTTGATGTACTGCATGACCTAGCCACTCGTGACTGCCCCCCTGCTGCCCTGGTGCCCCCACCCAGCCACATCATCCAGCTTGGTCTTCACCAGCAGCTCCCACAGCTTGAGGAAACATGACCAAGCCCCCAGGCTGGGCAAAATCAACCCTGCTGCTGCTCAAAGCTTTTAGAGTCATGACTTGAGGTCGGATCCTTAATCCAGCCTCTCAGAGCTGTGCGATGAGCCTCATCTCTGAGCTGCTGCTTGGGGTCAGGATGCTCCGGCCAGGGTAGCCAGGGCAGCAGTGACCAGCACCACTGCAGAGTATGCATGGACCTCTCGAGCTTTGGAGAGGTTAAGGGGTATCCCCCCTATGTAGGTTACAGGCAGGAGGCGGAAAAAGTAGCATAGGCTGAATTTTGCAACTGAAAAACATGGAGGAAGTAACAAGCAGGAGGGATCGGTACATGAGCACTGGGAGGAAGTGCAGGCAGCTGCAAAGACCTGGGGTTTTCCAGCCGTGGGAAAGAGGCAGGAAGCTCCAGCTCCCGCTGCTTCTTCCCCGCATGCTCCGGAGTGAGTTCCCAGCTGGGGACAGAGGAAAGGCAGGAGTGCTTGGTATGCACTGCACATCCCTGTGCTAAGCAAAGCTGGAGCTGGCGGCTGGCTTTGTGCGAGCCAGGAGGCTGTAAGAAAGCAATATCCTGCCATTGCCATGGCAACGACCGGCTGCGCCAGGAGCGAGCTGGTCCCATCCGTCAGGAGCCCAGCAGCCCTCGGACCCGACAGCGCTGGAGCACGAGGGCCAGAGCCCTTCCCAGCTGCCAGGCAAAGGTGTGATCCTGACAGCCAGCCTGGAGAATCAACCCCCAAGGGCGTTTTCCTGGTCCCAAGGGGATTTCTGGGAAGGTTTCCCAGTGGTGATGAGACGTAGGACAGTGTGCCCTGCTCTGGGCAAATGTGTGCCTGGTTACTGTAAATAGGAAGGAGCAGGAAAAGCAGCAACATGATGGATGGGGAGACCTGTCCAATGTCTCAAGTCATTCCCAGCACAGGGATGAAGAGCAGCATGGAAGAGGATGAGCTCTGGGTGGCCGGGGAATGAGAAGCAGGTTTTCAGACAGTTATAAATAAGCAGCTATTTCTCCTCTCTGAGAATAGGCAAGGTTTCTCCCTGCATTGCCTCCAGAGCATGGATTTTGAGGGCACACGCAACTGTCGGCTTCTCCAGATCTAGGTCAGGTTAATTTGCTGCTTGTTCTGGTTGAACGGAGCCGAGCCCAGCTCCGCTGGCGGCGGCACGGGGGGAAGCAGCCCCCGGATGGAGCGTGCCGGGTGGGATGCACCTCCCTGTGCGTGCAAAGCTGTGCCTCGGTGCTCCTGGAGGAAGGGGGGGGCATTCGCCTCTGGTCAGAACACTGGGCTGGCCCCAGCCCATGGCAGAGGAAGGGGAGGTGATCCCAAATGTGCTGCAGACCCCTGGGAGCGAGACTTAGCCATCCCACAGCACATGATGACTACCAGGACACCAGAGCAGCCTGCAGCAGCAGCTCCTGGGGCACATGCAGTGGCAAGGATATGGACCAGCTCCTCCTTGTTGGTATTTGCAGATAAGCTGGGGAATAAAAGAATAAATTAAAATGCCTGTGTGCAGCAGGGAGATGCTCCTGGGTGGCCTTGGATGTCCTAGTGGACATCTAGCATTCCCTGGGCAATGAAATGCAGCACTCAACATCAGGTTATTCTTGCCAAGGAGAAGATGGGAATTCAGCTGAAGCAAGATGCTACCAAGACAGAAAACAAGAACATTAAGGGCTGCAAAGCACTTCTTCAAAGGGGCCCACGAATCCGTGAGGCTGTGGAAAACCCCACGACATTTCCAGGCAGGTGGTGAAGAGACCCAGGGGGAATAAGGAAAAGCCAAGGGTGCTGCTAGGTGCTTCCTGCTTCTCCACAACACAAATGCAGACCCTTTTGTTTTGTATTTTTCCTCCTTGCAACGTTTTAAGCCATAGCCAGGGAAGGAGGTGAGCACGGGCAGGCAGTCCTGGAGCCAGGAGTGGCCAGGAGTGAGGCTGGCTGAGCCCCAGACACACACAGTGTGAAAAGCAAACTTGCATCCTCCCTGCCTCCACCAGCTTTAGAGACAGAAAAAGAAAAGGAAACCCACCATTAATCTTCCCACACCAATTTAACCAAACCTCTTTTCAGTCCCCGACACAGCAACTTTTATCCTCTGATCTTGCCAAGATCTGTTTTTTTGCCTTCCCAGGAAAGGATGGGGAGCAGAGGGAAGGCAGAAGGCCTGGGGGCTTCTCCTCTCCTCCCCAGGGCAGATCCTGCCGGGTCATGCTGACACATGCTCACAGCACCAGCAAATACAGCTGGCAGTGGGGGAGGGCACTTGGTAGTAGAGTCACAGCCATCCCAAAACAAGCTGGAACCTGAAAACTCCCTGTCCACCCTCCTGCTTTTGTAAATCCCTCAGCTGTCCCTGCTGCTGGGGGTGTGAGGGCCAGGCCTGCAGCACCCAACACTGTCACAGCTCAGAGCACCTCTTTAAATGTGTTTAATTAGTGCACGGGGAGCTTAACATGCCACCTGATGCCAGTCAGGGCAGGATGCCAAGAAGGTATTTCATAGAATCATAGAATCCCAGAATATGCTGAGTTGGAAGAGACACACAAGGATCATCGAGTCATGGAATCCTTAAGGTTGAAAAATCCCTCTAAGATCACTGAATCCAACCACCGTGCTCACAACTAAGCCATGTCCAAGTGCCACAAGTGCTATTTCTGCATGTATTGAAGGGCAAGGAAGGAGGCAACACAGGTCCAGCTAGGGGGATGGGGCTGGAACAGCCCTGGAGTATCCCTGCAGGCCATGCTGTGGGAGGCTGGATGCCTGCAAACCCTTCAAATTCAACACCCACAGTCCCAGAGCTTATGACAGGCAAAGGGTTTGCTTTTATTTGCTGTATCCCACCCACCACCTCCCTCTGCACACAGGGAACCAGGCACCCAAAGCCCATCTCACCAAATCCTGCATCCTACATCTCCATCCCACCCTGGACCCTCTCCGAGTCAGCTCCCCAGGACAGAGTTTGCCTGTCTTCCATGGCATACAGGTTTTCTGTGGTTTTAGTTTGCTCCATAACTTCACCCAGGAATGCTACAAGCACCAGGTCGAGCCCAGACTGCCAGTTTACCCCAGTTGTTCCGTGTATGTATAAACTGCATATGCATATGTATATATAAGCTAGGAAATCGTGGTCTGAAACTGGTGCTAAGCCAAGAAGCTCCCTACGGATCATACTCCCCACAAAGAAACTTCCTATTCCTGCAGGATGCAGTGCACATATTATTGTTCAACCAGGTTGTCTTGAGTCCTCTGAGAAAGCATCACCCCACTTCTGCTTACAGGCTGCTTCCACCTATGGCAATCCAGGCTAACCGCATTTTCCACCATCCGACTGGAGTTATACACATTTCTCTATACCCTATCTCAGTCCCAAGCTCATCCTCGGTGTAACTTCCCTCTTGAAAACCAGTCGCCTCCTTGCCTCAGTACTTCATAGCTTTGAGTCTCCCTCTGGAGAAGCTTTACCACCACAAAAAGTTCAAATAAAGCCAGGCATACATATATTACAGTTCCCCTCTTTGCAGTCTTTAGCTTACACCCTCTGCTTTGCATCAGGTCACAATATTTTGGCTGTGGCAGATGAAAGGCCGGGAGCTGGAGGACAATGGCTCTAAACCCAACAGAGCAAAGCTCCAAACCAAGCCATGCTAAGACAGCTATTTGCTTTGGCACAAGCCTTTGTTCAGCTTCATTGTACTGCAATCGGGTGCAATAGGAGAAGTTCGCCAGGATTTAGTGTGACAGCAGAGCTCAGAGCAGGGCAGAGACCTGGCTTTGAAACCCTGCAGTGCTGCAGCAGGACCCTGCAGCAGGACACGCATAGGAAAGAGATGACTATCAGTACACCACTATCCCAGGGTTTTCTTCTCTTCTAGTTTAATACTGGAAACCCAAGAGAAGGCAGAACATTTCAGCTTCTTGTGGGAAGTTGGCTTGAGGGCCATGTAGATGCTCAAGTACATCACACAATCACAGAATGGTTTGGGTTGGAAGAGACCTTAAGGATCATCTGGTTCCAACCCCCCTGCCATTGGCAGGGACACCTTCCTCTAGACAAGGTCACTCAGAGTCCCATCCAACCTGAACACTTCCACGGATGGGGCAAGCCACAGCTTCTCTGGGCAGCCTGTGCCAGTGTCTCACCACCCTCGCATGGAAGAATTTCTTCCTAGTAACTCATCTAAACCTGTCCTCCAAAGTCAGTGGCAGCCCAGGCTCAGTTCACTCTCTCTAGGGAAGGTCACCAACTCTTGAGGAGACTTCTGAAGCAAGTACTTCTGTACTCAAAGCCTTGCCCAGCCACTGCATAAAGAGCAGGTTTTCACGTTAGCAGAGTTGAGGAAGCCAGAGTCTATCCTGCTTCACATCAGACACCAGCTCCACCTCATGCGTCATTCCTGCATGATTCAGACAAAAGTCCCAGCACAACTTCCAACCCCCAACAAGATTGAGGCAAGCAGATAAGCAAACAGGAACACGTTCAGCCATAAAGAAACCACTCAATTTTGGAGCCGGAAAAAGGAAAACAAAGCAAAGAAAGAAACTGAGTAGCGTCACTGCTTCACGGTTTTCTCAGAGATGCCCCAGCTCCTGTTGTGTTCACTTGAGCTCAGCGCCTGGATCCATTCAGAATCCAGGGAACTGAAAGGCTACATCCAAAGCTGCCTTTGCACCATGAACTTGCAGAAGGAGGCAATCCGAAGAACATGCCTTCTTTTCAGCACTGCCAATCAGCAGTGCTGCCTTTAGCCTGCAAGTGGAAAGGTCCCACTCACTACTCCCAAACAGCATTTCCTGACTTTTCACCTTTCCTAACATCAGTTTTTTAATCAGGGCAGCAAGACTCTACACTGAGCAGACAGCGTAAAAAACCCCGCTCCCAGCAGGATCCAGTTACGTCTTCTAAGGAAGTTTTTAAGCACATCAAATTTTAAGCAGGGCTTTTATAGATTGCCTCCAAAACCAGGTCTCAAACACAGGATGGAACATCTCCCTGTCGGGGAAGCACAGGAAGCAGCACGAGGTGACGCAGTGCAGCAGCACAGCATCTGACAGCCAGGAATCCTGGATCCTGACTTGTCTACATATCAAAGGGAACTGCTTGCTTCAGCTTTGCTCCAGCTTCTCTGTGCTGCCTTTGTGAATCTTAACTAGGTCTCTTGACCATTTCTTTACTGGCACAGGAGAATTGGGTAGGAAGGGGAATTGGAGAGATGGCAGAGATGACTCAGGACACTGCAGATGCATCATGAGATACTGGCCCCTGTTCAGCACAGTGGAGGTGGTGCAACACCCTGTGCTACTCGAATGACAAAAACAGGCGTGAGAACTTAAGGGGCATGGATCCGTCTCCATCCAGCGTGAGCCTTTCTTTGCTTTAGGCTTGATTATTTATGGCAAGTGCAGAGAGAGACTGAGAGCAGCTCAGCAAGACAAGACCTTAAAAATAAGGTGCCTGAGCAGAGTCTTTCAGTCTGATGCACGCACTAGCACTGACCTTCCAAATCCAGACTGTCCTTTAGCGATGAGCTGGTGACAAACAACTGTTCCAGGGCACATCAGCAGAGTGACAGGTAGCCTCCAAACTGTGTACATGGCCTAGGGGAACTCTGGGCACTAGAAGAGGATGTTCAACCTTGTTGGGAATAAAGATGATACCGATACTGCTGCCCAGCAGGTTCCCTTGGGGAGGGCATCATTGCAGGATAAAGACAGCAAAACAACCCTCTGAAGACGTGTGTACACCTTGTCATACACCACACAACATGCACAGCCCTATCTGGAAAGAGGGAGATGCTTCCCCATCAGAGCTGATGTTTAGCTCACATAGGCCCCCATGCTGACCAGGTGATCCCCAGGCCATTACCCAGGAGCTTCTGGGGGTCACAGTCTGCAGGTGACATGGGACAATATGACTGTGCACACAAATACTGCACTGGCTAAGCAAGCACCCCACATCCCCTTTTCTAACAGGCATTGACATAGCAGGTTAGCTAGCTCAGAGTGTCCTCATCATTCCCAAAAATGTCCAGCTCAAAACCCCCCTACTACTTCAGTCACTTCTATTTCCTCTGCAGAGAGCAGCAAATCTGGTTGACAGCCAGCTGAGTGGTGGTGTTTAATGGATTGACTCGTCTATGGATTTCCTTAAAAAAAAAAAAAGCCACCTCCAAACATTTAAATAAATAGAAGCCAGGATTAAATAAATCAGCTTAAAATTACTTTTGCGCCATTCCCAGTTATGTCACATGGAGGAAATGCATCACCAGGGTCCTTTCTTCACTGTTTTTTTCAAATATTAATAAGCAGTGTAATTGCAACATGACTCACTGCGATCTCCTGCCAAGCTGGAGAGACTATCTGCAAGATGCAGGCTTTCTAGAGCATTGCAAAGGCAGATGTGTGCTTGGGGACTCTTTTGGAAAGGTTTGCACTGTAAGCAGCAGGGGATGGAAAATGGCCAGGCAGTTGCCTGCCTTTGCAAGTCATTCCCTTGCTTGCTCATTCCCTTCCCCCCTCTCTTAACAACCCCCTCGCACATGGGGTTTATTGCAGGATTGGGGTTTGGTGCTCTGAGCATGCAAGGCACAGTGCAGCGTGTGATTTTTATTCCATGAGGAAGGTTTGGGCTGAGAAACCAGCCAGGATCATTTGTAGTTCCGGGCAAGAGGATCCAGCTGATGGTGGAAGCTCTACCAGTGCCTGGGCCAGCTGCAGGCACAGGCCAGGCTGCTGGCCTCCCACCCAAGCACTAAAATGCTCCAGGGAACAACTTAGAGAGGGCTAAGACAACAACACCACCAAAACTGAGATGACTGGAACCAGGGGAGAGGGGTGAAGAAGCAAAACAAGGAAACAGGAAAATGGTGCAGCACCTTGGGAGATGGTAGATGAAGAGCAACAGCAGAAGAAGCTTGCTCAGTTTGCTACCTGATTATCTTTGCTCACTTTCAAGCTGAGTGGTTCCCAGCCAACCTGATGCCATTGAGCATCTACTGCAGCCCTGCCAGGCAATGCTGCTGCTGCCCTCCAAGCAGTGGGTGCTGCTTAAATGCCTCACGATATAGATTTGGCAGTGCCAGCCTGGACAAAATCCCCCTTGCATCTTTACAGAGGTTGTTGCAAGGCACCTCACTCAACAAGGATCTGACCATGACCCAGCCCCATGGGTGAAGCCCCATCTGCCTTCCCAGGCAGGCAAAAAGGATTCTTAGGAGCTGGATTTGAAGGGTCAACCCTCAGAGATGGAGAACAAGGTTTATACATCAGAGAACCCCCAGGGCTGCAGGATTTTCAGCTGAGCAAGCACCTACAGGCTCTGCATTGGGTCTTCTTCAGTTTGGCCAAGACAGTAAAACCCCTCAGTGTCAACACTGGCTAAGCATCACAAAATACCTCAATTCCACCAAAAAAAACCCAAAGCCCAGGCAGATGTGGAGACAGTAAACTTCCAGGATTTCTGCAGCAGCTGCAGCACTTACCTCATCTGACTCGTCTGAGAGGGTCCGCAGCAAGATGGGGAAGAGGCTGTCGGTGTGTCGGAACATCTGGAAGCAGAAGGATGGGTGGCATCAGTCCTACAGGCCTGGTCATACCCAGCCACAGCACACTTGCCCCGAGGGAGGCTGCCAAGAGCTTCACCAGCATTTTCCATCTGAGCTGGAGAGCTCTTCTTCCTCAAGCTACGGGGTATCTGGCAGCCAAAGCCTTCTCAGAAAAGGCAGGTGGACACACATTTGCAAAGCTACCAAGACAATTACAACTTGCTCTGCTATCAAGGCAATGGAACAGGCTGGGAGCTGACAAGCTCAGCTGAATGCTGAGTCCCCAACTTACCTTACGAGGAGTCTTGATGTACAAGTGGTAAAGCCATTTCAGGACTGCAATTCTGGTCATCATCCCAATGGATGTGTCACTAAGGTGGTAGTCCAGCACCTGAACTATTCCATCCAGGTTCAGGGTCACCTGGACCCTCTCGCAGCTGCATGGAAAGAAGAGAGGCTGCTTCAGTGCTGTAATGTCCAACTCATTCCTCCCAGGGTGGGGAAGTCTACAACACTCCAGACGCTGCACCAAACACCTCAGCTCAAACCGTGAGTAGATGCAGCTCACTAGACCAGGTTGCTCATCCAGCCAGGCCTTGAACATTTCCAGAAATGGGCCATCCACAGCTGCTCTGCAAAACCTGTGCCAGTGGCTCACCATCCTGTGAGTAATGAGTTTCTCCCTAACATCTAATCTAAATCTTGCCTAGTTTAAAACTGTTCCCCCTAGTCCTATCACTATCTACCTATGTAAATAGTCACTCTCCTTTTGTATAATGCTTTGGAAGCAACAGAAATCTTCGAGGTTTTAAGGGTTACCACTTTTCCCAAAACAGCTGGTACCTACGGATGAGAAGGCACCACTCTAAATGAAAACAGCAGCATGGCTGTGTGAGAAACTGGTCCATACTGCAGTTGCCAGATTTGGGGTTCAAAGATTAGAGATCCATAAAATGCACTCAGAATCCATGTCAAGGTTGACCAGCTCAAACAGCTTCAGAGAACATCAACCCATGTACTCAAACTCCAATCTGATGAAGGCATCCAGGTTCCGCTGATCCCAATGGATTTGTGCTGAGAACTGCAGATGGTGCCCTCTCTGGCAGCAGGTTTGGGATACAGCTCTCTGCTACAACACTTCCTTGAGACCTTCTTCTTGCTTCCCAAAAGCCATCCCAAAAGATCAGGGTAACCCTTCATCACAAACAAGAGATGAAAGAAATAACTCCCTTAGTTTACCAGACATTTACCAGACAGCAGCTGTCAATTTAAAACAGACATTGTGTCTATTAGAAATTGACAGTTGCTGCAGACTCTTAGCTCTTGCTCCCCCAGTCTTTCTCCCAAATAGCTGGGACCTGCATTGGGACAGGTGACCCCACCAGAAGTTGTCATGATATGGCATTTTTATGTCCTGATTGTGATCCTGAAATCTACCTGATGGTTTCCCACCTCCTTGACAGCAAGGATATGGGAAGTATCTGTCACGGGAGACTCATTTAAGGAGAGATAATGGTTAGAACCAATTTGGTTGGAGAAGACCACCAAGGGGAGGCTGCACTCAAGAGCCATGTCATGCCTCTCGTACCCAAGCTACTGAATTATTCAAGGCTGGACCAGGCTCTTGCAGATTTTTCCAGTGCGCACAGAGCTGCCGTGCATCTTGCTTGATAAGAAATCCTAAGGGGCAGATTTCTCACGGTATAATTTGCAAGTAGAGCTGTGGCTTAATAGGATTTGATCTTCCCCAGGACACACGTTGTAAGGGCGAGATGAGGAGGCTGCAGCCCCTCAGAGCCCTGCAGGGATCTGACTGCTTGATCTGCCTCACGTAACAGATGCTGGGGGCTGCAAATTGCATTTCACTTTGATGTTGAAAACAACAGCCGAGGGCCAAATACTCAGACACAGGGAACTGAGGGGAAGAAGGGACCCAGAGCATGAGGAGTTTGGGAGATGTGTCCAAGGGAGCAGCATCTTAGTCCATTTAAGCCAGCCTGAATGAACACTGTATTTGGTATTCCTACAAAACCATCTCCCATGGCAGGTGCACAGCCTGCCATGCTCCCAGTACAGGGCTTCAGACAGAAAAGAACAAAACCTTGACCCGGTAATACCTCCACGCCAAATATATGCATTGCCTGCATAGGATAGGGAAAAAGAAACCTCAGGGTAACATGTGTTTGCAGAAGGAAGAGGCCAAAAAGACAGCACAGAGAATTGGTGCCTGAAGCTGGGCAGTTTGGAGGTGGCTTTGATGCTGTCACATCCCACCAGCTCCATGCTGCTGTGAGGTAAGTGGGCAGGATGCAAGGTGCCATGGGTTGCCACAGAACTGTTAAGTCTGCTGATGCTGGACTTCTAACAGCACAGTAGAAACTTCCTTCTACAAGCAGTTTCTAATCTGGTTTGTGCCAAAATCACTCGTGAAAACCCCTTCTCCACCACTGCTCGTGATGCAGTACCTGCGTGGAGCCTGGGTGGCTCAAGCCAAAACCCACCCGAGCGGACCCCAGGAGGTGGCTGGGAGCACTGGGCTCACCTGGAGCCAGGCAGCTCCCAGCCATGCTGGGCACCACTGCCCTGTGGCTCCGCTGGGCTCAGCTCCCACTAGAGGGGATTGCAGCTGGGAAAAGCTCCTCACTGTCTACCCTCTGCCCGCAACTGCCAAGATAAACCTTTTAGGGGGCGGTTCTGGTGGAGAAGCAGCTCCTTTACTCAGCACAAAACCCAGGCACCACCATGAAAGGTGAGAGGTCCGACGAACGTGGGAAATTGGGCTAAAAACCTCCCACCAACCAGACTCCTCTGCCTCTGGGACAGAGTGGCACCAGACTACCATGGGCTACCCCCTTTGCAGGGGTTACAGCAGCAGCTGAGCGTGCCACAGCTCCAGAGCCGAGCTCAGAGCTCGGCCTGGCTCTCCTTAATCCCCAGGCAGGAGGGAGCGGGAGCAGCAGTAATGGCATTGCGTTAATGTGATCCTCTGGGCCTGCCACGCCGGCTCCAGCGCTGGCATCTGCGCCAGGGCAGACGTCAGATGCAATCACTTCCATCTAACCCACTACCCCAGATTCTCCTCTGGAGGATGAGCGTGGCCCTGGCACCGCCCCCGCCGTTCGCCTGTGACAGAGAGAACATGTTTTTAGGGCAAATTGAGCAATGATTGGGGTTGTGCCAGGCTCTCACCTCTGGATACTGGGAGTCTTTGCTCAAGCTCAGTGGTGGGGCAGAAGACCCATCCCCCAGCACATCCCCCCATCTCAGGATGCACCCTCCAGCACAAGAACTGAGTTCACTTTCCCACTGTGATCAATCCACAGCAATGTTTTTCACTTCATGTCCTTTATCAACCCATTTTCTCACTTATCCCCTTTCTTCAAGGGCTTCTGCCATCTCTCCTCAGCAGTCGCCTTTTCTCTGCCAATGCCTGAGCTGTCATCTTTCTCCTGGCCTCCTGCCTGGCCCAGCTGCTTTCCTGACCCCATTTTCAGACAAGGTGAAGGTCCAGGCCAGGCTCTAGCCTTTAGGCAAGCCCAGCAAAATGGTGTTGGCCAAGTGTGGAAATATCCAGGTTCTTTCATTGTGGTCCAAGTCACAAGGGCAGCTCCCATACAGGCTGGCAGCTGTGCTGCTCAACGGGCTCGAGCCAGCGGCCAGGAGGTAAATAGCTCTGCTATTGGTCCCACAAGCTGTCACTTTCTTGTCCTCCATCACTCCTATTTCAGTGCTCTTGGCTTCCTTCTGCTTACTGCAGTTTCCAAGATCTCCCAGGGAAATGATGAGGCCAAGGTCTAGGCAGAGGCATCCAGTCCAATGAGCTGTAGATCACTGTGACAAGGGCTGGGGCAGTGTGCCTGAGGTTCTCCTTCAGCTCAGCCACCCAAGCATGAAGTGGGAGCAGCAAAGGGAAGCCATCTCCTCACTCCAAGCTGGAGAGAAGGGCTAGGAAGAGCCACCCTGGACCTAAAAGCTGTGCAAGACAAGCTGCTGGAGAGTGGGATTCCAAGGCAGGCTTGGTGCCTTAGCTCAAAGGAAGCCATCCTGCTGCCTTCAGCCAACCATCCCCTGGGTACTGCAGAGCACCCAACACCATCCCTCCCCTCCACCAAAGTATTCCCATCTCCATGAGCTCCCCAGCTGCACCTTCAAGGTGCATCAGGCTCTGGGCATGGGGGTACAGCAACTTCCAGCATGAGACAAGCAGGAGCTCTTTTAGCTTTGTAGTGAACACTACCACATTCAAAAGCCTGGTTTAAATGCAGGCTTGGGCGGTTCAGCCACGTGGCAACCACTTGCCCTTTCTGCAGAGCAACACACAGCTTTACATGTCCACATGTTGCTGACCACCACCCAAAGCACGAAGCCTTCCTTGCATCAGGAAGTACCACAAAGGCCCTTCTTGAAGATTTCATGTCCCTTATCTCCTTTGGTGAGGGACTGTGGTCCCACCAACCTTGTCCCATCACCTAGACAGCCTAACACTGACTGCTTCCAGCTGTGCCTGACCCTCTGCCCAGTAGCACCATCAGGAAGTTGTCTCAAACTGTCCAGGTCTTGTTTTGAAACACCAATGCAGTTACAAGAGCCTAAAAAGCACTTTCCAGCTGTTTTGGTCCATTGACGCAGGACAGACATCTGGATCTTCTCCTGTGGCAGCTCAGACCGACGGAAGGAAGCCCAGGCTCTGCTCCAGGAGCCATGCTTCCACCTCCCCTTCCTGATCCAGGCTCACACCAGTGAACGCAGCAGCAGCATGCTCAGCCAGGCCATGGGAAGGATCCAGTGCCTTTGAAACATGGTTCTGGTCCACTTCCAGTGACAGTTTTTGCAGAAGTTGGAAGCAGGGCCCCCCATCTGGATGGGGAACCCCAAAACCCTTCCACTCCCGTGTAGGCAGGCTCTCCCAGCAGCCAGTTTCTGTCTTGGCACAGACACAGTCTCCATTTCCTAGTGGATGCCACCAGGAAACTCCTCCAAGTAAAGCTGGCAAATACTTGGGAAGCATTTTGGAGCACGTTTTAGGAGCAAGTGTGTCAGTTTGTGGCCACAGGAATGTGCCCAGCATCCATGTATTGAGCATTCAGGCCTTGCCGTCTTCTTGGATGGCATCTTCCCAGAACATGGCCCTCTGCAGACGCCAGGCCATGATCTCCTCTGCCCCCACTGACCAAGGTCCTCCCTCCCCTGCTGCTGCAGCACTGTCCCTCTGCAGCCTGCTGGGGAGGGCAGGGGAAGGGGGCGTGAGAGCTGGATGCTTGGTGCCGGGCCATGCTCCATCATTTGCTCGCTGGGGGAGGCTGGGGGAAGTGAGGGGGGGGGAATGAACAAAAACAGAAGCAAAGAGTGACTTCATCTTAAAAGGCAGCTGCAACTTCCTCTGTTTGCAGGCTTTCCAGCTTTTCCCAGCAACACAACGGCTTCCTGCGGTCCTGCCTTGACACCCAGTGGGCATTCAGCGTGCCGGCAGCTGCTGCTCCCCGGCGTGAATTATGGCTGCCGATGGCCACGGGTGCCAGCCCCCGCCTCCCTCCGGCTCCAGCGCCAAGCCAGACAGCCTGAGCGATGGATGGAGCACCAGGCAGATGTCCAGGGCTCCTGTCAGCCATGTACAGCCCTCCCCCCAATCCTGTGTCAGTCTCCCACAACAAATGCCACAGCAAAAATGTGTCAGGTCCCAATGCTGGACCAGCAGAGAGGTCACACAGGGCAGGTAAACCCCACAGCCTGGGGTTTCCTGTTGAAAAGGGCTTAGGAGGGCTCAAGAAAAAGTCCCTCTGCAAAACCAGGTCTCTTAGAGCTATGGAGGGTCTTGCCTTCTGTCCCAGATGGTTTTCCCTGGTGCTTGAGTTGCTGATAGAGCATTTCAGCTGGAGCAGCTGTTCTCCTCCTGGCTCTCAGTGACACTGGGACAAGTCATCCCAGCTCTCCCCGCTTCTGTCCCTCTTCAGTTTTCACTCCCTCTCTCCCTCACGTGCAAGATCTTCAGCACAGAGCCATGGCTATCACTTGTCCTCCTGACTCAATGCCGCTTCTTTCTTCCCCCATCCCCTTTCCCATTTCAGCCCTATGCACATCCACTTCTGCACCTGCTAAACTTCAAGAGCTGAGCAGGGTCAGGACACAGCAACCACAAAAAAGGCAGGGAAAATCATTTAACCACCATAAGCCAACATTTAGGTGCAAATGAAATGATCTGTACTTCCAAGAGAGAAAAAAATTAAGGGCATCATTAAGACCAAGGAGTAGCTGGGCTGTGCAGAAATGCAAAAAAGGAACACAGAGTACAGACCATCAACCTGAAAAGCTGATGCTTGCACTGCTCTGGGATGTGTTGTGATGGGCATCACGCTGGTAGAATGCAGCTAAAGCAAGGCATCCTATTTTGGGGATCACAACAACAAATAAAAATAAGCATCAGCACAATGGAAGTGTGGGAAATCACTGCCTCTGAGTAAAGGAACTGCAGGCAGCAGGAGGAAAGGAAAGCTATTAGAACAGATGGATTTGTCCCCCAGTTCAGATAGCTGGATGGGAAGAAAGGTATTTGCAGGAGAGATCATTTAGATGAGATATTGGGAGAGATCATGCTGGGCACAGAACTGGTGCAGGGCTGACTAATGCCACACAAGGCTGGCAGGAGGCCAAGACCTGTGCAGCCCTAGGTCCAGCCCCATAGCCCTGTGCCACAGAGGGCTGCCAAGACAGCAGCATGCAACTCGGTCAGTCTCTTTGGGGGAAGAAACACCTCAGTTCATCATAAAGTCAAGACATTTTGGTGCAAATACATCAGAGAGAAGCAGTCAGTTCCTAGAGCATCCCTGGTTATCCACCCTACTGGAACCAAGAGACCCCCAACTGCCTCCCAGCCCAGCATCTGTCAGTCATTGTCTGTACCCCAAGAAGCCTTCTCTTCTTCTCAAGCCCCTCTGAAGCAACAAACAGACCCTACCTGGTTACTGTGAAGACTCCGCTGTTGCTGGAGTCACCAGATGCATCCAGAGAACCTGGGGGCAGAAAAATAGGAGACATAGCTAGTGGGGTGATGGGGAAGGTAGACAGCAGGACTGGGAGGCTGGAGAGCTGCATGACCTCCTGCAAAGACATCACCAGTCGTGGTCTGAGGGTCCAGGGACCCAAGGGATTCCTTTTGCCTGCAGTGAGGATTTGACACTCTTTGTCAAGCCCTTCTCTGCTGCCAGACAAGCTGGTACAGAACTGCACTTACGCAACAAAATGCAGGTGGGCACAGCTTCAGACCTCTGCCCCAAACTGGGTCTCCTCCTCTGTAACAGAGGCTCAGACACATCCTGCTGATGCTGATTTCAACCATTCTTAAAGAAGTAGCTCAGAACTGGAGAGCTGCCTTTGACTCTCCTGATTTCAATGCCTGAAGATACCACACGCACAAGGAACGAAGAATCCAATCCAGGACATCTCCACCTGGCCATAGCCCGACTCCATGTCGGAGCCAAGTGACTCAGACAGCTTTCCAACCTCTGCTCCGTGCTAAAACTGGGTCTTACAAGCACGGTGACAAAGCATGACAAAATGAACCTGACTCTTTGTGCCCCCTTGTGCCAACAGCCTCTACTCACACAAGCAACATCACCACATCAGCACACCCAGGGAGCAGAGCTGAGTTTCTCATAGAAAGGCATCACAGTTTTATCTGATCCTGCCTGCTTCAAGGTGCAATTTGACACCAGAGGGGCTGAGAATAAAGCAATTAAGCTTTCTGTTGATATTTTAAAGCTCTTCTGTGATAGATTTTAATACAAGAAGGTATTCTTGGGACAAAAAAGGAATAAAAAAGTTTTTGCTGCTGTGTTACAGCAGTAAATTTTTCTGCTTTCTCTCTTCTAGTAAGAAAACCTGTACAGAGTTAGGTAATGAAAGTTTTTCCACCTTTACTGAAGACTAAGATGCTTATTTAGACTGATATTTTAAGGTACCTGGGTCCACATTATGGATAGAAACCAAAAAAAATAAAAAGGAGGAAAAACAGTGTTGCATTGGCCGGGAATCGAACCCGGGCCTCCCGCGTGGCAGGCGAGAATTCTACCACTGAACCACCAATGCTGCCCTGCGTGTGATCCCCGCGCCTGCCGCCTGCTCCTGCCACCCCAAACGCTGCCCACGTCCCCCCTGCCACCCACCCTCATCCCTGCGGCCACCCGCAGCCTGCCTCGGCAGCTCCCCCAGCAGCTCCCCGCCTTGCACCGCTGCTGTTGGACATGAAAATCCTTCAGTCTTAATCCCATCCTCCTGCTCCCTCTCACGGCAGGATTTTCCAAAAGCCACTGGTGGGCGTATTACATGAGAGCACTCAGCTGAAGGTGAAGCTTTAGAAGAGAACAGATCAGCCCTCATGATTTAAACATTAACACATATTTCACACACCTGGACAACAGAGATGTGTTGTGCCAGAAGAAATGTTTAGTCATGCCAGCACAACAGCATCCAAGGGATGCTGGAGAGCTAACACCACTGCTGTTCCCAGACATCGATTTATGGGAACCACTTCGTTTCTTTTCACTTGAACCCTCCTTCAGGTCTCCCATCCCACTAGCAAACTTTTGCCTTTTATGTGCTGGAAATTTTAGGACTGAGACAATACCTGCCAGATGGTCTAGAGAGCACCACGAATCTGGAAAGGATCCAGAATTTTTCTCCTTTCTGTTCTCTACCCTTCCCCACCATGCACATCCTCCGTGCATGTGTTGATGCTCTCCCAGGACTAACACAGCTCTCTGAGTTCTCCTTTGGGTGACAATAGCTGCTCCCAAACTAGAAGTTATCTTTTTAAGGTCAACTTAATGACTGAGTTGAAGGGGAGCATGGTGAGAGGATGGGGATGCTCACCAGGGCACGCAGCACTGCAGCAGCACCACTTGGGCTCCAGGTCAGAGCAATGACCCTCTTACGCAGACTGCAAAAAACGTGTCTGTCTCAGCAGAGGATCATCTGTGCAACAGGTCTCCAAAGAAAGCATAGAGGTCCCATGTGCTCTGAGCTGCTTCACGACACCAAACCAACTCAAGAACTTCTCTTGAGAACACTCCCTTCACCTTCCTCACACCTCTAATGGCCCAGACCAACTGCGACTCACCGGTGGTTGCTGCCTCTGGCTTGGAGAGGGACTCCTCCGAGGTGGGCTCTGCTGGTATTGTCACTGATGGCTTGACCTCATCCATTTCATCATCCTCAGGGATGACCAGCTTCATCAGGCTCTGGTTGCACACATTCGCCACCTCCTTGATGTCTGAGTGAAGGCAGTGTAAGGAACACGCAGTCCCACACATGGGCAGGTGCCAGCCATGGAGAAGCCACTGCAGCCCCACCAGAGCTGCCCAAGCCCAGCTACTGCAACCCCCCTCACATCCAAAGGGCCAGTGTGGGTGTTAGCACTTGGTGGGAGAACTTCTCCCAGACCTGCACCCCAAGGGCAGGAAACAGGCACTGGAACAAGCGCTTCCCTGTGGGTTGCTGTAGCAGGAATGGGAGCAGCTCCAAGTTACAAGGATACTCTTCTTGCGATCATCGTAGGAGAGACACGGCAGGACAGCGGTCAGGATCCCTGAGGAGTAAGGCAGCATCACCCGGCCAGCCAGCTGGATGAACTCCCGCATCCAGCACATGGCTGTCAGCTGGATCAGGTCATCTGGAAGACATGGGAAAAGCAAAGGTGAGGGAATGAGCAGCATTGGCTCCGCAGGCAAAGGACCACCTGCAAGCACTTTAGTCCCAGAGGAGATCAGTAAGACCTGAATCTGCAGTGAGCTTGAGATTAAACACAATCATTAGGTTTCAGTTACTCCAGTTCAACACATAATGCAGGTTTCCTAATTTACAAGTATTCTGTCAAGCTTCCCCATGCATAAGGATATTTCTTCTGTTGCAATCACTGCAGCTGTGGGTCTGGGTCAAGCATGATTCCTAGAACTGGGGTTTTAACAACCTACCCAAATTCTGGAAAAGGCACCACTGCTGAGGCACTCTGCTGATGCAAGGCCAGATTTTAAGCTTAAACAGTGTAAATTCCTTGGGAGTCAGTTTAAACAAGAACAACCAATCTCAGTCTATCTATACTTTTCTATCTTGCAAGAAACCCATTCCCATTCAGGAACATTTAAAGAGCAGTTTAAGCTTAATGAGCACAACTTGGGAACAAGATCCCTCTCAGGAAACACATCCAGCTGCAGCTGTAACCCTCTGCCACTGCCTATACAGCAGACCCATGGGAGCTACAGTGCAGCACTGGCACAAAGACCACACACATCCCTAACTCTCTGACCTATGCACCAGGTGCCACCAGAGGTTACAGTAAGACCTTAAGGAGATCCTCCCAGAAGTGCTGGATAGCCACAGGTGCCAAATATTTTCCTTTCAGGTCCCTCAGTTTTGGAGGATGCCAGACCTGTGTTGTGGCTGGGGGATCTGCAGTACAAAAGCACTTGTGCCAACTACAGGAGACTTGCCTGTTCCCCCCTTTCAGCGGGATTTTCATGCAAAAAATGGCAAGCAGCTGAGCTGGTGAAGAGCCTGCTGGAAAACTCCTAGCCTGAATCTACAGTGGGCACCACAAAGCAGGAGGCTGGTGCTACTGCCTGGTCCTGTGCACTCACCTGCTGCCTGGCAGTGGATCACCAGGATATTGGCCATTTCTGCAAACTTCACACTGGAGGGATTCTTCTTGATCTCCTTGAGGAATTCCCCAAGAGCCACCTCGCACCTGCAGAGAGGCAGAGCAGCTGGTCAGCACTTGGTTGCCTTAGAGCAATTAGGGAGAACTTATGGAGACTGTCTTCTGCAGGTGCACATGGAAGGATGCTGCTGGCATGGCAGAAGTGACTCCACACAGGGGCATGGTCAGGAAAGATGAGGCTGACAAGCTCACCCTGCCCCACAGCAGAGACTGCACACAGCTGCAAGGACAGAGGTGACGGCAGCCCAGAGCCTGCCCCAGCTTCCCACAACTGCCCCACAGCCACCCAGGCTCTGTGGATATGGAGGTGCCTGGGATGAGGAGCAGCGGGGCAGGTGATAGCCAAAACTTTCAGTGCTTGTTCCTTGACAGGGGGGTGCTGGAAAGAAAAAGATATAGGGAGAATCCAGAAAGGCCTGGCAGCAGGAGAGACCCAGGCCAGTCTCACTACTTACTCATGCCCTACAAAACCAGTCCAGCCACTCTCTCCCAGCACAAAATGCCAAGATCCTCTGACCTCCCTGAGAATACGCAGACATTACCGCGCTTCAAAGTGCCTCTGTCTTGGGACCAGCAGTGTATCTGCAGACCAAGCTCCCAATCCTTGCTTCTCTTCTCCACCCAGGAGATGCTGGGCTGGAGCTCTGCCTTGCCAAGAGAGGCTGTCATGCTGCAAGTTTCTTCAGAGAGCTCACGCCCAGCCCAGAACCACACATGAGCCTCTGTGGCTCTGACATTGAGTGCTGGGAAGGCAACAACTCAACCAAGCCAAAGGAGTTTGTCCCCCAGCATAGAGTATGGCATCCTCCATGGCCATGGGATGGGGGAGGCCCTTGCCAAGGACACTCTGATCCACCGTCCAAGCCAATCTGTCTCCCATCACACACATGGAGATTCACTGCAGCTACGCACAAGAGTTGCAAACCAATAGCAAAAGTGATGGATGTACAGTGAACATGACACCGCCCTCATGTCGAGCCAGCCTCCACACTCACATTTTCCGTATCTCCTTGCTGTTGTCTCCCAGGATCTGGAAGAGTCCATCTAGGATTTCTGGCAGGTAATCCAAGAGGTTGATATCAGGCACAGACTCTAAGACCAGGATCTAGATCAGGGAGGAATATGAAAGAAGAGGTTAATTTTGGAGACGCCGACTAACATCAGCAGCACAAATCTGGCAGGATACTGAGGAATTCAGAGCTGAGCTGTGTGGGATGGGGGGGAAGGAAAAGAGGACACAGTGGAGTTGCCCATCTTGGGAAATAGCTGAGCTAGCACAGCAAGCAAGTAATCAGCCTGCAGCAGTGCTACATTTCCAATCACAGTTTCGCAAAACAAAGCAGGGATCGGGAATGACTACCGGGATGGCAACAGTATGGCTGAGAGAGAGAGCACAGGGGAACACATCTCCCCAGACTCCAGCCAGGCACCAAGAGCTCCTGCCTTGCACAGAAAGGAGAGAGCAGTGGAGACTCTTGCCTTCTGGAGAGCAACATCTCTCCATCACCTCTGCATGATGTAAAGCAGCCTAGCACTATCCCTTCGGAGACTGTAGTCTCTAGAGCACAGTATGTCTATTTATACAAGCAACACTTTGAGTGTACTTTCTAACTTGGTGTGCAACATCCTGAACAGGTCGGCAGAAGCACAGCACCATGTCACTGTGACTGCAACAACAAGGTGACAAGGGAGCTGGCCTTTTAAAGAAGCAGGTAAAAAAACCTCTGCTGGCTTAAAAACCTGCTCAGATAAGTCCAGGAGCTCACACATCACCGTGGATATCTGCAGTTTGCCTGGACAAGGGAAGCTGATGGGACACAATGTTCTGGAGTTCAGGCAGGCACACATGGCATCCCGTGTACCTACCCAGGATATGATGAACTGGCGGGCGTACTGGTTGTTGGAGTAAATCCTCTCACGCAGCAGTGGGATGAAGCCTACCAGGTCGAACTGGTTGCTCTCTGTCACGATATCCTGCAGAGCCCAAGCACAGGGTGTTAGGATGGCTAACAACACACATCCATGCAGCAGCCCTCCTGCCCCGTATTTTTAAGGCATGTGACAGGAAAAAGATAACAAGCATGAGTCTGCAGGTCAGGAGACCTGGGGAGAAGGAATCACACAGTTTATTCAGGCAATGAGCTGGCAATCCCCCTCAGGCAGAGACTAATGCTGAGCAGGATCCAGAGAGTGATGCTGCTGCCTGCTGTGTGCCAGCCTGGCTGAAGAGGAAGCTGGGAAGCTTCTCTGATTCATGCCTCAGTGCTGTGCTGCACACATGAGCAAGCATTTCTGATGCAGCCACGTGGATTTGGGTGGGAGAGTCCCCTGACTTCCCTTTACAGCTCTTTCCACACGCTTGGCGGATTTTGCTGCATGGCCAAGTCCCTGGGCCTGGTGCAGCAGAGCAGATCTCCCAGGAGGAAGGTTTGCAGCAGGAGACTGGGTTAACTGCTGTGATAACAAGGAGCAAGGGCAGGACCTGGCAGGGAGCTGCTCACCTCTGAACAGCAGCAGAAAAGGAACTGGGAGGTCTGTGGCAGTAAAAGACTGTCAGCAGGCAGAACAGGAATGGGAACCAAGCCCATGCCCTGAAGCAGCAGCAGCAGCTCCACTCACATCACGACTCCCTTAGGCAAGGGAGTGAGAGCAGAGGAACAGCCCTTCTGCTGCCTGGCACAGCACTGCAACCCTCAGACTCAAACCTTGCTTCCACCAGCTCCCAGGAGCTGAATGCATGTGTGCCACTGTGATAACCCACCAGGCCCTACATCCGCCTGCCTGAGATGGCTACCAGAGCCTATCGAAGAGGCTGCAGGCAGTGAGAGAAAGAAATATTCTGACAGCAGCCATAGGACTGAGGTGGGATGGCTTTAGCAGCTGCAGCCTCAGGGACTGGCATGTCCCCAGCCAGGACATGCCTCCAGCTTGCACCAAGGACTCTCAGCTGGAGAGCAAAAATACCTTGAGAAGCCGATCAAGGAGCTCAGAGCCACTTTTGACATTTGGGTCAGGATCAGCAGCCAGCTGTGAAAGACAGAAACAAAGAGACGTTGCAACAGTGGATCCCACATCTGCCCCCTGCTCTGCAGCGCAGCTCGCAACAGGCTCACAGGACTGTCACTCTCCTTTGACAACACAGGGACAGACATACAGAAGTCCCTCTATCTCCAGCTTCTCATTAGGCTCCAAAAAATTCTCCTGAGAGACTTCCTAAGGGGGAGATCGAGCACAAGGCATCATCTCCCCCAGCTATGCAGGTTTTCACGGGCCAGCAGTCACATTCCCAAGGAACAGAGAAACGCAGGTTACCAGTGAAAATCTGCAAAGGCAGACATACACAGACATAGTTTTGACATTACAGACCCCACAAAGCCAAAGTGCTGCAGAGCCACCTTGCCTGCAGCAGTTCTCTCAGCCTCATTTTCTAGTACCATTCAACAAGGAGCAGGAGAATACATCCTGGAGGCGAGGACAGAGAACAAGGTATCTGACAGTCAACTTCATACCCACAGTATCAGTGGCTACTGTGTAGAAACTGCTCATTTTGCTGATCCTTTTGGGTCCCTTCCAACTCAGAATATTCTGTGACTCTGTCCTTGAGACCTGTCTGGGTCAAAGTAAACCAGTTTGCTTGGAAAGAAAACCTTGGACAACTTGGTTTGATTTGGAGATGATGAGGACTAGTCCTCAAAAGGCACATGTGGGTTAAGGGGAAGCTTCTTACCTTGCTGAGGCCATCGAAGAGCACGTTGAAGTGCGGGAGGACAGAGCCCCTGGCCACCTTGACAATGTTGTAGAGAGCCTCACAGGCGTAGTACCGCAGTCGACTGTCAGCATCATTGAAACACGTCAGCACCGGCTCAATGAGCTCCTTCAGGTACAGCCCAGAGTCCTGGGGGCACGAGGAGACTGGTTAGCTAAGGACCATGCCACAGTGAGTGGGAAGAGATGGCGCTGCCCTAGAACACACTGGAAATATTCAGGCCTGTGATGGCTTTAGTGCACCTATGCTGGGCAGGATTTACTAATGAATTTTGAATTTTATTACTGAATTTTGTTATTCAAGTACAGTGAGAAGCGATCAGGTTTGCTGGGCCTCACCTCCTGCCTGCAGGGCAGAGGGAGCCAGGGATGGATTTCTGTGTGGGCCAGTGTCAGCAGTGCACAGCAGGAAATGGAAGGGCTGCAACTCTTGTCAGCTCTTTTAACACAAACTAGCACCCAGCCTGCTCAGTTTAGTCCTGCTGCTGAAGACTGAAGATGGAGAGAAGCCCTTTAACCACGCCTAGGCAGCTGCCAAGGTGTAACCCAGGCCTGAAAGTGCCCCTGGGCCCAAAGGGTGTGGCTGGGTGTGCTGGGAAAACTCTAACACAACCCAGTCGTAGGCTGCAATGCCGGGAGGGAGCCGGGGAGCTGTGGGGCCACCAGCCCGAGTCTCCCCACCACACTGACCCAAGAGGAGCTGCTGTTCTCTCACCACAACCTGCACAAGCCAAAAACCCCACCATACCTACCTTGCCAAGGGCAATGGAGCAAGCAGCGAGGCCAATGAGTCCCCCTTTCCGGCTGTGGGGGTGCTGGGAGAGCGCAAACTCCTGTGACAGGATCTGGATCACGTGTTTGATCTGCGATGTGTTGTTCTGAGCCACAAACTCTCGTACCAGCCTGGGGAGAGGAGCAGGAAGCACACAGGGAGGTTTAGATTCTGCCTGACACAACCATTGAGGGGCTTGGTGTCAGAGACAGGGACTTCCAGCCACAACAAGCACCAGAGAAAGCAGTACCGAAATGCGGAATGCTGAAGGAACCCAAAAGCGAAACCAGAGCTCTCCCCTCCTCCCTGCTCACATTCACCAGCAGCTCCCTGCCCTCCTGCTGCTCCAGCCTGCAGCCTCCTACACCATTCACAAACTCTCAGCCCAGGATGTGCTCTCAAGGGCCAACCCAGTGCCACTGTGTGCTTGCAGAGAAGTTACCAGGTCTTCACACACCCTCTCCAACAGGGCAGGTTATCAGGGTCATTTACTCCCAGCATGGCACAGGATGGGAGCTCAGCAGGCACCCAGAGTGCTGGTGTCTTGGCAGGGAATTGCTGCCCACCAGACCCACACACAGTGCCATGGTTTTGGACCCTTCCAGCTACCCATACAGTGCTTCAGTTAATATCCCATATATTTAACTTTACTACTAACAATATATTTCAATATATTCTTAAACAGCCCAAGACTTAACAAAAAGCCAACACAGTTTCCATATACAATACCTGCTCCTCCCCAGGAACTTGCAGGTCATTACCCAGAGATAATTAACACATTAACCGTGGGTGAAGAGACCCATATCCCTGCTCCTGCCTACAGAACTGCTTCCAGGTCCCAGCTTGCCCACTCAGCTCTTCAGCCCCAGTTTGCTGTTGGCAGAGCCCTTGGCCAGGCAGGGCGGCGCAGGCAGCTGTGCAGGCAGCTGTGAAGGCAGGGAGGTGCAGGCAGCAGTGCAGGCAGGGAGGTGCAGGCAGCTGTGCAGGCAGCGGTGCAGGCAGCCGTGCAGGCAGCTGTGCAGGCAGCCGTGCAGGCAGCCGTGCAGGCAGGGAGGTGCAGGCAGCTGTGCAGGCAGCAGTGCAGGCAGCTGTAGCATTGGTGGTTCAGTGGTAGAATTCTCGCCTGCCACGCGGGAGGCCCGGGTTCGATTCCCGGCCAATGCAGTGCTCTTTTCCTCCTTTTTCCTTGCATTTCTATCCATAATGCAGACTTAGGCACCTCAAGAACTCTGCCTAAATAATCATCTTTACCTTAACTGTCCATAAAGGTGCAAAAGCTTTCACTGCCTAACTCCATACAGGGTTTCTTTGGCACTATGTGAATCTCGCACTCCCGAACAGGTGCCACGGGCCAGCCACGCACTTTATAATCCAGGAAAATCATTACAGAAGATGTTTATGAACTTTTCCTCCCCAAAATTACGAACTCCAGCTCTGCTCTCATCTTGCTCTTCGAAAAGCAGTTGCTCCCTTTCGCACTGGGGGCACCAGGCAGCCCCTCCCTCACTCTCCCTACTCCAAAGCCAAGTTCTCCAACAGTTACAGTCCAATCCACACTCACAGACTGCTGCGTTAGGGATAACAGCTCCATTTCCAGTCCTGCTCCAAGAGAAAAACACACTGAGCTCAAGCAAGACAGACCATTGGGGTGATCATTTTACTGCCTACATTTCACAGACGGAGCTTTGTTTAAACGGGAATAAGTTTACAGACTTCATTCACGAGTTTAAAGGACTCAAGATTTTAATTACTGAGGCAAAAAGTGCAGCATCAGAGCCTGCAGGCAGCAGGAGCTGCTCCTGCATTACCAGCCTAAGGATAAGGAGATTCCTGAGTCAAGAGGCAGCAAGTCCCTCCTGGCTTGATGCCATGGACATGCAAATGATGCTGCTGGGGCCGTTCTGTGATGGGTTTTAGATGAACTAAACCTGTGAGATCTGTAGAAAAGGTTGACCCTTGCCTTTTTCCTCCTCACCCTCTTCCCAAGTTGTACTTCCAGGTCGATCAGACGAACTGCCTGACTCCAAAGCAGACTTTGGTTGGTGTAAGGCAAGCACAAACCCTTAATCCCAGGGCAGAGTAAGCTGGAACAGAGCTGCCTGGATAAGGCACGGAGCATCACCCCTCGCAGTGCAGCAAAGGGGTTACTGAAGTACCCCCGAGGCTGGAGTTACAAGGACATTGCAAGAATCCCACCCTGCAATACTGCAACCCACTCACAATAAATTACTCCTATAACAAGGAGAGAAAATGAGAGAAAACTAAACACACAGAACAGCAGAAGGGGCTCACTGGGTTGGGTTTCTACCAAAGCACATACTAACCCTTGTCCCAGGTGCCATTTTTCTCTGCTGACCTCTCACACAGCACCCTCCGCGTTTGAGGCAGGCTGTTCCCCCACCCCTCACTGAACCCTCAGCAGAGCGACTCCACCCCCACGTCACTGACTGCCACAAGTGCCTGACTGCTCCCCTTGCAGGCTCACAGTGGCCACATCTCCCACCCAAAACTCACCCACCGGCTCGGACCATCACTCCCAGCCCTGCACCGGGCTGCACCCTGAGGCGGTGCTTCAGATTTCCTGTGGAAGCTGAGCTCTCAGGCAATGCCCAGCGAGGACACAGTCCTTCCCAGGAAAGCTGTGGCCCAGCACAGCAAGGGTGAGAAGACGGGCAGGGAACACGTACAAGCAACCCCAGAGGGGCACGGCCACACCAGAAGGTGCCTGCAGACCTTTGCGTGGGATGCTCCGAAAGGAAGGCCTGAGATCTGCTGGAACAGCAGCTGTGCACAGGAAGAACCAAGGGCAAAACCCCATGGCCAGGGGTGACAGCAACACTTCCCACCTCTCTAGCCAGGATCCAGCATGGGACAAGCTTGGGCGAACCCTCGGGGGAGAGGTGGGATGGCACCAGGACTCTGGATGTGTTGCAGCAGAGCAAACAGTGCATTTTCTACAGTGATGCCACTCATGTATTCACCTCGCATAGGGCTGTGCAACTGCACCGGGCACCCACCGTCAGAACCAGCCTGTCAGGGGCTCTTGGGATGCACCCAGGTCCTCACCGGCCCCCAGGAGCTGACGCACTCGGGGATAAACTTCAGTGGCCGGTGGGATGGGGCTGGGAGACAGGGAGCAGCTCCGGCAGAGATCCCTCCTGCCCGAGCACCGCCCACGCCGCTGTCCCCTACAGGGTCACCGTGTCACCTGAGCCCCTTCCCGGGGCTGCCGGGCCCGCAGGGTCCCAGGCCAGCAGCCCCGGTACCCCGGACGTCCCGGGGTGACCGCCACCCCCGCAGTCCCCAGCTCCCACCGCGCAGCCGGGCCGCTCCCTCCCGCCGCCCGGTGTACGACTGGACCCACCCAAGCATCACGG
>VWZT01002642.1:391184-405957 GCA_013397055.1 Pachycephala philippinensis
CGGCTGGACCCACCCAAGCATCACGGGGCGGCTCCCGCCACGCCGGGGCCGCAGGGAGCCCCAGCACCGCGACACCTCTCCCCGCCCTTCCCCGGGGCGCCGCTCCGGGCTCCCTGACCCCCGCTCCGGGGCCGCCCGCACCGGCACCGCCCTCATTCCCGCTGCCCTCCCGGTTCCTGGTGGCTCCCGCCGCTCACTTCTCTATCTCCAGGGCCGCCACCTTCCTCTTCTCATAGAGTTTGTCGGTCAGCGCCCGCACCACGCCGGGGGTCAGCGGCGACAGGTCCCGCTCCGCGTTCATGGCCCCGCCGCCGCCACCGGCGGCCACGTGACCCCTACCGGGAAGCGCGGCCACGTGACCCCGGCGGGCGGCGC
The DNA here is from genome assembly GCA_013397055.1 of Pachycephala philippinensis. NCBI lineage: Eukaryota > Metazoa > Chordata > Aves > Passeriformes > Pachycephala > Pachycephala philippinensis. Next base: position 391,560 of record VWZT01002642.1, read on the forward strand.
GCACACGTGAGCCCGCCCTGCCGCACAGCGCCCCCGCGCGGCGCGGAGACACGCTGCACCACCCGCTCATTAACCCCTGGGGTCATTAACGAGAGCGTCATTAGGGAGGGACGCCTTCGCCCGGGCAGCCCGAGGAGGTACAGTCCCGGTTCTGGTCACAGGTTTATGTCTGAAAGGATTTAGCACCACTTAATCATTGATTAATTTAACATTTACAAAGTGATTCGGCAGCCTTAGCTATAACCGCAGCAGTCACTCAATTATCTATAAAGTGTTTAAATTAAAGTCACACATGCACGCACACAGACACACAGGTACATACTGATAACTGTATCCAGCTATACCTATTAAAAACTCCCCTCAAGTGCCAGTGAAATACTTGGATCAAATGCCTTGGTGTTCCTCAGCGGGTGAGGGTTGAGCCTCAAGGCGTGGGGGTATCAGCACTGGCTGCAACACTTCAGCTTGTGGCACAGACCAATTGTTTGTGCGTGGCTGAACGTCTCCTGTCCAAAGGATTCCCCCTCTTGTGCCAGCATATCTGGCCACCTCACATTTCACAGGGTGCCTTTTGAAGGTGACCAGGACATCTAATTTCAAGGTCCCTGTGATACCCTTGGCACATCCAGCATGGAGGTGTCCCACCTAGGGAGAACCGAGGGTCCAGACTAAACTGGAGTTGCTGGCAAGGGCAGGACTGACAGCAAAAGGGATGGATGTGCGAGCAGCTGCACCAGGAATCTGCACCTCACTGTGGATTTATCTGAGGTTTGATACAGAAAAGCAGGGTCAGAAGATGCTACTTCCTATAATATGGAGCCTTTTCTGCGGGGCTGATGTCCAACTCTCATTCCATCTGCTTCCAGCCAGCTCCTGCCATATGGCAAGCTGAGCTAAAGAGGGATTTTGGCTTCTGCTGGCTAGCTATGTGCTCAAGGGCTGCCTTTGTTCAGGCTGGTACCTTCCCATGTGCAGCAAAGACCTCAGAGAGTCCACTGATGTGGTGATAATCGCCCACAACTAAACCCACTTTGCCTAGAAGAACAGAAAAGCTTCCTACAACTTTCCAGCATGAAACCCTGCAAAGAGTCCACAAGAAAAGCTTGGGGGACAGAAAGCCCAAGCAAGAAAACTGCGTCTAACATTTGGCTGCTGCTTGGCCAAGTCAAGAGCAGGGCACACATTTTCCCTCTGTGTATGATCACACTTCATGGTTAATGAACTTACCTTTGCCACAAAAGTCCTCAAAATAAACTGAGGAAAGGGAACACAGCTCAATGACACTGGTGTGAGTACAGGATGGCACGTGGATTGACACCACAGTGCCACTGGTCCAGCACGGGGAACCCAGCACATCTCCCTGCTTCAAACACAGCACTCAGCACAATGGTCAAGTAAAATCAGACAGAAAAAAAAAGTACTAAAAGTAATGTGCAGAATGTAATTAAACCACAACCAAGTTTAATTAAAATGTAGTAAACAGGGATCAAATACAATCTAATGGAACTGGGACATCACACATGCCCATGAGAACAAAATCTGAATTGAGAGACAGGGCAGAAAATCCCCCACCACCTTTCCTGTGTTGTGTTCAGCTGAAGAGGACAGACTGGTCAGAAAAATCACATTTCCAAGAACTCCCTTCTTGGAGAGAAGAAGTCAGTCATTTGCCTAAAAAGAATTTCAAGACCTGTTCCCAGGTCTGCCATATTTTGGGGCACCTTTCCTCCATGGGACAAGCACTGGTTCCCAGACCACAGCACTCCCTGAGCAGGTCGTCACCTGGACAGGTACGATGCCAAGGTTACAAAGGACCAGAAGGAGCTTCTCTGAATCACCCAGTGGGTGCCTCTTGAAGCACAGCACAGGATCCCCTCTCCTGTTACAAAGGTCCAGGCATAGGACCCTCACCCCAAGGCAGATGCCCCTCTCCACTGATAGTGAAGGTCAGGCTTTTGGCTTTAGTTCTCTGCGGCTGCAGGAGAAGCACAGAAATAATTTCAGCTGGCACTAACCCATTTCCCACTGGGCAAGCAATGCAGCAAAACACCCACTGTGTTTTCCCTGGCAGGTGCTCCTGTACTCCACAACAGAGCCCCGCCACCCCTCTCCCTCCCAGTTGATTTAGGGCCATTCACAAGAGGAAGCTGCTTCAAAGAGACAGAGCCTTCCAGAACAACAGTTTAAAATAATTTCACTTAATTGAATCATGCAGTACAGCAGGTAAATAATGAGGCACCCGATGAGACGTGGCAAATCCCCTGGCTGCAGTGAGATGACACATATGCAGCAAGCAAAAGCACAGCATGAAACCAGTACAAAAGCAAGAAGGCAAAAATAAATCAACATCATCATCAGTAAAGATTATTTCCAAGGACATTAAAAAATGAATTGCTTATTAGGGCAGAAAGCTGACTTCCCTCATTCCAATTCAGCCACTAAAGGGTTGGGGAGGGCCAGGTCAGAGCCCCACTGCACAGGTCCCAGGACAGAGGAACTGGGTTTCTCTTGGATAACGGCTCCAATCACTCCTTTAGCATAAAATAGCTTAATACACCCCAGGGAATCACCCACGATCATCTCATTTTACAGAAACAAAGAGGAAATAATGACTGCTGACTTGCTGGCAGTGAAACTGCTTCATCTAAGCCTTTGTCCTTGGAAAGCCCCAGCTCAGCTGTTGCACATCTCAAACACTTCCAGTTGGCTGCCTAACGTTGCCCTGTCTTCATAGTCATTTAGACAGGCTAAACTATCATCCTCATTTTTCTGCTCTGCTCTATCTAACAGCAGCTACTGCTTCCCAGATCATCTCATGCCAAGCACTCTGACATTGTGCTTGCAGATTAAAAACCAGTCTCATCTCTGAAAACACCCTCACTTACTTTACAAAGTGCCTCAGGAAGGGTGGGGAGGGCATTCAGGATCGCTCAGCCACAACGACCAGCTCTCCCACCAGCAGACCCATGTCCAGCTGGGTCTTAATAAAATCCCAACAAGTTTTTGTGTGGCCCTTCTTGATGCACAGCACCTTCATGAGCAGACCCTGGAATGCAGAAAAAAGTTGGCAAAAGCAGGGTGGAGGGAGGTGCAGAAGAAGGAGCAGGGCTGTCAGCTCTGCTTGGAGGCCCCTGTTATCTTCTGCCAAATTAAATTAGGGTTTAATTACAACCTAAAGGGGAAATCTAGTTTTGATGCTAGAACAATGCATATATTTTATAATAACAGAGAAACAAGCACATTCCAGCGAGGTCCGCAAGGAATTAATTTCCTCTGGGGCCACTTGTTGGCCGCTTGCCTGTTTCTCTTTATTCCCATTTCTTTAGAACCAATTTAGGTTTTTGGAAATGGGAATGCTGAATCAGTGCTCAGCTTTTAATCACCCCATCTCCCCCTCAATTGGCTTTGCTGGACCTGAGCCTGCAGGCACTTGCTCCTCCTGGTGCTGAGTCACCTGAGTCTGCTGAGTTGGTGGCAGCTGAGGGTCCCAAGCATCTGGCAGGAGAGCAGCCTCTGCTCCAAAGGCTTTGGCATGGCCCCGTTGCTGGCTCTTTCCTGCTGGGGATGCTGTGACAGCTCCCTGTTCTGCTGTGCATGTTAATTAAGCAGTAATGTATCTTCTCTGGGTCCCTCAGCAGCCACCATGTGATTGTGCATGGCAGAGCTGCAAATGAAGATGGTCTCCGAGCTATTAACACCTCAAATTGCTCATCAAGAGCCCGGCAGAAGGGCAGCATGTCAGATATTATTTCTGGTCCACATTAAGCACTGTTGGTATTCTAAGTGATCAGAATAAACTAATTCAGTCTGACACCGAGGGAATCAAGTATCAAGACTCAGGAAGGTGAGATCAGTAGAACTGAAGCATCCATACACCTAACCTTGCTGGAGCCCATCAGCTGAGCCTCCCAGCATCCATCAGACACACATTTATTTTGGCATGGGGTTTTTTCTGCCTGGACAAGACTCTTGTGTGCTTAGATCTTTTTTTTCTTCCAACTGTTCAACCCATTCTTTCCTCTTCACTCTCTAGTCACTGAAATGTCGTTCAGAGAAATCCCTTTCTGGGGATGTATCCTGGCCACCCAGCTTCTCTTCCTGTGGCATTACCATAATCTTGGCCTTGGCCAGCAGTGGTTCCACCTTGGAGCCACCTGGCATTGGCTCTGTCAAACATCAGGGAAGCTTCTGGCAGCTTCTCACAGAAGCCACCCCTGAAGCCCCCCCACGCTACCAAAATGTTGCCATGCAACCCAGTACGTGTCAACCTTTCACTAATCTGTAATAGTGCTAAGATTTTATGATTTGGCCTGCCACTATGTTTGTGTCGGAGGGGAACCTGCAGAGAAATCACAGTGGGAATTACATTTCCTGTAATTACATTGCATCCTCACTGCTGGATAAAGTTTGCCTAAAAATGTTGTTGTAACTGCTGGTGTATTTCTATTTTTAATGTCACTCCTATTTTTTTTTTTGTTTTTAATGACATTTGAAATTAAGTTCTTTTCTCCATGGGAGCTCTGGAGGGCTAGGGGTATTTTGACAACCCAAAGACATTCAATCAAAATAGTTTAAAAACTGAAGATGATCTTTTCCAGGCTGATGTATAGGCTAGGATTTCTGTTTGCCCCTTGAACCCTTTCATTCCAAATTCAGTTCCACACCTGAGAGATGGGTCATATCTTTCACATTGTCCTTGGGAATTGACCCTTTCTATTTCCTTCCCTCAGATTTTGAGCTAACCCATGAAATCTAAGGCAGTCTCATGACTTTTCTGAAAGAGATAAGCTAAACTATTTTTAAATCATCTTTTCAGAAGCCTTTCCATGGAGAAAAGCCTTCCCTGCAGGCAAGGCAACCCAAGAAAGAAAGGGAAAGAACCCACGTGCCTGGTGTACTGTTATTTTGCCAGGCACTTTTGAATTTATTTTGTGTAAAACTCTCTTGAAGTGGCCTGTACATCATCAGGCTTCTGATGTGGAGGCATCAAAGTAATGCAAGGATGAGCACACATACTGTGCCCCGTGCCCCTGATTGGGATCCTTTTTCCTCACCTGTTTTTTAGGCTGTGGTTTTCCAGTGCCACCTCCTGCTGCCGACACACGGTGCTTTCCTCGATGTGTGCTAAAAGCAACAGTCTCTCCTGCAGCCTTTCACCTTTTTATGGACAGGTACAACACACAGAACTGTCCCAGCAGCTACAAGAAGATAACCATCAACATCTACCCCCTGGAGGCAGAGGTGCTTTTCTTATTTGAGCATGATGGCAAAGCAGAAATGTTCCTTTTGGACCCTGCCAACACGAGGCTGAAACCAAACAAGAAGCAGGCAGGACATGGGCAGGCAGAGCAGGCACCTTAGAAGCATCCAGGCACTGCTCATCCTGCTTATGGAATGCTCTTTGTGCTTCTTTTTGTAGGGATAGGTCCAGGAGCATTTGGACAGACCCCACTTCCACTGGCCCCTTGGAAGGCAAACTCATCTGGTGCATTAAGGAGAACCTGGAGCTGGCAGCACAGGCAGAAGACCACCAAGGGGTGCACGGGGAGCTGGGGATCAGCTCGAGGGAGCTGTGTTTTGGCAGCTGCTTCTGCCCAGGTCACTCATCCTACGGGCACTCTGACACTTGTGACAAAGAGAAAATGTTTGACTCTGGTTTCAGAGGCACAGATGGAGCTGCTCCAAGGTGCACTCAGTGGCGAAGCGGGTGTGACCGTCCTCCTGTCTCTGCAGGATGGACAGCAAGACCCTGGTCCTGAGAAACCACACCCCACTGCGAGAATTAAAAGGCACAACTACATCTGCAAAATGCTATCAAACGAAGCTAAATGAAAGCCTGGGTAGCGTTCCAGGAACCACATATAAGAGATAAGAACAATTAGTTACAAAAACAAGACTCAGTATTTGTGAAAGGAAACCAGGCATATGTGGTGAATGTCACTGTGAGATACAAATATACTGAAATATCTTTAGAAGAGGCCGCGATGGAAAAGGTGAGGAAATACCAACACCTTCAAAAACAAATTCATGAACTAACAAAATGCAGCAGACATTGTGCTTACGGATTAAAAAACAGTATCGTCTCTGTAATGCAAGTGAGGGTGTTTTTAAAGTGGCACAGGAAGGGCGGGGAGGGCGCTGAGGATCGCTCAGCCGCAATGACCCGCTCTCCCTCCCGCAGCCCCAGCACAGGAGCGGGCTGTGCAAAGCCCGGGCGGCGCTCGGCGGTCCCACACCGTGCAAGCCGTGCCCTGGGCCCAGCAGCCGAACTCTGCCGCCACAGCGAGCGGGGCGGGGCAGGGCAGGGCAGGGCAAGGCAGGGCAAGGCAGGGCAGGGCAGGGCAAGGCAGGGCAGGGCAAGGCAGGGCAGGGCAAGGCAGGGCGGGCGAGCTGTGCCGGGCCCCTGAGGGCGGCGGGGAAGCGGAAAGGCCGGCCGCCGGCGCTGCAGTGGCGGCGCTCGGCCACACGGGCGCGCCCTCAGCCGGCCTGGCGCCGGGAGCGCTCGGCTCTGAGGGCCACAGGGGCCTGGGCCGGGCCGGGCCGGGCCGCACACAGCACACAGGACACGGGGCACAGCCTCCGGCCGGCTCACACCCGCCACAGAAGCGGCTGAGCTCGCTCGTTTGAACACGAGAACACGCAGCACACGGGCTCTCAGCCGTCAGCCACGCTGTTAATGCCAGGATGCAAGCCAGAGGCTTACCTTCGCCCTGGCAAAGGGATTTCTCTAGAAGGCATTTGCACAGTGGGAGAAATAAACTCGCAGGTGAACAGTACTTGCGTTATCTGTGTATTTATTGTCTCTCTCCACACACCCTTAATGCTATGACACAGCAGATGCTTCTTCACCTCTGGAGCGAGTCCAGCGGAGGCCACAAAACTGATGAGAAGGATGGAGCACCTCTCCCATGAGGAAAGGCCGAGAGAATTGGGATTGTTGAGCCTGGAAAAGAGAAGGCTTTGGGGTGACCTAATTGCAGCCTTCCAGTCAGTACCTGAAGGGAATTTACAGGAAAGATGGGGCAAGACTACTTACAAGAGCATGTAGTGACAGGATAAGGGGGNGGGCGAGCTGTGCCGGGCCCCTGAGGGCGGCGGGGAAGCGGAAAGGCCGGCCGCCGGCGCTGCAGTGGCGGCGCTCGGCCACACGGGCGCGCCCTCAGCCGGCCTGGCGCCGGGAGCGCTCGGCTCTGAGGGCCACAGGGGCCTGGGCCGGGCCGGGCCGGGCCGCACACAGCACACAGGACACGGGGCACAGCCTCCGGCCGGCTCACACCCGCCACAGAAGCGGCTGAGCTCGCTCGTTTGAACACGAGAACACGCAGCACACGGGCTCTCAGCCGTCAGCCACGCTGTTAATGCCAGGATGCAAGCCAGAGGCTTACCTTCGCCCTGGCAAAGGGATTTCTCTAGAAGGCATTTGCACAGTGGGAGAAATAAACTCGCAGGTGAACAGTACTTGCGTTATCTGTGTATTTATTGTCTCTCTCCACACACCCTTAATGCTATGACACAGCAGATGCTTCTTCACCTCTGGAGCGAGTCCAGCGGAGGCCACAAAACTGATGAGAAGGATGGAGCACCTCTCCCATGAGGAAAGGCCGAGAGAATTGGGATTGTTGAGCCTGGAAAAGAGAAGGCTTTGGGGTGACCTAATTGCAGCCTTCCAGTCAGTACCTGAAGGGAATTTACAGGAAAGATGGGGCAAGACTACTTACAAGAGCATGTAGTGACAGGATAAGGGGGAAGGCTTCAAACTGAAAGGGAGTAGGTTTAGATGTTAGGAAAAATTCTTCCCTGTGAGGGTGGTGAGGCACTGGCACAGGCTGCCCAGAGAAGCTGTGGATGTCCCACTTGTTTCTAGGATATCCTGTAACCTCCTAGGGCTGGTTTTAAAAGAAACTTCCTCAGAAACAAGTCTTGCAGTTCACAGGAAAACACTCCAGGCCAAGGCTGGGAATGCAGGGAGGAAGACAAGGAGCAGAGAGCACCTCCTCCACCTGCAGAGAGGACCCGTCCCAAAAGAGAGGGGCCAAAAGGCTGTGGAAGTGCTTCCACCAGCACTGTGGAGCTGAGACTAAGCCTCCTGACAGAAGCAGGTCAGCCTGGAGCTAGAGGGACTGAAAACAAAGTGTCAGCCCCTCTGGGTAGCTCTCACCAGCCAGCCACTCCTCACGTGAGACAAAATGCATCCAGGAATTCACGTGGGGATTTAATGGGAGTACAGGTGGATTGACACCAGGGAGAGAGGAATCTTTCCGGTGGGGGCCCGGACAACCCTACGACACCTACTGGTCCCAACCTCCGAGATGTTACCAAAAAAAAGTCTCAGGCTGTGTGGTGGTTTCTGAGTCTGCTCAGGACACAGCTTTACACCACTTCCCACACCTACCTCCTAAAATAGAGCAGATAGAAATCACACTGCTTCTGCAAACCACATGTGAGGAGTCACATGGGATGACATGACCCTGCCAGCTCAGGCTGTGTAAGAGCCACCAACATCAGGACAGAGAGGTAATGATAGTGCTTGAGGTCTGTGCCAGCACCAAGGACATGCACCAGAAACCACCACCGCCCTTCCATATTAAATGCAAGAGTTTGATGGAACACCCTGAGTTGGAAAGGACCCACAAGGATCATCGAGGCCAACTCCTGGACACTCAAGAGTGCTGAGACTGCTTCCCTGGAGCATGGCACCACATGTGCAGCATCCTTGGCCAGGTCCCCAGGGACCACACATGGGACCACCCGTTAGGCAGCCTCCCAACAAAGCACCAGCTCTTTCCAGGTGATCCCAGGACAAAGCACCAGAGACCATACACCAGGAGGTATTTAAATGGCCTTACAGGATGCACTTTAGATTTCTCCTCCAGGCAATTAGATGAAGATGGAAAGGGCACTTTGAGCAAGCCATGGACAGATGTTTGCAAGATCTGATTTTTGAGTTCACTGAGAGTCCTTAGCTCCTGCTGAAACCCATGGACCACAACTGTACCATCACTCTCAAGAAGAAAAGTCAGAGGAGGGTCTGAGGCCCCTTAGGCTTCATCCAACATGGCTCATGCCTCTCCCAGAGTATTCCTACGGGACGTAGCTCATCTAATTTTTCAGGGTGCAGGCGCTAAAGCTCCTCAGCCACTTGGTCCAAGGTGAGCTGGACCAGGGCCAGCCACAATCAGCAATGCAGGCTGGCACAGCAGGTCCTTGTACAGATCATCCTTGGGCAGCTGTACTTCCCTCTCTTGACAAGTTATGGCTCTGGAAGTAGTCTCCACTGACTTGACTGCAGTTATTCTGTCTTGCACTGATTTTACAGATGACAGAAGCCATTAAGCCTTCTCCTTCCTCATGCTTTGCACAGCAGCCAGGGGATTTATAAGCATCAGGTGAGCTCCTAATTCTCTATGAGACAGAAAAATGCTTCTCCATCAGACTCGAGGCAAAGGTCCTTCTGAACAAATCAGTAGCTCTAACAATAAATACAATTTGTGGTCTTTGCTCAAAATTAAACAAGCCCCGACAGCTGTAATTTGGAGGTGCTATTTAAAGCAATCTGCACCAACTACAGTCTTACCAGCTACTTCAAAAATCAGCTCTGCAAACAGATGACTATTGACTCCTGCAACAGAGAGCAAAGGCGGAGAGATGTGTTCCAGCTGCCTCTGTGGCCAGGATCTGGATACTCACCATTTTAAGATGTCTTCATGGGGGCAAGTGCTGAGAGCTTGAAAACACAAAGAGTATGGCTGCAAGGGTTAACAATTGGGAAGCGGTGGGAAGCCAAAGAGTTGGTTGAGCATAACCACCTGAGAGCAGCAGGCTGCTCCTGGTTGGATCTGACAGGCAAGCAGAAGGCTCCCAGCCGTGCAAAGAGAGAGATTCTCAATCTGTCCTCTTCTTAGGGCAAAGACTGCAGGAGAGGGAAGCTGGATCTCAAAAGCTGAACCCTGAGGACAAGCTCACAGCATGGCTGGCGGGCTCCTTGCCTGCCAGGATTGCTGCCTTTCCATGGGGCCAAGAGCAGGGTGAGAAAAGGAGGGACGTGAAATGATGGAGCACGTCCTGAAGTCCTCACCTAAGAGGAAACATTCCCGCTCGTCTGAACCACTTCTGCCGATCCCCAGAAGGTGTCTCCACCGGCCCACGCTGATGCAGCACATCCCGGGCAGGCAGCGAAGCCCCAGCCCAGCGCACCCTCCAAATGGGATTCTGCAGCAGGTCACCACGGGGCACGGAAGGAGAAGGTAAAGCTGCAACGATAATGAGCACAAAATGAAAAGCAAACCAAAAAAAGCTCCAGTTTAATATACTTCCTAGGGTCGAATCCCAAAATAAATCAGACACTGAAGCTCCACCCTGCTGAGTATGCCGGCATTGCCATCCATCTCCTGCCCAGAAGGAGCAGGGATCCTCACCCTGGCAGAAATCAGATTAAGGATGTGTGGGGCTTTTAGCCCATGTAAAAGCCGAGTTAACGTTGCTGCTGAGTTACTCTTAAAGGTCACTCCCATGGTACATCAGAATTCCTCCCTGCTTGACCTAGAGAGAGGCAGGCATACTCCCAGGACATGTGCTCACAGTCCAATGGTCCCACAGAGCTCCTGGAGATGGGACGAGGGATGACCAGACAGGGTTGACCTGGTCCAAGTGACAATGGGGACATCTGGGAACAAGTGGGTGGTGATGGAGGCCAGCAGGCAGGAAAGAGGTGACAGTTACCATTGAGAGGGAACACACAAAGCAAGCTCCCAGCTGGAAAAGGTCTCCTGTGGAGGAGAAGGATGACTCTCCCGAGGGCAGAGCCACTGAAAAGGCAGCTTTGAGTCAGGCGCTGTTGAAAATGCATGGCAAGGCAGCTGGGCCCAGAGGACCCCTGGGGTGCCCGACCCCCCAGAACTCCTACCTCCCTCTGCTGCATGAAGCACACAGTGGAGAGCAAATCAATCCTTCTCGCTCCATCCCACACCACTAGTTCTGGGATGGGTGTCTCTATGGGCTGCTCTGTGCTTTGCTGAACCCCATTCAATCTCCCTGGAAGTTGAAGCCCTCCCCTCTCTCTGGTCCTGGCTGCCTCCCTGTCCCAGTCAGGGCATACAGATGAATGGTGATACATCCCTAAAATCCCAGAGTCCTCACACCTTAACCCAGCTGCTACTGGTTCTCTGAGTTGGCAAAGACAATATACAGCAATCTGTCAGAGTTCAAGGAGCATCTGGACGATGCTCCTCATCATAAGATTTAGTTTTAGATTGTGCTCCCCGTCCAGGAACCACCTTGGGCTAGAAGGAATCAGCACAAAAATCCCCAGTGCAGACTTAAATCAAAAAACTTGTAAAGATCTGGCACCTGCATTCAAATTTACAAGGGGCTTGAGCCTCTTCTTCTAAGAGTTTAAAGATTTCTCAGCTACCCTCTGAAGACAGGGAGATACCAGAAAAGAGCACAACCATACTAGAAACAGTACTTTTGGGTAGAGCAGTGCCAGGGGTTGAGATGGATTTTCTCTTGGGAAAGCTGTTTGATGCACAGCTTGCAGAAAGCAGGAAAAGAAGGAAGGGTGACAAAAGATGGAGAAATTAAGAGAAATGAGGTCTGGGAGATTATGTCACCTTACCCATCACTGTCACACGGAGTGAGGGCTGTTCCCACCAACAAACCAAAAACAAACATCAATGTTTTGTTTCATAAACAATAAAGCTCTGTAGAAACAGGCCTTGAGCCTCCTGCACCTCCTGCCCAGAAGGAATCCGTGCAGGAGCCATCCAGGCACCACTGGCAGAGTGGCTTGGATAGGGAGAGGGATGCCCTTTGCAGAGCCCGCGTGTCTTGGGCTCCCACTGTGAGCCTTGGCTAATGAAGATGTGCAGAAGCAAGGGCAGAAGCTGGCTGCTCCCCAGATTTGCAGCTGAACAGTGCTGGCAGAGCAAGAAGAAGTCACCTTCCAGCCAGCATTTGCTGACTGGCTCCAAAATTAGAAGGCAATTCCCACCCAACCCCCTCCCAGCCTGATCCGGACATGGATGACACATGAACATCTCCCAGGCTTGGTCCTGATGGCACAGTACAAAGCCAGGGAGACAGTCAACCACCTGCCAGCACTTGGGATATGCAGTGCTTTTCCCCCAGGCAATGCTTTCTCCTTCGCCTCCTGTACCCTCTTCACCTCTCCAACACCCTGGAGCTGCTCCCCAGTCCAGTGAGGAATGGCAGCTCTCAGGGTCTGTCACCCTCATGCAAAGGAGGCAGCTGAGGCTCCCCAAACCCAAGTGTAAGAGTTGAAGTGACTCCCATGCAGCTGTTCTGGGCTCCAACTGCCATTGTAATGTCTCGAGTCAAAGTCCTCCAGGTGTGTGACAGTGGGTAGAAGCCCTGAGGCAGAAGAAGCTGCCTCAAACACGCTGTAGTGCTCCCAGAGCTCAACCAGAAGGTGCCATGCCCAGGCCTGGGGGCAGGCTGGCTGACTTGCCAGCCAGAGAGCTGGGAAAAGAGCAGCACCATGCTGGAAGAGGCAGAGAGACGGAAGGTGACCATCATTACACTGAAGGTAGAAAAGAAAGAAGTCCGCAGACACATTGAAAATAGGAAATCATCACCACCCATCTTTGTCCTGACCGAGCATCACTGTCCCACATCTCATGTCCATTTTTGTATCTCTGCTACAGACTTGGTAACAACATACACTGGCTGACAATCCCCTCCTTGGCGAGCATCTTACTTACTTTTCTTTCTGTCTGAATGAAGCAAGTAGCAAATTTCCAATTCTCCCTCGCTTCAGCTCCCCAGTGCCTCTGCCTATGAGTAGAGAGACTCTCTGCAAGCTGTCCATGGCAGTCACATGGCCACCCCAGTGTGATCCCTGCCCAGCACCCAGCACTTGCTCCAAGAGCCTCCAACTCTGAGAAACAGGAAACCACTTCTCTGTTACACCAAGCAAACCACTGCTCTGCTGCTGCCAAACCTCCTGCAGCTGAGGGACACATCAGCAGCACCTTCCCCTCACAACTCAGCCCTCCTTCTCTAAGTTACCCGGGGGATTTAAGCAGGGAAATAGCACCCACGGGGCTACCAAACCCCAAAACATAGGGCCCTTAGGAGCTGAGAGCACCAGGGGCAAGGGGGTGTGCGCTCCTGTCGCTTATCTGAGACTCCCCAGCACCAGGGGCATGGGGGATAAATGCATTTCTGATGGATGTTCCCAATGTTCCTGCATCTCCCTGCCAGTGGCTGACAGAGCACTGCTGTCAGATTTCTGCCTTGCACTCTTTTTCACTGTCTGCATTTTCCATTTCTTCCTTGTTATAAAAACAACAAAGCAAAACCCCATCAACTATAACACAGAATTGGGTTTTTTTGGTCAGCACCAAGGCTGGGATCTGGCTCGCAGGGTCCCTGCAGTGACAACTGCCTGGGGACATGCAAAGAGAGAGGACAGAGACAGGAGAAATCACTAATGCTATAGGAAGACCCACTTGGGAGGAGAAAGGCTCCTGTTCAAAACAAATTGGCCAAGAAAATCCTGAATGGAAAGAATAATTTTCTACATGTTTAGCTCAACAAATCCTTTCCCCAAAGAATCTACTGGCAATTCATTACCCTGGATCTGTAGCCAGGATGTTCCCCCTGTCCAGAGATGTCAGATCAACACACGAAGGTGGTTTGACATGTGCCACGGAGGTGCAGAGCTCCCTGCTGATCCATCCTGGCACATGGATTGCTCAGTGCCTGTTAGCTCTGTCCCAGGGAGGGAACACATCTAGCACTGGGGGACAAAGAGGTGATGCAGGAACAGCAATGATCAATGCAAATGACAAGGCATGGGTCCTGAATAAAGGATGAAAGCTCTAGAGAACAACTACATTTGGAGATGAGCCTTTGGCAGCCTCTGTCACAGGCCTCTAAGAATATCCTTGTGTATCCTTTGTATTGAAAGTCTTCCTTTTGAGAGGAAACCCAAAGAAAGCTGAGGAGCTCGTTACTGCCCTTAGAAAGGGGACAAATTAGTCTTTCAAGAAGAAACCTTGAAGGTAAAAAATAGGACAAAATGCTTGAATTGGACTCCAGATTTAGTATCTCCTGTGGGGAGATTCTGAAGATTCATTCCAATGCTACAGAAAACCTCTTGGTGCAAAGGCTTAACTCAGCTTTGAGATATCAAAGATCCAAGGGGTGAAGAGAGCCTGTTCTCAGTCTGTCTCTAACCCTGTAGGTGTAGACAAAGAGTAACCACAGGAGATTCATGGCTCCACAGTGTCAGAGAAGGAGCATGGATTGGCACAGGTTGGGCACATCCAACCCCACAGCCACAGCTGAACTCTGCTGCTTCTACCATTGCTCTGCTCAAAGCAGCAGCAGGGACTAGAGAGTGAGGAGGAAAAAATGGGTTGAACAGTTGGAAGAA
>VWZT01002643.1:0-30704 GCA_013397055.1 Pachycephala philippinensis
ACCAAACTGCCAGAGCCCCTGGCAGCCCCTCCAGGGAGGGCGAGAGGGCTCTGTGTGCAAAATGCAGCCCCGTGAGCAACTGAAAGGCCCCTTCTTTCCAAGGAAAAAAGCTGCCAAATCTTTGCATCATGACACACCAGCCCCAAAACCCCTGGGGGTATCAGCTCTTTCCCTGGGTCTGATGGGTCTCTCATCTTTTCTGGGGTGAAGGTTCATCCCACTCAACCAGGGTCTCACCTCCTCTCCAGGGTGGGTGAAGAACCTTGGTGCTGGGTGGAGATTGAAGAACCCTCGAGTGGTTGGGGTGGGAAGGGACCTTAAAGCCCATCTTGTTCCAATCTTTCTGCCATGGCCAGGGACACCTTCCACTGTCCCAGGGTGCTCCAAGCCCTGGCCAACCTGGCCTTGGGCACTGCCAGGGATCCAGGGGCAGCCACAGCTTCTCTGGGCCCCCTGTGCCAGGGCCTCCCCCCCCTCACAGGGAACAATTCCTTCCCAATATCCCATCCATCCCTGCCCTCTGGCACTGGGAAGCCATTCCCTGTGTCCTGTTCCTCCATCCCTTGTCCCCAGTCCCTCTCCAGCTCTCCTGGAGCCCCTTTAGGCCCTGGAAGGGGCTCTGAGCTCTCCCTGGAGCCTTCTCTTCTCCAGGCTGAACACCCCCAGCTCTCCCAGCCTGCCTCCAGAGCAGAGGGGCTCCAGCCCTCAGTGAGGTCCCCTCCAAGACTTTGCACCCCCCTATTCCCCATCAGTCCCCATCCAGCAGGCACCCACATGGATCTGGCCAGCCAAGGGTTACCTTGTTATTTCCTTCCTGATTTATGTAAACTCCTGCACCGCGTCCTAATAAGAAATCAGTTCCTGTCATCATCTTTATTTCTTATTCCAAGCTGCAACACTAAAACACTTCACGGTGATTACAAATAGCAAAGTTATTTTTTGCCAAGTCCTCGCATCAGAACTTAATAGCACGGTGTAATGCCACCCCGCGCTGATGTGTGGCATATTTAATATCCGTCTTTCTTGGAAATAACAGTGCTCTGAAATTAGAAGGGACTTAAGCAGCGAAATAATTAATGTGGATAACCATCATAAATGCCACAAATGGAACAAATACGGATAGCAGCGAACCGTGATTGTTAATACTCCAACCTGGTGTGACAGAACTTTAAAAAATGAAACCCTTTTTCCCAGAGACTGGTGGAAAATTAGAAAAAAAGGGGGTTTCTCTAATTGCATCGTCCCTCCTCGTTAGCAGCCACCCAGCCCGCGAGGCACAGGCGCTACCTGTGCTCCCAGCCTGCTGCACCCCATTAGCAACAGGCTCTCATTAGGGCCAGGCTTACCACTGCTAATTATTTGGGTTGCTGTTAGAGGGAGCAGCAGAGGTGCAGCACAGTCTGCTGCACATCTCGACTTCAACACAGAAATGGCCAATCCAGCCAGGATTAAACTGAACCCACCCCATATATCCCTTTTTGGGGGGGAGAAAAAGCCTCGTGGGGTGCCCTCTGTGCCTCTTTTGGGCGAGCATCCCTTCTGGTGTGTGTTTGGTGGGTGCTCTTTGGGCCAGGCACCCTTTGGCTCTGCTCAAGTGGTGCTTCCAGCCTTAAATCAGAATGGTTTGGATTGGGAGAGACCTTGAAGATCATCTCTTCCCAAGCCCCTGCCATGGGCAGAGATGTCACCCACTAGATCAGGTTGTTTCCCCATCCACACTGGCCTTGAACACTTCCTGGGGTGGATTAAATGTGCTTTAAGAGAGGAGATTATAACAGAAATGAGAGGGAACAGCCCCTTTGTCCACAGGGAGCTGCAAGTGGCACTGTGGAGGGACCCTGAGGGGACACAGAGCCCACCTGGCACAAACAGGAGGGTCACAGACTGCAGGACATCTCATCTCAGCCCTGCCGAGTGCCGGCGTTTGCACTCCTTCCCCCGAGACCTCCCTTCTTCCTTTCAATTATCTCTGTAAATCCAGTCCGAGGGAGTGGAAGGATTTTTCCTCACTAACCCCACGCTGTGGAGGAATGACACAGACTCTGCTCTGGGCTGGGGATGGAAGGGCAGCAGCTCAGCCCCCCTCACCCCGGGCACACAGACCAGGAGGGAGCCTGTGGGGTGTGAGGTGACGGGGACCTCGGGGACCTGTGAGCTCAGAGTCTTTGAGGTAGAAGAGGTGAAGCCCGAGATGTTTCCAGTGCTGGACAAGACTCATGTCCCCAGTCCCTGGAACAGGGTCACTGAACAGCACCTTGTACATCAACAGCACCAGCAAAACCATGGAAACCATGGAATCATGGGATATTCCAGGTTGGAAGGGACCCACAAGGGTCATTGAGTCCAACTCCTGACACTGCACAGGACACCCCAAGAACCCCACCCTGTGCCTGAGAGCAATACTCAAGATAGAACTGATGGACCCTGGATTAAAAAAAAAGGCCTTGCCAAGTCCTCTTCACTCCAAACCACTCCGACCACAGCAGATTCCATGCCCTGGGGACGTCTCCCAACCTCACACTCAGGCATGCCCTAGACCAGGACTTCCACTGCTCCCTGTCTGGATCATGGCCATGACCTTGTTTCAAGCCCAAGAGCATCAAGGCCTCAGCAGCCGGGAGCCTGCTCCACATTGCCAGATCCTGCTCAACACTGGGCATTTCAAAGAACCCCAACATCTGCTGGATGTAATGTTCTAAATTCCCTTAAAAATCCTTTTTTGCTCTGGGCAGGGCGGGGAATTTGCAGCCGTAGCCTCCCATGGGATCACGGTGATCAGAGGCTTTCCGAGGGCTCTGAGTCAGCTGCAGCTGAATTTTGGTGCCTTTTTCAGGGCTGCAGCGCCGGGGTTTGGCAGCATTTCACACATCTCCCGGAGCAGGGGGCAGGTGTTTTTACACCCAGCCTGTCCTGCTAAAGGAGCCTGCTCTGCTGTCCCAGCCCTCGGAAAACAAACCAGGAAGCAAAGCAGCCAGAGCCAAAGCAAAATCCGAGGCAGACAGTGATTTTCCTAACTCGCCTGACGGAGGAGATGTGGAAGGAGCTGGCTGGCAGATGGGTCCCCTTGGGGTACATCGCTTTGTCACTCCCTATAAGGCGTCGGGGAGCAAGCACCGAGTGCATCCCTCCCTGCGCCCGGAGCCGGAGCAGGAACAACCCTCGCAAAACCCCAGCACCCTCGTCCCCGCGGGGACAGAGGGAGGGCATCCCCACGCCTGCTGTGGCCACAGGAGCACCCCTTCCCTCCTCACCTCCGGAGAGATCCCGCGTTCCCCGTGGAACCCGCGGCCGGCAGGAGCGGAGCCGGCCAAGGGTTATTTATGGTGCCAGTGTGAAGTCATTGAGGCAGAGGCGAGTGCGAAGCGTGACATCCTGTGATGTATGGGTTAGGACAGCTTGGTGCTGAGAATGCCATGAAGTATTAATCTCAAGGAGATGCTACTGAACTCAAGAGAGACTTAACATCAGCACAGAGAGATCAAAGATATGATATCTCTGGCAGAGCATGCTATCAGAAGTGATCATAGGAAAAACAAAGGGGTCATTTTAGTGCCTTCTGCATTAGCAGAGCGACTCGTAGCCTCCGGGCAGAGGCAAACTGCAATTTTTCCCCGATCCAAACCAACGTGCACATGGGATTTTCTGACATTTCTTTACATCTCATTGTGGGCTGCCAATAAATGGAGGCATGAGAACGTCAAATCACTTTTCTCTCGCAACTCGTGAGCTGCCCTGGGTATTTTTCCCTTTCGGAGCTTTCCAGACAGCCCACGATCCGAACTCTTAAGACCTCTAAATGCAAAACTTCAGCAGTAAATGAATGCTTAAGCATCTAGGTCACAACAACATCTGCATGCTGGGAAAATCCTGATGGGAGACTCAGCCACTCTCTGTGCAAGGGGAAAAAGGGAAATCCTGTCCTGGCTAAACCTACAATGGCTTTGGGAAAGAGCTTTCTGTGATGTTGGATTTTCATCAGGCACCAAAAAACGTGTTTTGAGCTGCTCTTTCCCAAAACCAAGTTGTGCTTTCCCATACTGAGGGCCAAAGAGTTTGGCCAAGAAAGTGTTTGGTCCACGCAATGCTTGTCCCTGGGATGTGGGACCAGCCTCCTGTGAGCTCGGGATGCAAATTGCTCAGGAGCAACTGGAATATTTTGAAGACAATCACGCCTGGAAATTGTTCTGGGTGTCCATCTGGTGCTGGAGATGGAGCGTCCTGGGAAGGAGCAGCAACGCAGATATTTCACGGGTAAAGCTGTCCTGAGGCTCATCCCAGTTGCCAGCAGTTTCCTGCCTGCTTAGAGAGCAGCAGGACTCCCTGCCCAGCCTGGGCACCCCGAGCATGGGCACTGTCCCCTTCAGACTTGTCCCCACATGCCATGCCTCAGTTTCCCCAAGTATATAAATCATGGAATCAGAGAATCACAGAATATCCTGAGTTGGGAAGGACCACCAGGATCGTCCAGTCCAACTCCTGGCCCTGCACAGACACCCCAAAATCCCACCCTGGGCATCCCTGGCAGCGCTGTCCAAACAGTAATGAAAAATCCAATTGGGCTTGGAGTGGAGCTGGGCTGATGTAAAATAAAGAGGAAAATGAGGGATGGTTAGTCCTGCCTGCGGGAAGTGCTGCTGCGTGGGGCAAGAAACAGAATGCTAAATAAAACCACAGATGGAACATTTGTTGGGAAGCACAGAATTACGGAATATCCTGAGTTGGAAAGGGATGCACCAGGATCACCCAGTGCAGCTCCTGTCCCTGCACAGACACCCCAACAACCCCACCCTGGGCATCCCTGGCAGCGGTGCCCAAACGCTCCTGGAGCTCTGGCAGCCTCGGGGCTGTGCCCATTCCCTGGGGAGCCTGGGCAGTGCCCAGCACCCTCTGGGGGAAGAACCTTTCCCTGAGATCCAACCTAAACCTCTCCTGATACAGCTCCAGAGTGAAAGCTTTCCTTTGAACAGCAGCTTTGGAGCTGCAGCACAGAAGGATGTGAAGAGTTTGCTACTGCCCCGAGACAACAGGAAAATCTGAAGACTTCAACTTGTGGGAAATGGAACCTTGTGGGAAGTTAAACCTTCATGCAGTCCCCCAGGAAGAACCTCCCATGCCTGAAATATCCAAAAAGCCTCATGAAAACACAGAGCCAAGTGAAAAAATAAACCACCTGAAATTTTCCTGTTCAGGCCCTCGTGGCAGCCCCTCCCCGAGCCCCCATTCCCAGCCCACGATCCTGCTGTGGCTCAGGATGAAGGCTCCTGCTCCTGCGGCTCTCTGCAGCCTCTTAATTCCCTTATTCCATCTGCAGCCGCCTGCACTTTCAGGGGGTCACTTCCCAATGCTTTTTAATTACTTCCATTAGGTAACACTGTGCCCTGAAGGCTCATTGGGAAATCCTCCTTAAATCACGGTATTATCAGGACTAAGGAGAATTCGGGCTCCCCAAGGACAGAGCTTTTGTAGTCCTTGTACAGGCAAGGGCAAAAGGCACAGGGAATAATTAAGAGATTTGCTCTACAGCCCAAAGGTGCACGGTGCTGGAGTCCAGACAAATCTGACACTGATTTCTGGCCCTTGATTCAAAAGTGCTGCTGGAGAGCGGAGCCAGGGAGGGAGGACTCAGCTTGTCCTGCACGGCTTTGGGCCTGACCTGAGTTTTCCAGTGATGTTCTCTGCTATATTCAGGCCTCAGTTATGGTGATTCCATGTGCTCCAGGCTGGGATGGATGAGGAGGCAACACCAGGAGCAGCTGGTGGCTGCAAGCAAATGGGAAGTCAAGGAAGCAGCAACATATTGGAGGATCCCAACCAGGAACACACAGGAACCTGACCAGGAGTGTTTAAAACTAATTAGGACAAAGCCTGGGAAGCAGACAGCAGGGTACAACATGGGACTGGATGTAGGGAACAAACCCATGGAAGCCCCTGGCACACAGTTTTTAGGGGGCAGTGTCCCCGTGGGGCTGAAGGAAACCCAGCACGTCCCTGGCAGGAGAAGAGGCTCCATCCTTGCTCACTTCGGGATCTCTCACTCCCTGGAAAGAAACCTGCTCTTCTGGCAAGATCCAGGCTCTCATCAGCTTCCTTATGCCAACAGCCAGGCAGGAGTCTGGTGGCCTCCTGTATTGTCACATAACATAAAGTCTGAATCATTGCTCTTCTGCTTCCATCATTATTAATATTCTTAAAAGGTTCCTGGAAACACATTTACACACGGCTACATGAGCTGTTTCTGCGTTGTCTTGAAATTTAAATGTGAGTTTTAGCCAGGCTTTTGATGTGCTGTTTACTTTAATTATTGTTCTCCCCCTGTCTGTGTCTCGCCACGATGTCATTTAATATTTTATACATCTCCCCAAGTCCCCTTTCGGTCCCCAGCGAGCGCGACTCCGCGTCCTCCCCCGCCTCCTCCCCACCCCACAACTTGCACTTCTAACTTTTCAGGGGCCGGCTGTAAACAAGATGTGGCATGTCACTGAGATTATCCTCCCGTGGTGGCGGCAGAGGGGATAAATAAACCAGGAAACAGATGCTTCCCAAGCTGGCACGGGGAGCCGATACGGGCTCATGCAGATGCGCCGCTCCTCGCGCTGGCACGGGCAGGTACCCGGCAGCCAAAGGGATGGGAGAAGGCTAAAAAAAAGTATCTGCACTCCGTGCATCCTTCAAGGATACACTGGAAAATCCTGGAAATCCGCTTCTCTCCTCGTGCCTGGCACAGCTCTGTGTTACCAGATTGCTCCAGCCACGCAGGAATGTGACGAGTTCACATTCCAGGTGCCAGAAGATGGCACTCCAGAATGCACAGCTCCGTGCCTGGCTTTGCCAGCCCAATAAAGCTGAGGATGTCTCCCTCTGGCTGCTTTTATACCAGCTCATTACGTTAGGAAAACTTTGGTGTGAGTTCTGTGTGTTGTGAGCATGAGGGCTGTAATTTGATATTCCTGCTCCGGTCCGCGATGGCCAATCCAGGACACGTCTCTGTGGGCAGGGTGGGGGATGTGAGAAACTCAGCTCATCTCATTCCTGAGCTCCCAAATGTGAGCCAGGAGCCAGGGAGGGCCATTCAGAGCAGAGAGGAGTCTCCACATCCACCTGTGCTCCTCCACTTGGGCACCCTGCACAGCCATCCCTCTGGGCCAAAGCAGACCTGGAATGTTTGGGCTAAGTCTTGAAGGCTGCACCAAGACAAGAGTCCTAACGTCTCACGATGTCCAGAGCTGGTGACCCTAATATGGGTTTTCTTGCAGGGAGAGGAACGATGGAGAGGGATGGAGGGGCACAAACACATCCTCACTGTTCAATCTCCCCCTGGCAGGGAGGAGCAAAGTCTGTCTCTGCAATTTCCCACCCTCTGCCTCCAGGAGTGGGAACCAAACGAGCTGAGGGAAGCCAAACCTCGGGGACCTGCTCAGAGCTACGAAATCACACAGCTTTTACAGCCACTGCAAACGTGCTGGGGAAGAGCGAGGCACAGAGTGAGGCACAGGAGGCAGCCAAAGAGCAATGCAGGGAAGAGCTAAAAAAAGACCGATGGCGAAAGGAGGCTCTGAGCATCCCGGGCTGTTGTGGGCCTGCTGGGGCAGCGCTGTGTTCACACCTAATCCAGCTCCAGCCACGGCTGGGTGAGCAATCAATAACGCTGCGACGGCACGGGCGGCTAAAAAGTCTTGAGGGACAGAAATCCGATGCTGAACTCCAGGTAACATGTGCTGAAGGGGGGCGGCGAGGCTCTGCCCAGGCAGCTGTCATGGCATGACAGCCCGAGGAGAAACTGAAATTACTCACTGCCAGACATCCTGGCTGGATGCTGCTCCCTCCTCCTCCTCCTCCTCCACTGCTTCGGGGGGAAAATGCTGCCGGGAGCAGACTCCAGTTCAGGCTGTCACCGCTTTGCTGGGCTGCCGTGCCAGACGGGGCTCTCCCGGATCTGGGAAGCACCAAGTGTTTCTCCAGGCCCAGGTAAACCTGCCCTTGGAGCGATGCCAAGAAAGATGGGATGCTCCAAGAGTTCGCCACAAGTGTTGGATAAAGAGGATGCAAACTCCAACCCCCCTTATCCTGGTTTGTGATGGGAAGAGCACCCAGCACGAGCCATGGAGCCGGAGGAGATCAGTGGCTGGGAAGGGCTGGTCAGCCCTGGCTGAACAGAAAGGATGGAGGGAACAGAAATACAGGGAGCAAGGACGATGTCCAACCAACGCACCGCTGGCAGCACAACAGCAGGAGGGTAAAGCATCATCTTCAGATGCAACAGGAAACTCATGACCTACATCCCCCTGCTCTCACCCTGACCTCTGGAACCTCCAGTGTTCTCCAGATCAGAGAATCCAGATGAGGAAATTCAGAGCAGCATTTTGGGTTTTTCCTCTCTCAGGACCCCGATTTCCTCTTTCTTTACTCCCCTTACCTTGCCCTGGTGTGTCCCACACCTGTGTGACCTGCTCTGCCCAGGCAAGGGACACTGAGCTCCTGCTGTCCCTTCATCACATGTGCCCACAGTCCTGCTCAGTAATTCCTGGAGCATCAAGCTAATTAATTTATCACTCAATGAAATTGCGCTGAGCATTAATGAAGCCATTTAGTATTCACGCAGAAACTTCTCTCTCCATTTCCACAAGTGCTCCATTGTAGATCAGCATTTGTTGGGCAGTAATTAATGGTACTTAATCCTTAAATCCTTAAATTGTTTCTAATTTGGTAAGCAGCAGAGTTGCAGCAATCCATCTCTTTGCTGCATTTCTGTGGGGCTGTTTGAGACCCTCCTCTGGCTTATCCAGAGGCTCACCAGGGGCTGTGCCAGGGAAGGAGGGCTCTGACTTTCCCTCATTTCTGTCGGTGACTTTCTGAAAAATGACTTCATCTCTTTTACACCTGTGTGTCCATTTGTGTAACTAAGGAAGATGCTTATTCTCCCTCAGGAGGGTGAGTCGATAGCACAAAGAGCTCCTAAAGCAAAGGGATCGATGTGTGGGAGAGTGGAGATTTCCACCTTTTGATCTCCCAGGCGCGTCCAGGAGCTGGGGGACACTGAGGCACCAAGTGAGAGAACGGGAGCCTTTCACTCCTTGCTTTGCTCTTTGAAATTGCTGCTCTTTCACCAGGAGATGAAGCAACACTTACAGCTCCTCACGCATTTTATAGAGGTTCCGAGCACGTCCCCACGCAGCCTCAGGAATAAATGAGTCCTCCTGGAGCGAGCAAACACCTGCCCTGGTATGCAAACAAACGCAACAGACGGGTCCTTTGCTTCCCCCGTGGTTTTCTTTGAAGATAACCAGAGTCCCATGTCAAAACAGCAGAACCAAAGGTCATACAAGGCGCTGGAGAATTGGCTTTTGAGAATTAAAGGGAATATTGGGTCACTCTCCATCCAGCTCCAGGGGCTGGATGAGAGCAGGAAACCACCACAGGTATTTGGCTGACCTATTCCCAGTGAAGCTGCTGATGAAGGTGAGTCCATAACACCCCACGTTCCCTGTCCCATACCCCACCACCCAGCAGAAGTGGGGGTTTTATTCCTCTTTCAGCTTTCTTGCTGAAACCAAGCTGGTTTCTCCTCCTCTATTCACTGGAAGACTGGTCAGTCTTATCCACAGTATCCACTTGAAGAAAACCATCCCTTATTTTCTACACAAAGCAACATCCCACCCTCTCAGCTTTTCCTCACTGACAGCTTTCCAAAAAATCTTTCTTTTCTGGACACACTTTGCATTTATCCCGCTGTGCAATACCCCAGCTTCCCACCTCTCCAAATGTTTGGATACACTCTGTGTTTGCTTCCTCAAACAGTGACCAAATATTTGAGGTTTCTGGTTTGTTTGGTCTTCTTGTTCTCCAGTGAAAGTAAGCAGGGAAAGAAAAACATAAGGGGAGGGAAAACACCCATAAATCTCCCAGTGGTTACTCATCAAGCTGAATCAGGGAAGAAAAAATTCCCTCTCTCACCCCTTTTCTGGCCACCGCATCCCCCCGTTGCTGAGCCCACCATTGGGCAAGGCTCTATGAGGACAGACCATGGCCCTGTGAGAGACAAACCCCCAAAGCCAAGGGCATGCTGTGGTTCCCTGCGCCAAATCCGCAGCCCTTTGTAAGTCCCTACTGAGGGAATTTGCTGGAGAAATGCAGACTCATTCCTTGCACAGACTCCTTCAGCAGAGGTAACCTCCAGCCACCTCCAGAAAGGGATTGAAAAGGTCTCTGGTTTGCAGTTGCTGAGGGGGTTGGATGAGAAGAAGCGCTTACAACATTTTTTGACACCACACTTTGATCAATTGGACGGATTTAATATTACAGAAATATTTCATTTTTCAATGCGGATGGGAGAGAGAGAGAAAAAAAAATCTAATCATCCATCCAGCAGGCCTCTATATTTGTCATAATTCACTGGAAAGAAAAGAAAAAAATACAATCCCCCAAACCTCTGATTTAAAATCCAACTTAACTCGAGGTAATTTCCATCATTAGTTCAAACTGTGCGATCTTCACTCTCTCCTTATTTTTCAAGCCATTGTTCTGTTTTTTTCCAAGGTATTATTTAACCAAAGCAGCATCTAATTGTGTTTTCTCTCTGCATTCATTTTTAAGGAGGTAATGAATGGTGTGGGGGAAACAGCACGATGGATTCATGCCAGGGAAGGTGGATGGGGCAGAATCCCACACACGGAATCAAATCTGTTTTCACAAATACCACAAGAAGGAAAGAAGCCACCTGGAGAACATCAGGGAGAGGTTCCCACCTGGCACCTCTGCAAGGTGACACTGAGGAGGCACCTTCCCAATAACACCATTAAGGAATTAATGGGAGGCTCCTCAATTCTTTGGGAGGTGAACCAGGTTGGGGACGCTTGAACAAAGTCGTCGCTAATGAACTTGGTGCATTCATCAGGCAGGAGTTATCCCAGAGCCTGGCTGAGCTTCACAACGTTTATAGCACAAGTCACCTTCTCCTTTGAAGGGGAATGAGTCCAAAAGCCACCCTTCAGCATCCAAATCCTGTCCCAGGAAAACTTCTTAAGGATGACAGACCTGCCAACACCTTGTGAGGGGAAGGAGCAACAGTGTAGGTCCTGCCTAGACTAGATTAGGTCCTGCCTAGACTAGATTAGGTCCTGCCTAGACTAGAGCTCTGTGACCTCTTCCAAAGTCATCTCTCTGCCCTCAATCTCTTTCTTCCCATCTCTCTCTCTCTCTCTTATTTCCTTGGATATGTAAAACAGATGGTGATGGGGGAAGAGCAGCATCATTCCACCTTGAAACAGGGCAAGGTCTGGAGGACAGGAACGACCAAGGATTGTCTGGGACACTCAGCAAGTTTATCTGGTTTCTAGGCCCTCTTGAAAAAAAAATCCCCAAAAACCCATGGAAATAAACCCAACCAAAGTATGCTGAAGAAATGAGGTCAACAGGAGAAACACCCAATTAGCAGTGTTTTGTGGCTGGATGTGGTGTGCCAGCTGGGATTCAGGGAGTTGCTGCGCCTCAGGAAAAAGAAGAGAAGCTTAAAATAATAACATCTAGTGCTCAGAGAGCATTTTGCATCTTCCCAGTGTGACATGAACTTTAATTAGTTTGAGTCGAGACGCTGCTGGGTGAGCGAGAGGTATTGGTACAGCATGACCAGTGCCAGGAGCTCGTGTGGGGCTGTGGGGGCTGCGTCCAGTTTGGGGAGAGGGACAACTCCAACGCTTCCAGGTGGCACAGGGAGGAGGAAAACTCCTGCCAGAGGGGTGGAGCTGTCTGAGCTTCAAAAGGGGCACTGGTGGATTCAGCTCTGTGGCTGAATTCCAGGACAACTCTGCTTACACGGAGGTGAGGTCACGGTTAAAAAAAACCCTCCAAATGCTCTGGGCTTGAGCAGCAGCACCTGAAATGAGAGCTGCAGGGTGAGGATGGAAAGTCTCCCACTTCCATCCTGCAGAGGCTTGGGATGCTGCTGGAGGCACAGAAATGTGGGAGCTTGATTGATACACGCAGTCGGGACTGGACTTGAGTCCTTCTCCAGAAGATGTGTAGTCTGAAGGAGATTTCTGATATCAAAGACAAGGGGCAAAGGGAGAATTGCTCATTTTCCCATTGGAAATATTTCCCTCAGAGTTGCTCCATGCCAGGAAATGCTGTTCCTGGTGCAGTTCCTGACCAGCTGAAATGGTAGCCAAGAGAAATTAGATGGCTGGGAGGTTGATGAGGTCTCTCCTCATTAGCAACGCAATAACGTGGGCAAAGCCTTGTTTATTCTCTCCATCTGTGCCACCGCTGCATTTGTCCTGCTCCCGCTGGTGGCGGGTGCTCAGCAGCGTGAGGGCTCACGCTGATCCGAGGTGACAAGAGATCTCCTGGAGCCCGCCAAGCCACGGCTTGTGCTTTTAGTACTGATGGCCCGGGGTCAACGCCACGCTGATTTTGGCCAGAGGTGCAGCTCTCTGGAGCTCCCTTCGGTGCAAAATCCAATTAGCAAACAAGTGAACAAACCCCTTCGTGCTGGCCAAGCCACCGGCGGGGTGGGACTGGGAGCTGGAACATCCCACGGGGAATGAACAGCTCCCACAGAGCAGGCACGAAGGGCTTGGCATGGAGGCCAAGGGACAGACTGACCCAATGCAACCCCAAATTCATCCCTGCAATAGCAGAGATGGTGGTGGTCTCTATTCAGGTCAAGTGATGAGTGAATGAGAATATATTTATCCCCTCCTGCTGCTACCCCAACATTCCCTGAAATATCAGGGAGATCTGCCTGGCCAGTGAGCACCCACACAGTAGCTGAAGTGGTAAGGAATAATAAAGCTCCTGAAAACATCCTTCAGGGATTAAGAAATCAGTTTGGTTTTGACCAAGCATCCCATAGGCTGAAAGTAGAATTGCCGTTCAATGAAGAGTCAACATCTGGTTTTGCCCTGAAATACTGAAACAGTGGTATAAAAAAGAAACAAAAAATGGATTGCTTGGTGCAGGGGCTTCAGATCAGTGGGACACTAAAAGCAAGAGGAGAGAGAAAGGTACAAGTGCTGTTCAGCTGCCACAGCTCCCGGGTCCTCAACTCTGCTCAGCTTTTACCCTCGTCTGCTAATTTGCTTACTCCCCCAGTAACAACCTGGTTTTCCTTTGCTGGAGACAGCTTTAGCCTGGGGAAGCTATGGAAAGCAATAAAAAAAATAAACTGTTTCTGGGTCATCACCAGTTCCAGTCCCCGGGGGTTATTTAAACAATGGTTTCTCCTTTGCCTCTGTCAGAGCCGAGGCTCGGTCCCCAAAGGTTATTCCATCAATAACTCCTAAACCACCTTAAGGGCAGCAGCCTCACCCCCAATAGGTTTTGAAGCCAGGGCCTCCCAGATCACAGGTTTTAGCTGCACTGATGTATTTAACAAAAAGAGACGAAGCTCCTGAGGTCAGGGAGAGGTGTCACAGTCCAGGCGGGGCTGGGTGTGAGACACTGCAGCCACCCACGGGCAGCTCGGTCACCTCTGAGGGCTGGGGTGTCCCCAGGCACCTCTCCTGGGCTTTGCCTCACCCAGAGGTGCTCAGGACAAACACTCTGCATTGCTGAGGGCTTTTCCCTCAGTGGCCATTGACCTCCGTGGCACACA
This sequence comes from Pachycephala philippinensis, assembly GCA_013397055.1. Lineage (NCBI taxonomy): Eukaryota > Metazoa > Chordata > Aves > Passeriformes > Pachycephala > Pachycephala philippinensis. The sequence continues at coordinate 13,589 of VWZT01002643.1, forward strand.
GTTCGCTCTGGAGCAAAGCAGACACTCCAGTGACACCCCAAATTCACCCCAAGGGCCAGAGGGACAGTCTGTACCACAGCTGGGATGGGAAGAAAGGCACCGTGGGCTGCTCAGGCCATGGGATCTGGCAGGAATATCCTCACCTGAACTGCCATTCCCCAGGGACACCCACCCCAGGCACCTGCTGGAGCAGAGAGGCACTTCCCTGGGAAACCCAGCCCACGACAGAGGTTTTCTGTAGGGATTTATGGACAGCAGCAACTTCCCCTCGCTCTGAGTGCAGCCAGCACATCTTTATGGCCTTGAGAAACCCATCCTGCAGCTTGTGACTGCATTTCCCATCTACAGACCCCCAAACAGAGCCCCCTCAAGAGAATACTCCTATGGAGCCAGGCTGGGAGAGCTGGGGGTGTGCACCTAGAGAGGAGAAAGCTCCAGAGAGATCTTAGAGGCCCTTACATTGCCTAAAGGGGCTCCAGGAGAGCTGGAGAGGGACTGGGGACAAGGGATGGAGGGACAGGACACAGGGAATGGCTTCCCACTGCCAGAGGGCAGGGACGGATGGGATATTGGGAAGGAATTGTTCCCCGTGAGGGTGGGGAGGCCCTGGCACAGGGTGCCCAGAGCAGCTGTGGCTGCCCCTGGATCCCTGGCAGTGCCCAAGGCCAGGCTGGACAGGGCTTGGAGCAACCTTGTGGAAGGTGTCCCTGCCCATGGCAGGGGCAAAACTGGATGAGCTTTAAGGTCCCTTTCCCCACAAACCATTCCATGATTCCATGATGAGCCCTCCCAAAATCCCTGCTGTCCATGGTCCATGGTGGCCTGGAGGAGCCGTGGGCTCTTTGTGGATGCCACTCAGGCACACGGGGAAAACAAAGCTGCCCAAAGCAGAACCAGGCTCAGGCAATCTCTCTTCCTGACACGGTGGCTGTGCTGAGAGACAAAAGGCTGCAGCAGAGAAGAACAAAATAATAAAAGCAGGGGTGTCACACAGCACACAGTGCCCTGAGAAACTTTCTGAAGAGAGGCACCTGAGTGGATTACGGGATGAGGCTGGGCTGCAGGAGAGCATCTGCCTGCACTCGTTTGCACTTTGTCATCTCCAGCACCTGCTTGCTGTGGCTGGGCACAGCTCCCAGCCTGAGCTCTGTGACACCGACCCTCACAGGAATCACCTCCCTGGCCCTGCAAACACGGCCCCTGGGAGCACAGGTCCTGGCAGCACCTCGCCAGAGAAAAGGCTTCCAAGGAGAGGAAGCCAAGCCAAAGGAGGCAGCCACAGCCTGGGTGTTCCATGGTGCCCATTTCTGGGTGTTCCATGGTGCCCATTTCTGGGTGTTCCGTGCTGCCCATTTCCCTCCCTGCTCGTGCTCAGGGGACAATGTGCTCACCCCCCCAGGGTGGGTTTTGGGGGATGGAGAGGTTTTGGGGAAGGGAAGATGGATTGCAAGGTGAATCACCGAGATGAGAAGAGCAAAATCTGTGCTGGGAGGGGTTTGGTTTCTGCGTGAGGAGAGGAAGCACCGAGACACAACGAAGCACCCAGTGCTGGGGGATTCTCCACACCCAATTAAACCTGGGCTAATTGAGCTGGGGGGGCTTCCCTGATCACCCTGATTGTGTCCAAAGAGCCACTTCAGCTCTAGGGCAGGGTTTTCACACCAAAACCACTGGCAGCACTCCATCAGACCAAAGCACTGGGAGCTTCAAGGTAAAGAATTCCTGGCTGTCAGGGAAGCACCAAGGAGGGAAACACTGTCATATAATAATAATAATAATAATAATAANTTTAAAAAGGAAAAATGATGAAAATCCCAACACTTGAAACCCTCAAAGCCCAGTCAGACATTCCAGTGCTCCCAGCCATGGAGATGAGCTGGCCAAAGGGATAAGGGAGGGTCCTCCCTAACTCCCAGCCCTGGCCCTGTAACTGCAGCTGTATCCTCCTCACACACACCCAGCCATCCATGAGCTCTCCGGGGCACAGACTTGCCTCCCATCATGCCTAAAACTGGTTAGGGAACGGTCACGGCTCGAAAGACAAAAGCTTGGAGCCTCAGCCGGGCTGTCAGGCTCCTGGCTGGAACAGCCACGGGGGCATCGAAATCCAACACTCCCCGGAGAGCTTTGGGGCTACTCTGGAACAAATCCTTGCAGGACTTGAAAAATAAGGAGAAAAAACCCCCAATGGATGCACTTCTATGGGAAAAAAAAAATAATGTTTTGACCAACCTTCCTTTGCTGATGGCAGATTGCTCAATGAAATGGTTTTGGACCAGCCCAAAAGACATGTCTGATAAGAAATATCACACGGGGAGCCTTGTCCCAGGAGAGTGTAAGCAAATAAATCCCCAGGAGCCAGGGAGACAACAAGGCTATCTCTGACCCAGCCCCCTGCCTTTCCCACCACCGGGGATGCTGCATTTGTCATTTCTCTCCTGTGCATTCTGTAGGAGCCCCAGCTCCATTCTCTTTAGATGATATTTATATTTTTCTAATCTGCTGGCTGTGATGGATGGGAAAGAGATTTCTCCCTGCAAAACCATTTACAATGGAAAAAAGCCACGAGCACAATATAGAACTTGTGTGTGAGTGTGTGTGGTGCTTTAGACAAATAAACATTGCTCCTTTTTCTAAAACATCTCAACATCTTGTACAGGAAATATTAGATCTCAGTTGACTGGAAAATGAAACCAGCTTTATGTTCTCTTCCAAAGCCTCTTGTGATATTACCAATATTTTTTTCCCCTGTCGAGAATAATGGCTTTTCTACAGGCCAGCAGATAGGAAAGTGATTACAGAGATTTCCAGATGCAAAGACTTCCCTGAATTACCTTGTCTTAATGTACTTCAGAGTTTGGAGCAAGTTCCTTGATGACTCTGGATAATCAGAGCCTGTGGAGAAAAGCCATGTTAAATCAATCACTCACGGCAAGAGCGGGATAAGAGGATGATAAAGGAATCCCGTGGGAGTCCCCACAGGTCTTGGGAAGCTGCTTTAGGGCTGGTACAACATCAGCAATCCCATTCCAGGCGGGGCACACTAAAGGCAGAATGATCCAGGCTTGGGGTTTGGGTTGTTTTTAGGAAGTTCTCCCCTGCTGATGAAGGATGAAAGGGAATTCCCCCTCCAGTGCAACACAACCCCCTCGATTCTGCCCGTGGTGAAGAGATGGATCTGGCTGGGAAGTGCAGAAATTTCCCCAACGTGCCCTGATAAAAGAAAATTACTTCTTGCTGAAAACCTGAGAAACAGAGAATGGCCTGAGTTACAAGGGAGCTTAAAGTTCTTCTTATTCCAACACCTGCCATGGCAGGGACACCTTCCACAAGGTTGCTCCAAGCCCTGTCCAGCCTGGCCTTGGGCACTGCCAGGGATCAAGGGGCAGCCACAGCTGCTCTGGGCACCCTGTGCCAGGGCCTCCCCACCCTCACAGGGAACAATTCCTTCCAAGATCCCATCCATCCCTGCCCTCTGGCAGTGGGAAGCCATTCCCTGTGTCCTGTTCCTCCATCCCTTGTCCAAAGTCCCTCTCCAGCTCTCTTTAGGCTCCCTTCAGGTCCTGGAAGGCCACAACTAGGTCTCCCTGCAGCCTTCTCTTCTCCAGGCTGAACGATCCCAAAATTCCCATCTTTTCCTGGCAGCAGAGGTGCTTCATCCCTGTAATCACTTCCCCATGCTCTGGACTCTCTCCAGCAGCCCCGTGTCCATCCCGTGCTGTGAGCCCCGAGCTGGAGGCAGCTCTGCAGGTGGGGTCTCACCTGAGCGGGGCAGAGGGGCAGAATCAGCTCCCTCAGCCTCCTGCCCACACTGCTTTTGAATCCCAAAGAGTCCAAACCAATCCCAAACCAAAAGAAAAAGCCAGAAAAGCAGCTCAGACTTTTTTCCTGCCCGTGCCATAAAGCCTGGTAGATCAAACCCCAATCCCAAACAAAAAGCCATTATTTTTTCTCCTGTAAATAGAAACCAGGCAAGAAGTAGGAGTTCCACAAACCCAAAACCTTCTCAAAGCAAACACATTCTCTTTTTTTAAACCACATTTTGATGAAAATCTAATTTACAGCCACAGTAAGGTTTCAGTGGAAATGTTGGAATAACCCCACAGAGAAACCCCTGCACAAGGAGACGTTTCTGTTCCCTTTAGGATGGGAATTGCAAAACAAAGGGCATGAAAAAATCCTACGTTGTCACTACTTATCATTCCCAGTTAACAATATAAGATATATGATAGGAGCAAAACAATTTGGTGGCAGAACATCATAAATGAAGTCTGTTTTCCCTGGAAACTGCATAACCATTTGAATTAATTTAATTTGAAATATCAAATTAAATTAAACTGTAGAATAATCCCCAAGGGGAAGCATATTTCATTTGCAATGTCTTCTGATAGAGTATTCTCTGCCAAAAGTTTTGCTATGCATCTGGCTTTGGATCTAAATTTATTACATTAGCTCTGGGAAGACTTTTAATAGAAAGTGAGATTAAAGGGGAAGAAAAAAAAAAGGAACTTCTGACGGGGAAAAAAAAGACCCCAAAGTCGATAAAAAGCAAAAGAAGTGCTGAACGCAGATGGATCTGGGCTGCTGCAGCTCACCTGGCTCTGCCTGTGCTGCTTCCAAGCTCCAATCCAACGGGAACGAGACGTGTCATTAAGAATTGGAGTGCTGAAATGTGAGTATCCATATGCACAAATGGGATGTCTTCAAAACTACCGACAGCCCCCGACACCTCGCTGCTCTTGGCAGCCAGCGTAATAGCAACCCTCGGGGGGGAAATCAGAGAGGGTCAGGAGAGATGAGTGGAGGAAGATTAGTGCTTTTAAATCAGCTCTAAAGGATGGAGGCAGGAAGGGAAACGCTTTTTCAGGTGGAGCTAGGCTGGGATTTTCATTTCCAAAGGAGAGTAAAGGCAAAGGGGGAAAAAAAAAGCAAAAATCAAACCTCACCAGAACAACACCGTCTTATTAGTAATAGCTACCTTGCTTTTTAAATAATCTCTGAGATAAATACAATCTAGGACAGATCTCAGAGACTCTTTGGTTCAACAGGTTGGGAGGAGGGAGGTGGTGACCCCATCAGTTTTCAAAATATAGGTCACACACAAAAGCAGCACTTACAAAATGAACGCTCTTGCTTTTCACGGCCAGAAATTGAAGAAAATTGCAGCCAGCAGACGCCTGTAGGTTGATGCAGTGGGAATAATCTATTTCTTTCTTTCTTTTTCTATTTTTTTATAGTTTCCCCTGCGAGCAAATACAGAGCAGCAGATGTTGGCATGGAAGAAGGGATTTGCTCTAAACAAACAACCCACTCCCTCCACAAAAAGCTTTGTGCCAGACCAAAACCGAGCACAACCCCCTCACCCCATCCCCTTCCCTCGCCTGCCCCCCTACAACACAACCGCTCAAAGGTCTCTCAATCAAAACCAAAAGCTTTAGGACCTGAACCACCAGCACTTTAGTAACCTCCCAGTTTGTTTTAAATCTTGATTGGGAGAATTATCCTGACAAGAAAATTAGCGGGAAGTCAATAATTCCGCAGCCCGGAGGCAGAGCAGGAGGGACTGGTGGGGCTCGTTCGCTGGCGCACGCGGAGGCGCCGCTGCCTGCGCTGGCAAAGTTCATTACGCTTTTGCCCGCAAAGCCGTGAAGTGCAGGTAATCATATTTAAAGAGATAAGAAACACAAGGAGCGCGGGCCTGAGCCGCGACACAGAAATTCTCATTTATAGCAGTCACGGGTGGAAAATCAATACCCACTTTTGGATGCAGAAGGAATGTCAGACTTGACAAAGCTTCTTTGGATTTTTCTAGCCCCCTCCCTCCCCTCCCCTGCTCTGCTACTACTTCAAAACCAAAAAACACAAGGAGATTTGCATGCTGGCTGCATCCAAGGCTCCCCCCAACTTGGCTCACAATTCCTTGAGATTTTCTCTGGCAACAACCTCATTCCATCTATCCTTGTCAGAGTGCATCTTCCTCCCTGGTCCAAGCAAATTGTCTTCATGCCACTTACTCGGATCCTCCTGCCTCCCTTCTGCGCTCACATCGGCGGATCCTGCTCCAGTGCCAGAGGGGAGTTTGTGTTTACATGGGAATTGAGGAATTCTGCTCCAAAAATGCATCTTGGGAAGAGGACAGATTATTCTGCAGCTTCTTTAAATTCATTTATAAGGTGATAGGGAGGAGAACTGTGCATTTTTTCCCTTTGCCTTCTATAAAATAATGAATTACTGGCAGCAAATGGTTCAAAAGGCCCTGATGTTTATGAACTTCCCGTGCTCAAGCCTGGTTATTTATGAGCTGATTCTTTCTGTAGAAAAAATTTCTTTCTCCATTTCTGGAGAAATGGGGGATGCAAACACATTTCAGCCTTTGGGTTGCTGGGATGATTCACTGTGATATCACTGAGGGCCCCCACGCCCCCTCCTGCCTGGGATCCATCGGGGTCAGGGTGATCAAACACGAGCGCTTCGTTAGGAGAAGGAGCTGGGGCAGCTGAGGGGAGCTTCTGTGCAGTTTGGGGACCAACTTCCCAAAAACCACCCCTGACCTCCACAACTCCCACTGCTTGGCCTAAGATAGGACAGGGAATCATGCCCTTGCAGCCCTGTAAATTGGGCAGAGCTCCTTCTGCTCCCTACCCTGGGGATTTTTGCATCCCCAAGGATCCTCCAAGGTGTGTTCACGGCCTCGGGGACAGGAGCTGAGCAGTGGGGACTGATGAACCCACCTGGATCCCACCCAGCAGCAAGGGGACACATGCAGCTTCCTTCTCCTCAGAGCTTGTCCTGATCCTGCAAGCGTGGGAGAGGAAAATGAGGTTTCCATCACATCCCTACCTAAGAAAGCAGTATCCCCCTTCAGCCTTGCCCCACTAGAACATGGAACAACCAGGAGCAAGGCCTTGGTGCATGCCAAGGACTGGATATCACGTGGATGGGCTGGCTCAGGCTCACCTCATCCTCATTGCCAGAGCTGGGAAAGGAGAGTTTTGTCGCTGTTGTACTGAGGACGGGGAGAAATCATGACACAAAGTCCAAGTCCAGGAACAAACATACGGATGTGTTTCTGTATGTTGGTTCGCTAGAAGTGTTTTGAATTGCACAAGGCCATTGGTCCTTTGGCCACCCACCTCTCAGGGTGATTGGCTGCACCCTACAACACCCATTTCAAAGTATTTCTCTAGTCAGTACCATAACAATACTACATAACAATCTGCAGGTGCAAGGTAGTTTACAAAAGTGTAGCACTGCTTTTAATAGTTTGCATGGGAAAAGCAGGGCTCTCACAGAATGCTGCAAAGAGCTGGAAAAATTTCTCTGCTGAAAGCTTTTCAGCATCCATAGAGTTTGATCCAAGCATCCCTCTCAAGAAAAGAGAAATCACCAGGCAGCTCCTTGACTGAGTCCTGGGAGCTGTGACAGTCCTGGATTGAACCGGGTGAGGAGGGGGATCTCATCAGGAGCTACAGTGACAGGACAAGGGGGAATGGCTTCAAACTGAAAGAGAGTGGATTTAGATTGGATATTGGGAAGGAATTGTTCCCTGGGAGGGTGGGGAGGCCCTGGCACAGGGTGCCCAGAGAAGCTGTGGCTGCCCCTGGATCCCTGGCAGTGCCCAAGGCCAGGCTGGACAGGGCTTGGAGCAGCCTGGGACAGTGGGAGGTGTCCCTGTCCAGGGCAGGGGTGGCACTGGATGAGTTTAGAGTGATCTCTTCCCACCCAAACAGTTCCATGACCTACATTTGGAGGAGGACTCTGGTGTTTGCACACCCCACCCTGCACACTCCGTTCCCGGCTCCCGGAGCCCCGCGCCTCCCTGAGCACTGGCAATCAAGCAGGAAAGTTCTGGGGCAAGCTGTGAAATCTCCAAAATGAAAATCAATTCCATCTCCGTTTCACAGGGCCTAATGTGGCATTTACAACATAAACAATCGCTTCTGTTAGGGAGGGAAATTAAAAAGCTGTGCTACATAAAAGGGAGCAATGTTTAAAGTTCTGCTGGAAATGAGCAGCCGGGTTGGAGATAATTACAAAGGGGTGCCAGGCACGGAGCCCCCCTGGCACCGAGGGAGCCACAGCAGCCACAGCTTCACTGCCCCAGGGACGGAGCAGGGGGCCTCAAAAACAAACACCAGGGCTGGTGGGGTGCTTTGAGGGAGGCAGAGGATGGAGCCCAGCTTCACAGGACAGCCAGCTTGCAGGAATAGCTCTCATCTCAAACAATCAGCACCAAGCTCCTCCTTTCCAGCTGGAGAGGAGCCTCCCGGAGCCGGAGAGGAGCCCAAGCCAGAGCTGCGAGTGAATTTTACATCCCCATCTCTCAGCAGGGTCAAACAGCCCCGGGATGCAGAAGTCCTGGCATTAATTACCACGCTGTCCTTTAATTTCAGCATGGCAGTGGGGCTTGTGAGCTACCCCTGGCTGGGCTGATCCTCCCTTGGGAATGAATTTCAGCTGGGAAACGTGAGAGTGTCTGAACTGTGACAAGGGTGAAGTGCTGGAAGAGCACCTTGAGAGTGCTGTTGGGTGGTGCCGGCAAAGAATTGAATCAGCTGCAGCCCAAACTCTGGTACCTCTGCAAACTCAGCCCTGAGATGGGGATGCCTGTGAGAGGAGAGGGCTGGATGTGTCATGGAATCACAGAATCATGGAATGGTTTGAGTGGGAACGGACCTCAAAGCTCCTCCAGTGCCCCCCCTGCCTTGGGCAGGGACACCTCCCACTGTCCCAGGCTGCTCCCAGCCCCGTCCAGCCTGGCCTTGGGCACTGCCAGGGATCCAGGGGCAGCCACAGCTGCTCTGGGCACCCTGTGCCAGGGCCTGCCCACCCTCCCAGGGAGGAATTTCTTCCCAACATCCAACCTGACCTTGCCCCTGTCAGTGGGAAACCATTCCCCTTGTCCCATATAAAGAGTCCCTCTTGGGTCACCCCGGGACTACACCTGGGGAATCTCACAGCCATCTCCTGGGCATGGGATGCTTCCCAGCTCCAGCTGGAAATGGATTTGGTGAATCTCCCCCTGCCATGAACCCTTGGCTTTTCCTTTGCCCAAAGCCCAGCAGGAGCTGGGGGAGACTCAGAGGATCCCTGGGCTCTGCTCAGCTCCAACACAGCAGCAGCACCCATGGAAGGGACTGGGATGAGGGTCCAGGTGGCAGCAGGGACAGGAAAACACCCAAAAAGGTGTGAGCCACCGTGGCTGTTTTGCCTGCACAAGAGATGACTGAAGAGAGCCACAGGAATAATCTTCTAACACAGAAACAACCAGTGGCAGGAGGGAGGAAAGCTCCTCTCTGTGGCCGTGGAAGATTGGATAAGAAATAAGAAGCTTAAATTGCAGCAAGAAAAAGTTAAGAAAGACATTAGAAACAGCTTCCTGAAAAAGAAATAAAATAAAGATATAGCTTTGCACAGTCTCAGTTGCTGCAGGTTCTTAAGCACTGCTCAGACAAACCCAGTCCAGGTGTGGCAGAAGTGTGAAAGTCCTGTCAGATGGGCTTGGTGATGCACTTGCTGCTCACTCAAACCATTCCCAGGCACAGCCATGGAAAACTTGGCATAAGAAGGCATCCACTGGCAAAAAGACCGAACAAACAGCGCAGGCTCCCCAGCTCTTTGGTTCTGCTCCTCACCTGTGTCCTGGGCGAAAGCTCCCCTGCCCAGGATTAAGTTTAATCTGAACATGGCAGAGACACAAGCACTCTCCCCCAGCCTTTTCTCAGCCCTCTACATGCACAGAAATCTCCCCATGCAAGAGGCTAGATCCTATTTTCCCTGGTTCAGGAAAAGAGATTTTGCAGGAGAAAGATCTTTCCCTGGAAAAAATGGCACAAAAACCCAAAACCACAAGGTCTTACTTCATTCTCCTGTGAGCGGGGAGTAACTTCGGGGGAGGGCTGGCTCCCAGATCATTCCATGGGATGCCCTGATTTACCTTGATCAGAACAATTTAGCAGACATTTCTTTCCAAAGAGCACTAATCACTTTTTACCTCCTTCCTGTGCATAAAATAAGATTGAAACACACTGCACAAATTGCTTACCACAGTCCCAAATATGCTAATCAGCCACAAACATCTAAATCACGGCTCGAGCCCCAGCCTGGTAAGGTAAGAAAACAGTGTCAGTGCATAGAGAACTATTATTTACTGGTGTCAGAAATAACTCTGGCATTTCCATAACTGTGAGCCTGCATGACAACTTCCTCCGGGAAACTGCTTCAGCTGCAGAAAAATCCATGACTTGAATGAATTGGGTAATTTTTTTATAAGGAGCAAGGAAGTATGAACTGGGATGCAAGTGCTTAACCTTCCAAGGGCTCTGTCAGCTGGTGACCCGGGGAGAAACGGGTTCTTTAATGAACAAACCAAGGTACTTTCACTGCTCTGCCTGGACATGCAAATTCCTGCTGTATTAGTAAATCCAGATGTGGATGGCAGCACCGGATAATGGAGCTGATCAGGGCTATTGTGGGTTTTAGGACAGCAGTGGTTCACTGGAAGGATCATCCATGGAAGCCTTGGGTGTCAATGGACATGAGCTGACCTCCAGCTCTCCTTCTAAAGGCATCCTGCTCTTCTCTGGCACTTCCAGCTGAGCCAGGATGGAAAATTATTGCTGATGAATGCCAAGCCAAAGATCTGCCTGGCTGGTGGGTGCCTCTCTCCCAGGAGGGACCAGGAGCTCTGTCACCATCCCACTCCAGGCTCCAGCAGACCTTGGGAGCACTTCCCTTCGAAAGCCACCACACCCAGAGGTGTCACCCTACCCCACACCTCTCCTGTGAGACACAGCCATGTCCCACGGGCAGATTCCTACACGAAGAGCCCATCCAAGCATCCCTCCTGCTGCTTAAAGCAGCATCTTAACACGGCTCCAGCCAGCCTCAGCAGCAGTAGGTGCATCTGCTCACCCCCGGCTCCAGCAGAGCCTTATCACCACTGCCAGCTGTCTCCCCCTCCAACCTCAGCTTCTCCTATCTTTTAGGGAGCACTCCCAGTTAGCAGGGCATGTCAGGACTATTTTCCCTGATTTTATGACCCTCTGGGCTGGCAGCTCAAGTTAATACTTAGATTTATATTTTCCTGAGATAGAAAGGGGGAAAAAAATCCCATCTTGATTTGCATTCCCTAGGGGAATACTGGCCAAGTTCATACAGATTTATGAGGGTGGGGGTAGATATTGACTTAGTCCCTCCAAGGGCTCGGGTGGAGGAAGGGACACAGAGGACTCTTATCTTGCTCCCTCTGTTACAAAGCCTGGGCCGACTCCACTGAAGCTGACTGAGGATTTACACCACTACAACCAAGATTAAAATCTGGCCCTGACTCCAGTCAAATCAAGTGAGCTACTGAGGATTAGGGCACTGCTAATAACTAATTCTCACTGCAGCCACCGAACAGATAAATCGAGTAATGAAAGCGGAGTGGATGGGGAAATGCTCCCGGGCTGTCTCCAGATCAGGGAAAGGCGGGAGAGCTACACATCCACAGCAAAGGGAACAGAGGGAAATAAGCAGCTCTGGCCACGGGAAGCAGCTTCTTTTGCAGGGAGGAGGAGCAGGGCTTTTTGAGGAGGATGCACAGGGAGGGACCCAGGTCTCCCTTTCCTCCCAGCAGACAAAGCAACAAAGCCTTAGCAGGAGCTGGAATGAAAGTCTTTCCACACAAAGGTAAGGTAAGGGTGAGCCAAACCCTGCTTTTCTCTCAGAAACAAGCCCCTTGAACCTGCAGCTGAGCCTTCCCTGCAGTTACGCTGCTGGAGCTTGCAGGAGACAGCCCGGCCGCTGCTCGCCCGCCTCACCACATCCACAGCCCTGGAGGAAGGGGTGACTTTTGCCAGGCATTTCCCCAGCCTCGGAGGTGCCCAGCCTGGTGGAGAGACGCTGGGGAGGCCGGGAGCATGAGTGCTGCTGCCCATTGTGGTGGCACCATGCCACAGACTTGCCCAGCCTCCCACGGTGGCCCCCTGGCTGCACCCATCCCTGCCTCCCCCATCTCCCTGCATCCCTGCATCCCCCATCTCCCTGCATCCCTGCATCCCGATCTCCCTGCTGCCCATTGCATGGCACCACGCCACAGCCTTGCCCAGGCCAGCCTCCCATCATGGCACCCTGGCTGCCCCCATCCCTGCCTCCCCCATCTCCCTGCATCCCTGCATCCCCCATCTCCCTGCATCCCCCATCTCCCTGCATCCCTGCATCCCCCATCTCCCTGCATCCCTGCATCCCCGATCTCCCTGCTGCCCATTGCGGTGTCACCATGCCACAGCCTTGCCCAGCCTCCCGTGGTGGCACCCTGGCTGCCCCCATCCCTGCCTCCCCGTCTCCCTGTGAGGCCCTTTCTGCCTTTACCCTTTCCCAGGGAACAGCCGAGGTAAGGCTGTGCATATGCTCACTGATATTTCAAACCCTCCAATTAACGGGGAAGATAATTCATGCATTTAAGCATTAAAAAGGTACTTAAGTCAGAATAAATTCCGCTTCACTGTTTTCCGAGATGCACCTCCCACTCCCACAGCTGAAGGGAATTTAAGAGGCAAACACAAGCTGCTCCTTGGTCCATCTCTCCTGGCCACCACATCCACCATCACCCCGCGTTTGCCCACTAATGAATTGCTTTGTAAAACTGGGTAATATTATTCAGTTCAGTGTATTCCAACCCAAGGGTGCAGCCAGGGAAGGTTATTTTAAGCTAATTGTCTGGGAATGTCCCTCCACAGATCAAGCATCTGCGTCCCTCCGTGTGAATTACGTGTGATACTATAGAGGGGAGAGTTAAAAGCATCAGGAAGGAAGAAACAATCCTGTGTGCATCACCTTGAAACAAAACAAACTCTTATTTCAAAGGCTAGCTGCTTTAATCTTCCTTATAATGGGTTTCCATGTTCCTACAGTTTAACAGGTTTGTGGCTTCTGCATTTAGCACTGGAATAAACAATGCTCCAGTAATTGCCAGGTCACTGGTATTTACTTCTGTCTTTTTAAAAACCCTCCCTGCACAGCTGCCTTGAGTGGGATAGACTGTAATTTCCTTTACTGTCTCCCACTAATGAAGGCAAGAGGGCAGGAGGACCAAGTCAGATGGTGGAAAACGAAGCCAAACAGCCTGGTTGACTTTCAACACGATATTAAAATAAACTCCCACCTGTAACAGATTAATTGGCCTGGTCTTTGGCAGCCTGACGGGAAATAAAGACCACTGCTCAAAACCCAGTGCATCCTTGTTTTAATTATAGCTGTTTTTCTCAGCTGGCCTGCTGAAAGGATTATTTTCCCACATGAATGTTTCCTGTGCAATTCAGGATGAGCCGATAACGGGGATGGGGCCAGTGCAGAGCGTGGGGAGGGGACAGCAAACCAGGCGTGCTCCAGCAACCTCCCAGAGCTGGGATTTATTGTTTCCTTCAGTGGAATGGGTCTCTGGGCTCCACAAGCTGCCTCCCAAAAAAACCGTGGGCATTTTTATCTCCTCGCTGCTCTCATGGTGCAAAAGGCAGAGCCAGAAGCAGGGACAGCTCCTCACTCTGGGGGGATGTGGGCTGGGCTGGGACTGAGGATGGGGCTGGCACAGGTGGGATATCACACCTCTGACCCTGCAGAGCTGTGTTTGATGAGTCCACAGGCCCTTCCCAGCCTGGCCCCTTCCCAGCTCTTAGGAAAACCGGTTCATTTTCCCGACAGAATAAAGCAAAAACTGTCCTGTATCCCTGTATCCCTTCATCCTCCCAATATCTACCCTGGAATCACGTCAATGCATTCCCTGGCTTTTCCTTTTAAAGTCCCCATATTCCTTGAATCTGGGTGGAATTCCTTGCCATTTCCTGGCTGTGAGTTGGCACAAATGCTTATCCTGAAGGAAAGCCAAGCTGCTCGGCACAGGTCACCCAGATGACACAGGGAGAAGTCCCTGCTCCAGGCAGAGCATCACAAGAGTTCGCAGCTCTAAATTTAAGCTCTTTCTGCAGGTTGAGCTATTAATTACAGCTCTGGAGTGTTTCATGACAGTGCCTATTCACTGCCTGTGCTCTGCCACGAGGCGCTGGAATAGCACCGGATAATTCATGGAGGGGAACAGGAACAGAGGTTTACAGCTAACTGGGAAACTCACTTCCATGAGAAAGAACACAATGGAGGCACTGAGGATTTCACCACATCCCCTTTTTATGCTCCAAGCTGGTGGGTCTGAAGAGCAAGGAATGCTTGGTCTGAAAACGAGCCATCAAATTTTCGCCAAAATTAGCAATATGTTCTTTCTTTGCTACACTCAAATATTTCATGGAAAACAGACAGCTCCTGCTGAGAAGCCCATGCTAAAAAAACCCCCAGCTTACTTTCTGTGGGAGAGGGGGAAAAAAAAGAGAACACAATCTGCTATCAGCTCAACCATTATTAAAGGGAGAAATCCTAATCCCATATGCTGCTGTTTACTCAACGATCTCCACCACATGTACACAGCGTCCTTACAGAGGAGAGATGAGAAAAGAAACCCCAGAAAGAGAAAACTGGGAAGTCCAGAGGAGTATTCAGGGTGATCAGAGGGATGGAGCAGCTTTGCTGTGAGGAAAGGCTGCGAGAGCTGAGGGTGTTCACCTGGAGAGGAGAAGCTTTGGGGTGACCTCACTGTGGCCTTCCAGAGCCTGAAGGAGGTGACAAGAAAGATGGAGAGGGACTGGGGACAAGGGATGGAGTGATAGGACAGAGGGAATGGCTTCCCACTGCCAGAGGGCAGGGATGGATGGGATATTGGGAAGGAATTGTTCCCTGGGAGGGTGGGGAAGCCCTGGCACAGGGTGCCCCAGAGAAGCTGTGGCTGCCCCTGGATCCCTGGCAGTGTCCAAGGCCAGGTTGGACAGGGCTTGGAGCAGCCTGGGATAGTGGAAGGTGTCCCTGCCCAGGGCAGGGGATGGGACTGGATGAGCTTTGAGTTCCGTTCTAACCCAAACCATTCCAGGATTCAGTGATTCCATGACTTCTCGCTGTATTTCCAGGCATTTTTGCTTGGCCTTTTCTTTGTCTGCTGTACCACCAGAGTTCAAAAAGCCCACAGGAAAATACGATAAATAGGAAAATCCTCCATGGCCTTTGAGATGTGGTGCTTCTGGGGGTAAGAGCCTTTATGTCCTCTTCAAGTTTTAAGAAATCCGAGCAGAAGCTGTGTTCCGAGAGAAGAAATCAAAGAGGTTTTAAAAGGCCCAACGCCACTGTGGGATAACTCCAGAAGAGGGAGTGCGCACGTGTGCCAGGGAGAGAAGCCTCCCACGTCGTGTTCCTCGCAGGTAACGAGGGGAAGCTTCATTACAGGCAGTTTCACAGAACTTGACATCTTAAATTTTTTACAGCAGCCACGGGCATGGCAGGATCTGGTGATTTGCCACCTGCGCTCAATTCGTTACCTGCAAAGACGGTGCCTTCCTGAAAGGGAAAAAAGAGGCGGAAAAGGAAAAGCAAGAGAAGTTCCTCCAGCAGAGACACGCCGTGTGGCCTCCTCTGCGAGCAGCAGGCCCGGCAGGCGCTGCTGGATGAATTAATGCTTCATTAAGGACCTTTCCCAGCTCCGGTGCTGCGGCGCGGTGCTGAGCACGCTGAGCTGGAGGAGCTCCCTTCCTGATGAGCTACAACCCAGTGCCTTGAACATTTGGGTTATTAGAGTCGGGAGAGCAACTCCAAGGTTATTGCCTCGCTCCGAACCAGCTCTGCATATTTTGTGAGTGACTGAAGACTCTGCTGCTTTTCCTCTGCTTCCCCCTCGCCGCCGGTCCCCGCCGAGCCCCGGAGTGGCTGCGTTTGGCGGTGACAAAAAGCTCACAGTTTAGCTCCGGTTGGTTCCGTCATGTCATAAACTTTACAGGCTGCTGGAGGGCCCTTTTTCCATGAAGAACGAGCGTGGGAGCATGGGCTGCACTCAGCAACAAGGCTGAGAACACAAACTCCAGTCGAGATTTGCAAGAGATGATGGGGAATTTTGCCTTGCAACTCCCATTAATTTCCGTCGCGGCCGGGTGATGTTGAGCACATGATTTATCGTGAGTCTCGCGCTGGTTTGTGTTGCTTTTCAGGGTAAAATATCACCCTTCCTTTAGATAAAAACAATCCCCTCTCCCAAAGTCCTGGCTCTGTCAGTGGCACATTAGGAGCATTAATAAAAGTGAGTGGAGTGTTAATAAATTAGTAGGTACCTCACAAAATTCAGCAGAGAATCTCAGAACGGTTTGGATTGGAAGAGACCTTAAAGCTCATCTCATTCCAACCCCTGCCGTGGGCAAGGACACCTCCCACTATTCCAGGGTGCTCCAAGCCCCTCCAACCTGGCCTTGGACACTGCCAGGGATCCAGGGGCAGCCACAGCTTCTCTGGGCACCCTGTGCCAGGGCCTCCCCACCCTCACAGGGAACAATTCCTTCCCAAAATCCCATCTATCCCTCTTTCATCTTAAAGCCATTCCCTCTTGTCCTGTCACTCCAGGCCCTTTATGTCAAAGGTAATGGGGAGCTGCACGGTTGTTCCAGATTTTTGACTGAGTAGGGCAATAAAGACCCAAAATCAGCTTTGGGAACCCAAATTTCAGCTCAGGCTTTGCACCCAACACAACGAGAAAAGAGGAAAACAGAGAGCATCAGGCCTCAAAACTATAGTTTCCATTAAGTCCAGGCAAATAGAGTACACATGGACCCGTTCCTTCCACAGGCACGTCTCAGCAGATGTAATTAAATGGAATAACCAGATTTGTGGCATTATAACAGCCCAGCTCAATCCCAGGTTGTGCTGCCACTGAGGAGGAAGAAAGGAGGTCTTGGGGAACCTCTGAAATAATTTGGATAATGAAGGCAAACGTCAGGTGGAGGGTTTTCAATAGTGATCACTATCCACGCCTGTTGGAAAGAGCCCATGCATCTCACTGTCCTGCCTGCATTTATAGAACTTCTCTGCACTCAGAAGGGTCCCAAAGTGATTAGAATTGACTGGCTACAGGATTCATTTCCCTGGGCCTGAACTGCATCGATTATGCTGGAGAGCACAGCAGCTCTTTAACGATGAGCAGTAACAAACCATGAGAATTCGAGGCAGGAGGTCAAGAATGACTCAGCCATCCAAAACCATCCAAAAAAAAAAAAGG
>VWZT01002643.1:30718-49164 GCA_013397055.1 Pachycephala philippinensis
AAAAAAGCGGGGGGGGGGCGGGGATTGAGGAAAAAGCACTGTAGTTAAAATAATCTAAAATTTGAGCAGAGCCCATGGCCAGCACCTTCAAGCTTCTGGAAAGTTCCTTCAAGCCACACACAGGCAGTTGATTACTTTCTCAGTTTTGGTTGAAAAAGCCCAACATGAATGTATAAAAACTCCCCTTACGTGCTGGGTGCAAGAGAGAGAATTACCGGCCTTATTTGACAGCATCTTGAGCTTTCTGATTGATTTCCCAGCTAAGCTGTTGACCAGGGATGACCCAGCGAGGATGGCAGCCCAGGCTGGTGCAGCTCCCTCCCAGTCTGCCTGGAGAGTGAGTGATCTCCGTGCACCAGCAGTGACCTCGGAGGCAGAACAGTTTCTTGGCACCTTTATTAGAAAACAGTAACAATATGAGAGCAAAGACCCCTGGTTTTATTTGAGGGTGCACTAAATAATTTATTTTCCAGTGAGACTTTCAGCTGGTCTGTCTGCATTGCTCTGGGAATCACAGAATCCCAGAACAGTTGGGGTTGGAAGGGATCTCTGGACATCATCCAGCCCAAACTCCCTGCTAAGGCAGAGTCACAGAGAGCAGGTGACACAGGAACACATCCAGGTGGGTTTTAAATGTCTCTAGAGACAGAGACTCCACGACCTCCCTGGGCACAGAAGATGCAGCCAGCAGGAGCCACTAACCTGGATTTTTAAATGTCAGACCCTGATTCCAGCAGTGGGGACCAACTGAGAAAGGCCTTTAATAGTAAAACCCTTTGGAGGCCATGACTTCCAAACACCCTGGGTCTCTCCATAGTGCCTACAACTCAACAAGAGCACAGTCACACCTTGGGCTTTCCTTCTGGCCAGGGCTGTCCATTAGATGTGCCAACCTCCTCGCAGCTGGGCTCACCTCCCTCACCTCCTGGACGCGCCATTCCCGGGAATGCCTGGCAAAAAGCTTTCGTGCTGCGGGAAGGACCATGGGGAGAGAGGACAAAGCCTGTGCTGAACTTGCCTTTAGCACAAACCCCACTGATCCAAAACCACCGAGGCAGAATTATGCCTCCCAAAAAGCTGCACCACAAGATTTACGTGCACATGCAAACTGCAGAGCCGGGTCCCTCTCCAACCTCCCTGAGCATCCCCGTTCCTGTCTGTGCAGCTCCTTTTTAAGCCTCGGCTTCACAACCACCACCGATGCCTAAAGAGGCCAACCTAGAAACAGAGACTGGACAGGAGGAAGGGAATAAAGGTGGATATTTATTTGAAAGGCCTTCAGAGACACACCCTGGGCAGGCCAAAGGCTGCACCCAAGATGGAGCCCGAGTCACGAGTTCTTCACACTTTTATAGCTTTGGGCCATTTGCATCTCAGCCCAATTTCACCAATTAAACTTTAGCCAATGATGGAATTTGCCCTCAGCTTGCCCTCCTTCTCAAGATACTGGGTTACACATTTTGGGCCTAGGCCGGGCTGGGTGTCCTTGGAGAGCAGCCTGGAGAGGCTTTGTTCTGTCTGTCTCAGCATGAGAGAGCAGCAGCTCACAGGCTGCAGGACACTGCAGAGTTACACACTGGGAATGCAGGATTGGAAACATATAAAAGTTAAAACCTAAGGCATCACCTAAACCCCTATGGTTTGAAAGCACAGTGTCTCCTCTCTGCACCCTGGATGTGCTGCTTTCCCAGATTCCTGGGGAGCTTTTCCCAGCTCCCTGGCTGTGGGCAGGCAGGGCTGTGGCTGCCCCACACAAACAGGAGGTTTATCGTGGTTATTGCTGGCGGTGCCGGCTGGAATGTCCCATGGCTCCCAAATGGATGAAGGGAGGGAGAGGTGGCTTCCATGGCACAGAATTTTTCTAAAAGAGCCAAAACATCTGCTGGAAACGTTTGTGGCCAGCTAGCCCTGGAGAAGGCTGCCTAAAGGATGGATGAGTGCCTCAAGGGACCCAAAACTTCCAAAAAGTGTAACACTGCCTGAGCTAGTGGGTCTGTCCCAATGACACCGAAGGTCTCTCTCAGCCAGTTCAGAGCTGCTGAGCCCTGGGGATGAAGATCCTGCTCTGAAGGTAATAAATCAGAGATGACAGAGGGAAAACTGATGGGGAATGCACGAGGCAAAGAGCACGGGAAGTTGGCTAAGAGATCCCAGAGAGCACGTGGGAGAGAGTTCATTACTTTTCTCAAGTCAGTGCTGTTAATTACATTCAGGGCTCAAAATAAAAGTCATCTCTAGGTGAGGAAGCCTGCCAGGGCTTCGCTGTATTTTGTGTTTGCTGAGTTACCTTTCCTGCATCGCTCACCTGGTGGGGAAGTTTCACTCGGACTGTGCTGACAGCAGATAAATCACTGGCTCTGCTGCCATCTTTGAAAAATGAACTTCAGGCCCCCGCATTTCTCATCAGCGCATCTCCCTTCCCGCTGCCTCCTCGCTGGCACAGGAGGGCTGGAGGCTGCTTTAAATGGAAAGCCAGGACAGAGCTGTGGCTGAGCTCCTCCGGGCAGCTTCAGAGGTGAAGTTGGAGCTCCTGCCCCAGGGGCTGCTGCAAACACGACCTGGTGGGTGCCCACCAGCAGGCACTGAGCCTTACCTGGGCTGGGATCACTGCAAATCGTGGTCTGGGTGTATTTTTAGGAGTGCATGGGCACCCAGGTGCCCTCACCCGAGACAAACTGAGCTCGAAGAGTGGTGCCAGAGGCTGAGCAGTCACCACTGCCCAGCACCCACCAGGTGCAGCACCCACCGTGGGCACCTCGGGGTGCTGAGGAAAGGCTCTCGTGGGCTCCCCAGCAGCGAAACGCTGGGGGCTGTTCTGCAAGGCTCATCCAGGCCACCAGGCTCAGCTCTCCCAGGAGGTGCCGGCCTCCCCCACCAAGCAAATCCAGCCGCGGCGAAAGAGCCGGATCCGCTGGCGATGCCGCAACCAGGTGTTTGAAACAAAGGCATGGGAAGAGCAAAATTAGGTCAAATCTGCTGATGAGAGATGAGTAAATAACAGTTGCTATTCCAGGGAGCTTTTGTTCTCGCTAAAAGGAGAGCAGGCAGCTTTGCAGATCTGTCTCCTCTCATTCCTGCTGAAGCAGGGGTTTAGGCATCCTCAGAGTTCCATGGGAGCATAAAAGGAGGCTGCGGGGAGGGAGGGGGGTTTAAACTGTGCACGCTCATGGAAATGTGTAGCTGAGGCTGTGAAAAGTGATTAATGGAGCCAATCAACAAACAATAGTGAGAATATTATTGAAAGACTTTCTTTGCGAGTGTCTGAGCACGATGGACTGACAATACAGAGGAGTGCACTGCTTTATAACTGGAAATTTTTTCTTTGCAAGTATAATAAGAAAGTGGCTAATAATAGGATGGAGAATATTTTCAAGGTGTGTTTTATTATCCACTTATCTCTGACGCTTGCCAAAAGAGGCCTGAATATTCCTCAGTACATTTGAGACTTTCTGGCAAGGGAGAAAGACTGATGAGCGCTATAAAATAGGGAGTTAATGAAAGCAACTACATCTAAATGCAATATCTGGGTCCCATGGCTGAGATTTCCTGCGGACCGACACCGTATCCCTCTGTGGCTCGGGCTCTGCAGCCAAGTGAAATGATGTTCTCTGCCACGGGGGGTGGGGGAAGCTGAGAGTCATTGCCAGCATTTAATGACACAAAAGTAAGATCGTAGAACCGTAGAATGGGCTGGGCTGGGACCTTAAAGATCATCAAGATAATTGCCATTATCTAATTTGCTGATAAAAAGGAGTTCCACAAGCCCCTGCTTCCCAGAGGGATGCAGGCAAGAGAAGCTGGCAGTCTCCAGGCAAAGTAATTCGAGAAAAAAGCCCAGAGTGCTTTTTTCCTCATACAGAGGGAAATAAGGGGCCATAAAAGCTCAGTTACACATATCCCCTACCAAAGCATCCGGGATCCCCTGAAATCCCACAGCTACCAGCAGCATCCCACAGCCATTCAAACAGCAGGACCCCCCAGGTGTCCCCCGCTGAGGGGGAATGGTGGAGTTTGGCTCATTTCTCCTCTCATTCCCGCGACATGATCCCAGCCAGGCTGAACGTGCAGAAGCTGGAGATGTGCTTTATGCTCTTTGTAATGCCAGCTGACAGTAGATATATATATATTTATATAAATAAAAAAAAACCCCTCTATACACAAAAATCTATCTATATTTGAAGCATCTAAAAGAATTACTTCGCTGAAAAACATGGGAGATGTTGAAGGCAGTAGGAGCTGTCAGAGAGGCGCAGAGATTTAGCACTGCTGGGCCTGAAGAAATGCAGTTTTTGTGGATGCTCCTCGTGCGCTGCAGCTTCCCCAGCTCAGCTCCATCACCTCCCCTCATCTCCACAGCCACCAGCCCCGGCATCTCTCACCTCATTCAAATTCCAGAGGTTCCTCTCTAACGTGCTGAGCAAAAGCTTCCCACCTCTTATCCCAAGCTTTCTCATGAGAAATATTAAAAGGAAAACATGAAAATTACAGGAAAAGTAACCAAAGGATCGTAACCTGCCACAGTAATGAAAAATCCAATTGGGCTTGGAGTGGAGCTGGGCTGATGTAAAATAAAGAGGAAAATGAGGGATGGTTAGTCCTGCCTGCGGGAAGTGCTGCTGCGTGGGGCAAGAAACAGAATGCTAAATAAAACCACAGATGGAACATTTGTTGGATTATGGAATTACGGAATATCCTGAGTTGGAAAGGGACGCACCAGGATCACCCAGTCCAGCTCCTGTCCCTGCACAGACACCCCAAATCCCACCCTGGGCATCCCTGGCAGCGCTGTCCAAACGCTCCTGGAGCTCTGGCAGCCTCGGGGCCGTGCCCATTCCCTGGGGAGCCTGGGCAGTGCCCAGCACCCTCTGGGGGAAGAACCTTTTCCAATATCCCACCCAGCTCTCCCCTGGCACAGTTCCAGCCATTCCCTCAGGTTCTGGATGCACCAGGCACTACAGAGGGAAGATGATGGGTTCAGTTATCCCTGGGAGAACAGCAGGATCTTGGAAACTCGCAGGGGTAAGTGGCAGAGAAGGAAAAGGGGGTGCTGGGTGCCAGTGCCAACAGCACTGCCCTGCTAACACCCGTGCCAGGCTGAACCTGATGGACCATCCTTGGATGGAGCCCGAGGTCCTGCCAACAGCCCCATCCCAGATCGGCTGCTTCACCCTTTGTGCCTCAGTTTCCCTCTCACCAAAACCACTGCAGCATTTTGGATACCCCTCTTTTCCAACCGCAGCCCTGCCAAGTCCCATCCCTTACCCTGAGTTAAACCAACAAATCCCACTCCCAACCCCCATCACTCCCTTTGCCAGGGGTGGGAGAACGACTTCCCCGTAAAGCTGTGCAGCTCCAGCTCTCCCTCGCACCCGGCACCGCAATATTCACGGAGCCACTCAGAGACAGGCAGGGTCTATTAGTGCTAATGAAACTGGGGAGCCCAATTCACCACGCAAATGAACTTGTGCGAAGGGGATTACATCTCCTCACACGCACGAGGTTGAGATCTGGCATCCGTGGGCCCTCTTTAAAAGTCTGACCTCATTCCTGCCTTGTAAACATCCTTCCAAGGATGAATAATAATAAAACCCCCTCACTTTTCTTGCAGAATCATTATATTGTTTTATTATTTTCCTATTCATGCTGTCAATAATAAATCACATTACCCAAGATGTTCACATTTATTAGGCTATTTAGAGCTCAGCGGCGTTGGCGTGGGTTTGTGTTCATGCTGTTACCAGAGCTCAGGGTTTGTTAATAACTTCGGGTCCCCAGCATACACCTTTCATTAAACAATGCAAGAGGGGAAAGTAGTCCTGGATTAGCAACACCATCCAAACATCCCAGTGTCATGGGAGGGTCGGGAGAGCAGCTTTGGGCTTCAGGGCCGGGTTGGACAGGGCTTGGAGCAGCCTGGGACAGCGGAAGGTGTCCCTGCCCACAGCAGGGGGTGGGATTGGATGAGTTTTAGGTTTCCTTCCAACCGAAATATTCTGGGATTCTACAGAGCTCCTGCAGACATTGGTAAAGGTGAAGGAAAGGCTTAAGGGGGGTAAGAGATGCAAAGGAACAAACACAGCTTAAAGGCAATGCTTGCTCCCTTCTCCAACACCAAACTAAACCAAGAAACAGCAGGGAAAAGTGAATTCCTACAATTATTTCTCTGCTCACTTAAATTGCCCCTTTACTCCGAGTGATGCACAGACCCATGAGAGCACTCCTCACTCGCCAACCTGAACATGGAGTTTTTAGCCCATGTCCAGGTGTGCCCTGGGCACACTGAAGGAGCTGGAGAAGGCCACACAGGGCCCTGGGAGATGAATTTCTTCCAAGTCTGCAGCCCCCTCCCTGGGGCCCTTTGGGCCACGAAGAGTTTTAGTAGTGACACACAAAGTGTCACCGATCTGTGCGAGCTTGCAAAGCCTTGGATCGCCAAGAGAAGCACGTGGGCTTGGCGAGGAGCTCCGTGTGGAGCCAGGAGACCTCACCCAGGGTGTACTGGGAGAGAAACGGAGGGACAAGAACAGGAGGAATTTACTCAGCAGATCCACAAAACACCAGTACAACAAATCCAGGGTCTTTACTCTTGACTTCACTGCTGGAGCCAGAGAATCACCGTCCCTTGGCGCCAGTGCAGAGGGATTTTGGGATGCACCTTCTCTGCCAGCTTCCTCGAATAAAGTGCAATTTAGCACTTCAGGTTTGTTTGTGCAGGCTCAGCCCGGGGCTGCTGCACAGCGAGGGCGGGCAGAGCTCCCAGGGCAGCAGCGAGAAAACAAACCCGGCCCTGGCTGGTGCATGTGAGCAAAAGGGAATCATATGGTTGAAGAGAAGAGTAATTGTAGTGGAAATTCAAAATCACTTCACTGAGCCCATTTCATGCTGTCCTTGTTGCTCCTGTAAATCAGCAGCGGCAATTTATTCCTAAACAACAACAATCCTGAATGGGCAAGAAAATGAAATAATTGTGTTTTGACCAGCTTGAGACAATTCCTCCATATTTATAAACACAGGTGTCGGGTGTAAAGGCCCTGTCACGCTCAGCAGGCAGCACCAGGCAGGGCTGTGCAGCACAGCCAGGGCAGGAGGCTCCTCCTGCAAAACTTGGCCAAGGCTTTGGGATCCCCATCTGGCCTCCCAGAAACCAAAAGAATTCATCAGTGTTTTTCAGGGAAAAGCAAAGCCAAAACAGCCAGAGCAAAACATCCCCACGTGTGAATCCGAGCCCCAAACCAGGACTGTCCTGGTTCTGGCACCCTTGGGCCATCCCCAGCCAGTCCCTCTCACTCCTTCCTGTGTTTACCTGAGCTCTGCCACTTCACCTCTGTCCTTGCTCACACGAGTCCTTCACTTCCCAGCCCTTGGGACATGCACAAATCACAGAATCCCAGAAGGGTTTGGGTGGGAAGGGACCTTAAAGACCATCTTGTTCCACCTCAGGGACACCTTCCACTGTCCCAGGCTGCTCCAAGCCCCGTCCAGCCTGGCCTTGGGCACTGCCAGGGATCCAGGGGCAGCCACAGCTTCTCTGGGCACCCTGTGCCAGGGCCTCCCCACCCTCCCAGGGAACAATTCCTTCCCAATATCCCATCCATCCCTGCCCTCTGGCAGTGGGAAGCCATTCCCTGTGTCCTGTCCCTCCATCCCTTGTCCCCAGTCCCTCTCCAGCTCTCCTGGAGCCCCTTTGGGCCCTGCAAGGGGCTCTGAGCTCTCCCTGGAGCCTTCTCTTCTCCAGGTGAGCAGCCCCAGCTCTCCCAGCCTGGCTCCAGAGGGGCTCCAGCCCTGGGAACATCTCCACGGCCTCCTCTGGACTGGCTCCAGCAGCTCCAAGTCCTTTCACATGCTAAGAAAACATCCTGGTTTCTTTGAAGCTGTACGAGGCAGCCTCAGCCCTCTGCTGCCCTCCCACACGGAGCAGGAGAGGCTCAGCCGAGGCAGGGGCTGGCTGAAGGGGCATTGCTCAGCCCCGCTGCAGCCTCCCGGGCTCTCCCCAAACCTCAGCTCCATCGGCGTGCAGGGGCCAGAACAACCTGCACTGCCTTTGGCTATCTCAGAGCCCTTCATCCTCCAGCAGAAGATAATCAATTGGAGGGAAAAAAAATCTGACATCAAACCACGTTTGCTTTTAACCATCCTCAGGATTGTACCTGTCAGTCTCCCACACTACTCCATGAATCCCTGGGGGGTTTGGGGCTCCCTCAGCCTCCGTGTCACCTTCCTAAGAGCTCTGACAGCCTCTGCATCACAGAAAAGAGGTGCCAGCAGCCAAGACCCATTTGTAGAGGAAATCAAGGTGTAACAGCTCTCCAGGTACATCAATCAAAGTGTCTTCTAGGGGAATATTGTGCCTTTTTTCCCTAAAAAATGTATTTGGCAGATGATGAAAACAATGTCAGATTTCGTCTGCCTCACAGTTCTCAGCAGAAGACCTCTGAGCTCATTTTCTACAGTCTCTACTCCAGGTGCCGGATCCTTTATGATCCCCACTGGATCTAGCAGCTGGAAAACCTTCCAGCCTCTCTCCTTCTTATCCGTTTCATTAATTATTATCTTTAGTTTCACCCTCATTTCCTTAAGCTGTTTTGACAGCCTCGTTGGTCCATCAATCAAGTGTCTCGTAAGTACTTTTGAATTTCGTGGTGAATCTCAACAAAACTTGACAAGGGATGATGAGACTTCACTGTTAAAGGGAAAAAGGAACACGAAAAAACCCAAAATAATGCAACAAAAAAACAAAATGTAAAAAGAGGCTGGGTAAAGGGAAATGCCCCCTCTCTCTGGAGGTAGAGAATATAAAATATAAAATATAAAACTTCTTCCCCCCTCAGCACAGGTTCCTTATTCCTGTGCCCCCAGAAGGGGGAAGGCAACACTCTCCTCCCCAAAAAACCCCAGAGCAGGTCATGAGACAGAGCCTGAGAAAGTTCAACTGCAGTAAATGGAAAACTTTCATCAGGATGTTGGTTTGAAACCTGTATCACAGACAGAGAGGTGTGCCAGGGGGAGCAAACATCATCTCCATTAAGATTCCGCCGCGGTGGAGGATCAGGAAATGCCTCCTGAGAGAAGTTTGCCCTCTGAGCCTGCCGTGCCTGGAATCTCTAGAGACAAAAGACAATTCCAATACATTTTATTCCTTCTTTTCTCCCTGAAGCCCAAAACACCCCCACGGCACTTTGACCTCCCACTGTAATGAGCCCCAGGCATCCCTTTAGCGGGACCCATGAGCAAGCCCTGCTGTGACTCTCCTTCCTCTGGCCCATTACAAGGACATTTCCTCAATGTTTTTCAGGGATCATTCACAAATCTCCCATTTCCAGCCCAAGTTCAGCTGTATAGGTCTGCCTGTGCTCAAGTTTAATGATGCCACGGGCTCCAGAGGCTAGGGAGATCATTTTATGGGGCTGTGAACGATGGATTGATGGAAGAAGGAAGGGGCCATCCCACAGTTTGCCAGTGCATGCTGCAGGAAATGTATTTTGGCTGCGGTTTGGGCTGAGATGGACAGATGGAATCAGGGCATCACCGCAAGGAAAACGATGGAAATACGAGGTAATGCCAGTTTTTGCTTCATCAGGTTTAAGTAGATGGCACAGGATGAGAGGGAAACTCAGGGAAGGACTGGGGGGACGCAAAGCAGCTTTAAGATGAGGGAGAAATAGAGGCAGGCTGCTGTCTCCTGAGGCAGAGATGGATTGCTGGACCACTGGAAGTTCCTCCTGTCCAATTAATGTGCTGACACGAGGGCTCCTGTTAAATCCGAGCTCTCGCCACCGCCCTCATGGCTTGGTCCCAGGATTACGTCTGTCACAGTCTGGGTTTGAGCACCCTCATCACCCTCCTGTCCTCGCCTTCCAGCCCTCAGGCAGGTTTTAGCCTCTTCTCCAAGGTGTCCAACGCCAGACCCTGGCACCTGGCAGGGATTTCTGGGTTGCATTTGGAGGCCGGTGCCCACAGTCCAAACCACAATTACCTGAGTTGATTTTGCTTCACACAGTGGTAACAAAACCTCTCTCCTGTCTCCTGCGGCTGCCCCAGACTGATCCCTGGTACAGGTGAGAATCCCTCGGAGCACACAGAGCCGCATTTCCCATTACTGCTGCTGCTATTGAAGTTATTAAGATAATTGCTGTGCCAGCCTCGCCACAGCAGCGGCTGTGAGGAGCTGGTAACGCCGCCTGTTTTACACTTGTGGGGACGGATAAGTGGGGGAGATTTACACCCGGGCTGACAGTCAGCTGCATTCCCACACCTGGGAATTTGCACTCGGGAGCCCGACTGGAGCGAGAAAGGCCAGTGCCTCTTTTCCAACCTGCTTGTTTTACGTTCACTTTGGTTTCGCTATCAACTAAACGCACTCAAGGGTAAAGACTCCTCGGGGACCCGTGAAACGGTGCTACTGCAAACACAACATCTATATTTGTTGCCAAGGCGATGGTTAATAACATTAAAATGGAACACGGGCCCTTCCAGCAGTGGGACACACGGGCTGATGCCTCTGCAAAGTGGGGGAGATGGAGGGAAGAGGGGACAGAGCTCGGTGCCTCTGGCTCACACACACCTCAGGGCTTCTGTGCCTGTAAGGAGACACCGAGGAGACCTTTGCATCCCAGCCAGGATGGAGAGGATGGAGAAACCCGGCAGACCTGAGAGGGGTGGTGCTGAGGTCTTTATAGCTGGAGAAAATGCCAACTTGGGGCCGCGCCGTGTCCCTCCGGCCACCAGCACCGAGTTGTGCAGTGCAGAAGTCTCCAGGATGACCTTTCCTAGACAGACACTAGAAAGCCATTACTGAGCACAAGCCAATTTGCTTTGCAAGTCTAAGTGGCAATTTTCCTTCTTAAATACATTACAGTTGAAGGTAAATGGCTATAAACAGAAAGTTACTCCTCACTCCCTCCGCAGAGACCTCTCCCTGTGGTTATGAGCTATGATCTTAAAAAATACTGTAGCGAGGCACCGGCAGCACAGGACACGGTTGTTTTCAGCGAGTGACTTTTGTGCCAGGCTTTTATTAAGAAGGAAAAAAAGATTAAGTGATAATATCCGCAGGGGGCAATGACTTCTTCAAATATCCTTATGCAGCAATTTTAACAGGGAGTGAAAAATTAAGAGCAAGGTTTAAGGTCTCTTGGATTTTATTCCGAGTAGGTGCACTGGCTGAAGAACAGCAGCTTGCCAAGCACCTCATGAAAATTCAGCAGGACGGGGTCATAAGCTGTGGTTATGTGAGGAATTTCAGCACCAGGAGGAGGAGGAGGCAACACAGGGACTGCAAAGAGCTTCCCCCAGTCCCACTGCAGGCTCCAGGGAGCTCCCACGGCTGAGGAGGGCCACGGTGGCAAAAAGGGGAAGTGGGGTGTGCACCAAGGGAGACCTGCCCTGCCTTCCCAGCACCCACAGCTCCCACCGGAGCCCCAGGAGAGCTCATCCTGCCCATCTCCACTCCCAGATCCCAACTCAGCCCTAGGAGAGCTCATCCTGCCCATCTCCACTCCCAGGTCTCATCTGAGCCCCAGGCGAGCTTCTGCCCATCTCCACTCCCAGGTCCCACCTCAGCCCCAGGAGAGCTTCTCCTGCCCATCTCCATCCCCAGATCCCAACTCAGCCCCAGGAGAGCTCGTCCTGCCCATCTCCACTCCCAGGTCCCACCTCAGCCCCAGGAGAGCTCGTCCTGCCCATCTCCATCCCCAGGTCCCACCTCAGCCCCAGGAGAGCTCGTCCTGCCCATCCCCACTCCGGACCGTGGTGGCCAAACAAAGGCATTTCCCCTCCCAGCCCCTCCTTGTGCCTCTCAGCAAACAACCTGAGATTAAACCCTTTAATTAGCAGCTCTCAAAAGCATTGTGGGATTCCCTCCTTTTTGATCAACTCGTTGGTCTTTCCCATCCAACACCTGCCTCCAGCTGCAGCGCGGTGGCTCCAGACAGCCTCACACAAAGGCAGGGTAATCACACAACCCACCTCGGAGAATTTAATCCG
Organism: Pachycephala philippinensis; assembly: GCA_013397055.1. Classification (NCBI taxonomy): domain Eukaryota; kingdom Metazoa; phylum Chordata; class Aves; order Passeriformes; genus Pachycephala; species Pachycephala philippinensis. Next base: position 42,701 of record VWZT01002643.1, read on the forward strand.
TCTCATCTCTTATTTTGGGCTGACATTTCTGTTCATTAGGAGCACGCTGTGTACAGCACTGTACATCTTCATTGGGAGCCCACCGTTTCTATTAAATGTAATTATTTCTCCCTGCGGCTTGCATGCTAAAGATGGGCACTAAAAAGCAAGAGGCTGCTGCAGGAAGGCATCACAAAACTCTTACAACCTACGTGCTTTGCAGAAGCATCCATGGACTACCTGAGACCGGACCCAGAGGTTCTGGAGGTGTGCAGGACCACTGGGATGAGTTATTTCCACCTCTGGGCTCAACAGGAATGGTTTGGGGTGGAAGGGACCCAAGAAAACACCAAACCCCGAGGGCTTCCCCTGCCAGCACCTGGCTGAACGACAACACCTGGATGTGAGCACAACATCTGGCTTGCAGTGAAACTCTGCCAGTAACAAAAGATCTGCTGTAACCCCTGGCACCCTGTGCCAGGAGCTAATTAGGCTCCTGTTAAAGGTGTTGTTTATCTTCCAGCCTGAATTTGTTTGGAGGCTTCATCTCCCAGCTACTGGGTTTTAGTGTTCCTAACGCTCTCCTGGGATCAGGCTATCCCTGTCTCTCACCTCTCTGTACATTATCCAAACCCAGAAGAGAGAGAAAAATCAGGGGCAGACCAAGCCCTAAACTTTTCCTTTTTTCCCCTAAGCATTTTTCTACCTCATAACATTATTTTGCCTGAAACATTTTTTTTCTTTTTTAATTTTCAAAACTGTTTTCAGCTTGACCAAGCCAAAAAGCATTTACAAAGTAATTTTCAAAGCAGTGGCACATCCTATTCTGGCAATTTCTAATCAGGCCTGTGCTCTTTTGAAAGGAAATGGTATTTTAAAAGTATTACAAATGTAAGTAAAAGTATTTCCAAGTACTTCATATGGAATTAAATGCTATTTCAAAAGTAAGCAAGAACAATGAGAGCACAGTTTGCGTATGCTGATGAAAGAATGAACCATTTGAAGGAAGGGGTTTGTCTGGGTGGTGTTTGGTGTTTTTTATTTGTTTTTAACTGATGTTTTCACAACGTCTCAAAACGCTGCCATTTTGCCCCATTTCAGGCTCAAATTGCCATTCTTGACTAAAGAGGGGAGCCCAGCTAAAACCTCAGGGCAGGAATCTCAGATGGCCAGAGCCAGAGAGGATAAATTCCACCCTCGATTCCAAGCGATGGCCAAGCACACAGAAAAACAACCTCCATTAGCAGCTCCCTGGCACCGGGACCTGTGTGAGCCTTTTCAATTCCCAGAGTCTCAGAACTTGAAAAAGCCATTCCACACTTATTTAGTGGAATATCTTTATTCAACCCTAAATGTACGCAATCAGCATTAGGTTGATGCATTCCAGCCAGCAGCGACTTGGGGGACCCACTTGAACAGGAGACTTCATGAATATTCTACAGACTGACATTTGTTTGCAGTATTTGAATATTTCCTAATAACCAGGGGAAAAAAAAAATGCGTTCCAGGAGGCCAAGCTCATGAATGCTTTATAAAGCCAGGTCTCCCCTGAAATATCATAAATGGCAAACATTGCTCACTACACAGAGATATGCAAAAAATATTGGGTATTTCCACCACCTGAGCTCCACTGGGAGCTCCCCTTTCTGGGCTGGGTCTGGTGGGCAGCGTCTCCCAGCTCCATGGGGCAGAGGGGAGGAGGTGCCCACCACTTCCCAACACTCCTGACATCCCCAAAGGTTGTTTCTTCATGGAAGCAGAAAACGGATGTCTTGTAGTCATTCTACTGGCAGTATCACCCCATCATGGAGTGCTTTGGGTCAGAAGGCACCTTAAAGATGGTCCAGTTCCAGTCCCCCACCGTGGGCAGGGGTGCCACTCTGTGGTGGGAGAAATCCCTTCTTTTAAGGGAATTCTTATCAAGGATTATCGGTATTTTTATGAGCCTCAGTCCTGCAGCAGCACTGCAGGAGTGTTTTATTTTTTACTGCTGTATCTTTTCTCTTTCACACCATAAACTTCAACCCCTCAAAATATAACTTTCAATCTATGCCACCCCCAGTACCTGAACACAAGGAAAAAAAAACACACTCGAGGTAACTCCAGCCATTAAGGATGTGAACACTTATTTCCTCCAGCTCCTCCTCAGCGACCCTTATTTAAAGCTTTCCAAAACTCCAGCCTTTTTCCAACCTTGGCCTGTGCTTGTTGAGGGCAAGTGAAATGGATTTTCATTTGCTGCACAGTTCTCTCCAACCATTCAATCTTTCTGCCCTTATTTATCCTTTTACAAAGTCAGAGGGTCCCTATCTAATATTAATATTTCTTTGTGTTGAAGAAGTACAAGGATTACTCCTAAAATCTCTGCTCCTGCATATTTTGAAGAGTAAATAGGGGGATTTTGAAAGCCTATTTGGCATCGGCCTAAATCTGCCTTTCAAAGCTCCTTCGTGACCAAAGCAGTTGTCCAACACACTCCTCGTTGTCTCAACAGCTTCATAATTCCGATGGCGCTGTCTCACTCCAAACAGATTGTTTCCAGCTCCAGGATTAGTCCAGAGACGTACAGCCAAAGTCAGGGAATTCAATTCCTCTTAAAACACTCATAAAGCACCGAAAAGCTCCGATGCTGTTTGGAGCAGGCAGGGCAGATAGCTCGAGTCACTGAGGGATGGATCTGTCACCTGAGATTTCTTTTACAGCCAAAAGAGAGGAATGAGCACTTTCAGCAGGCAGGTCTCCTCAAATGCCCATTTTCAGCTGAGACAAATCATCCCTGAGGTTGCCTCTTTCCATTGACTAAAATCCCACGAATCTGGGAGTACAAGGCTCACAGCTCATGCTTGGAGACTCCACCTGGAACAGTAAACCATGCTCAGAAACACCAGCCTGACACAAAATCCTAACAAACCGTAGGGGCTGCCTTCCATCCCAGCCTCATTTCAGCTGTTTTCCCTGCATTCAGGAGATTCCTCAATCCAATCAAGTGCTTATTAACTGCCCTGAGCTCTTATCAGCAGAGATGTGCTGCTGCTGCCAAATTAGTGCAACGAGGATTAAATCACTCCTGGAATGTTTTATCCTACAGAACCTGTGCGTGCATCCAGGTAAGGATGTCCTGGTGGAGTCCAGGTCATGCTCCTGCAGAGCCAGTGCAGGTCCTGGTCCCATTTAGGGTCTGATATTTTCACCATCAATCATCTGGAAATGTTTCACTAATTAAGGGCTCGCCCAGAAAACTCAATTTGGCGAAACTCCTCCAGCTCTGCAGTAGGTTTGATCTCGGTGACCCCGACTATTGTGCTCCTCAGGTTGACAAGGTGCTGAATAAACAGGTAAGCGCAGATTTTGTTGCCTTTACTTATAAATCAATTTTAATTACGATGACAACATCAGCAACAGAATCGAGTCAAACTGCTGGGCCCATTCTTCTCCCACGCTAACTATCCCAAATTAAAGGGTGAATTGCACTGTGCTCGGGGTATTGTCATGCAGACGAGGGAAAACAACTCGCTTTCCAATTTCCTCATGCAAATGCAGGCGGAATTGTTGAGACACAGAATATATTTTGCCATCTCAGTGGTTCTGTAGAAGATAAGAGGAGCCGCGAAAGTTTTGCAATTTGTAAGCTGGCAGCTTATTAAATAAATAAATAAGAACCCCCACCCTGCAAACCCAAATGTTTAAATAACATTACAAGTAAACTGTCAAGGTCAGCAAATAATAGGTTTAAACGATCTTGTATTCCTTTTGCCTTTCTGCAAAGACTATGCTATAATTTATGGGTTTATTTCCTTTTCAAAAGAAGTTTCCTGATACAGCCTCAAACTCCAGTGGAATATTAAAAAAATAATGGCAAAATATTCCAGCCTGAAGGCTATTGCAGGGTGCTCTGCATTCCCGAGCTGGTGCCTGTACCTCCCGAGCACGAGGCAGGCGGCACTGCAACACCGATTTCTGTGAAGTTACACCCAATAACTGCAGGAATTCAGGAAAAGGTTCAGACCAGACCTGGCATGCAACACCCATCATGAGAAGACATAAACTTGTGTAGATATTCAGAAGTGCCAAAGCAAAGGGAGAAAAACGGCAACTCAGTCATAACCAAGGAGGACCAGATGTTATTTTTACCTTTTCAGGATCAAATGAAAGCTCAAGAGCAATTATGTGAAAATCTGAGCTCTCCTCTCAGTCTCCTTATGTTTTTCATCTCCATGACTCCATGTGTCACGCTTTCCCTTTTATTCCACATCCAAGAGGAGCCCCTGCTCCTACAGGAATGCTCTCCATGCCCTTGGGGTTTGTGTAAAGGCTGGGCCACGCACCCTGATGCAGGACATCCTGTGATGGGGACATTTCCAGGGTGCCACCCACAGCTGTGGCCAGTGACACCACCAAACATCACCCACATCCACACCCGCCCAGCTCCCGTGGCTCAGGGGTCAGAGTTTGGTGGTTCCAAGCTGAAGTCACCCCCAACACCATTAAACTCAATCCCCAGTAGCAGGGACAGCAACAGGAGCCAAAGCCCGGGAAGCGAGACATGGATTCATCAGGCAAGGAAAGGAGATCACAGAATTATTGAATCATTCAGGTTGGAAAAGACCTCTGAGATCATCAAGTCCAACCTTTGACCAAGGTGACTTCCAGGCCCACTAAACCATATCTTGAAATGACACATCCACTCGTTTTTCTGAACACTTCTAGGCGTAACGACTCCTCTACTTCCCTGTTCTGATGCTTAACCACTCTTCCTGTGAAGAAATTTTTCCTGATAATGAACCTGAACCTCCCTTGGTGCAACCTGAGGCCGTTTCCTCTTGTCCTGTCGCTTATTCCCTGGGAGCAGAGCCTGACCACCCCCGGCTGCCCCCTCCTGTCAGGGAGTTGTGGAGAACCAGAAGGTCCCCCCTGAGCCTCCTTTTCTCCAGGCTGAGCCCCCCCAGTCCCTTCAGCCGCTCCTCCTGGGACTTATGCTCCAGATGTCCCACCACAAGACATCTCCTTGCCTGGGCCTCCTCTGCCCCTCCAAACCCAACCAGCCCAGCCCAGCCCAGCCAACAACACGTAGGGATCAGCAGAGGTGCTCCCCTCTTCTCTGTGGTTACATCTCAGCTGCTCTGGCGTGCTCTGCCACTAGAAATAAATGGATATAATCCTTAAAAGCAGCCCCATGGGGTTGCCGCTGACCACATGCACTGAGCACGGAGCGGGAGTGGGAAGCAGGGCTGGGAAGAGGCTCCTGCCGAGCAGCTGTCAGCCCACCCCGGCTCTTTGCGGGGACTAAAGGCGTGTAATTCCCAACTCCTGCACGCTGCAGAAGTTATCATTTGGAAGTTGTTGCTCTGCAGTGACTTGACAGTCTAACAATGCAAAATAAATCTATTCACGCTGCTTTGGCGAGACCAAATCCCGGGAATGTGCCGCAACAGCAGAGAGCAGTGATAAGTTCTTGTAACTTACAGCAACTCGGTGCTGTCCTCATTACCATAAATTATCTTCCTGCACACGCAAGAAACCTTTCCAGCGGACTCCAGTGTTGCTGAGCTTTTATTCCCTGCTCTGTGTTAAAGCCAGGAGTACTTTGTGTGAGCCCAGAGCCCTCCTGATAGCGCCGGGTTTGAAGTGCCTGGAAGCTGCAGCGCTTTTCCCGGTTCTCCGACCGGAGCATCGGTGTTAGCAGCGCTTTCTGGAGGCTTGTAAAGAGGATTCACAGCTGGATTTTGTGCTCTGGAATGCACAGGGACTTTGCACATCATCCCCTGCAGGGCTCTCCGTGTAGCCTGGGTAGGGTTTTGTAGCAGAATATGGTTAAAAGGAGGGGGAGAAACTTCTGCCTCAAGGGGAGAACCAAGACAAATTCACAGAGCCCAGGAATGAGGCACCGAATTAATCAAAGTGGACAGGTGAGGGAACAGTGCTCTGCCTATCAGTGGGATCTCGGATGCACCAGTGTTGATGAGAAAGGACAGTGAGACATCTTCATTTCACCTGCTCCCTGGAGGAGCCAGCCAGGACGTGTGCCCATGGCCAGGACCGGGGAACATGGATCCCCATGGAGATGCTCCCAGTCTGTTACCAATTCCTCGCCTCATCTCCTGCACCCTGCACACGCTGGAGCTCTGGAAGGACCTGTCCATGCCCACTGCTCCACCCAGGATCTGCTGGGCAACACACCCTGCAGTGCTACAGCAACTGGAGATGTCCCAGCCCTGCTCAGCTGCAGGCAGGGACACACGGGGCCTTTACTGAAATAAAAGTGGTGTTTTCTAAAAGCTTTGTCTGGATTTGCAGCTCAGAAAGTTGCTCTGCGAGGGTGTTTGGGATGAGCCACGGCCTGAATGGAAACATTTGTTCAGGATGAGACAGCAGGGGCTGGGACAGGCTGGGAGAGCTGGGAATGTTCACCTGGAGAGGAGAAGGCTCCAGGGAGAGCTCAGAGCCCCTTGCAGGGCCTAAAGGGGCTCCAGGAGAGCTGGAGAGGG
>VWZT01002643.1:49256-123251 GCA_013397055.1 Pachycephala philippinensis
CTTGGAGCAGCCTGGGACAGTGGAGGCTGTCCTTGCCCATGGCATGAGATGATCTTTAAGGTCCCTTCCAACCCAGACCATTCCTGGATTCTGTGATTTCACAATCCACCACGGTGGGCTGACCTTGGCTGGACACCAGGTGCTCACAGAGCTGCTCCATCCTCCCAGCTGGACAGGGGAGATAAAGTAAGATGGAAAACAACTCACAGGTTGCGATAAGGCAGCTCACTAAAGCAAAAGCCAAAGTCTGTGTGCACAAGCAAACAGAAAAAAAAGGTTTATTCTCCTTCCCACCAGCGAGGGATGCTCAGCCACTTCCTGGGAAGCCAGGCTTCATTTTCAATACAGCCTCACCATTTCCAAAGCTGGGGAGGTGCTGGCTGGGTTCCTCAGGAAGGACTAAACTCATCCATGTTTTTTCCTAACCCACCAGTGCATGTCCAGGAGATGAATACAAATAATGACTGCCCCTCGTTGCTCCTCCCTTCTGTAGCTTTTTGATCTGAGCTGGGGGTCTGGAATGTCCCTTTGGTCAGTTGGGGTCAGCTGGCCTGGCTGTGTCCCCTCCCGTGATCTCGCCCACCCCAGCCCCTGGATGTGGGGAATGCTGAGAGGCAGCGCTGAGGCTGTGCCAGCTGTGCCCAAACCAGAACACGGGTGTGTTACAAACTCCTTCCCAGCTCCCAGGGGCAGCACAGCGCTGGGAGGGCTCCCGTGGGAAATGAACTCCAGCTCAGCAGAGCAAACACCTCCCCTCCCAGTCCTAAAATGCACCTGAGTTGGCACGGGAGGAGCACCCACCCTCCCCGTGCAGCTGGGCAGGGACGGCAGAGTGGGGAGGGCACACGAGGGGGTTCCTTCCACAACAGAAGATGCAACTACAGAAGGCTCCAAGCACCAGACTCAGCAGCTTGACAAAGCAATTCTGCACCTGAATATCCTGGTTCTTCCCCTCCAGGTGGATTTTGGCTCTACAAAAACTCCAGTGGGGCTACAAGTTCACATTAGCAAATCACCAAGCATCAGATTATCTCCAAAAGCCCCGCTTGGGGAAAGGCTTTTGGAGGTTTTCTGCTTGGAATTTAGGGCTTTCTGCCAGTTTTTCCTTAAAACAAAGACTCTGCTTGCAGTGGTGCAGGCAGAACTGCCTGCCTCGTGCAGGGGATGGAGGAGCAGATTTAGGGAATGGGAGGCACAATCCCAGTGGCCAGTTCAGGTGTGACACACCTGCACGAGCCATGTTCTACGTACTGCACACCTCTCTCCACCTGGGACTGATGACTTCCAGCTTATTATTATTCACTTGAGATCCCCCAGCCACCTGGTACCAGCAGGAAGCAATCTTGATGTTGAAATGTTTTTTCCAAATCACAGGGGTCAAATTAAACTTGTTTTTCCTCTCTATTCCAGCCAGGCTCAAAACCACCCTGCTGAAATCCACAGTGTCACAAAATGGGGGACTCTCACCCAGATCCCCCCACCCTCCAAAGCCAAGCTGGGAGATGTGCTCCTGCCCACGCCTCCACACCAAGAAACATTTGCAGCTCTCAATCCCCCGAGTTCCCTGAGCTTCTGTCCGATGCAGATCCCAGCCTTGCGTTTGGCTGGATTTTCACTGAGCGGCGTCTCCCATCCCTTTGTTGGGGGATCAGCTCTCGGGGAGCTATTCCCAATTTATTCCTCAAGCTGGATGCTCCGTGAGCAGGCGACAGCCGTAAGTGTTTCTTGACAGGCGCTTGGAAATATAATGCACCGCAGGTTGTTTCCTTCCTCTTAATAGGATGCAAAGCTTCGTTTTCAAAAGGATATGCTAACATTTTAAGCTCTTTTTGTTCGTATAAATGATAATGTAGTCAACACAAGGGCCTCATCTCTCCTTGAAGTGAATATTATTCCTATTCACCTTAACGCATAAGAACCAGGCTCAGGAATAAACCTCAGCCAAGCTCCCCCTGAGTGGGCTCATCCGAGGCTTTCCTCCCAGAGAGGAGCTGGGGAGGAGAAGCAATGCTGGCCACTGCTGGAAAACCAAAGGATGGACTTGAGGCCTCCTTAAACTGTACAGGCTGCTGCAGCTCCTCATTTGGTGCCACGCAAAAGGAGATCTTTCAGGCCCAGAGGAATGATTTTCTAGAGGAAGGATGCAATAAATAATTTGCTTGAAATAGAGAGGTCAGGGCATTGTCCAAGACGTGAGGGGATCTTTGCTGTGGGCAAACTACAGAGAAAGTGTGGAGTGAAGACAAAAGCCATCAGTTTTTAGGAGCATGGACCTCTCCAAAACCCTTTATCATCCTTCCAGTGGCTAAAGGAGCTGACAAGAAAGATGGAGAGAGACTCTTTACAAGGGCCTGGAGGGACAGGATACAGGGAATGGCTTCCCACTACCAGAGGGCAGGGATGGATGGGATATTGGGAAGGAATTGTTCCCTGTGAGGGTGGGGAGGCCCTGGCAGAGGGTGCCCAGAGAAGCTGTGGCTGCCCCTGGATCCCTGGCAGTGCCCAAGGCCAGACTGGACGGGGCTTGGAGCAGCCTGGGACAGTGGAAGGTGTCCCTGCCCATGGCAGGGAGTGGCACTGGATGGGCTTTAAGGTCCCTTCCAACCCAAACCATTCCCTGACTCTGGCACTGTGACTGTTCAGGCTCGGGGTGCTTTTCCGTGCTTCAGGACCAGGATCCCCTCCACACCCAGCCCCTCTCCCAACAAATCCGTCCTGCTCTCTCCAAAAGACATTCCTGGCACAGCACTCGAGCAGCACTCAGATACGGGGAGGGAGGAGGAGTCGAAACCCTACAGGTTTTCCTGCTGGTGAGGTTTTAGAAGGCGCTGTTCTCCTTGTTTTCAGCGCCTGGGCTCCTCATCACACCTGTGTTACACACAGCCCCTGACAGGTTCACAGCAGCCCTGTCTGCCTGCTCCCGGATTACAAAGCAAGGATCAATTCCAGCCTGTCAATCCCTCCGTTTCATTAGCGACTGATTGGGAGGCATCACATCCTGTCTTCCAAGAGTCAAACCCGTAAACAAGACAACATTGTTAAAAAAAAAAACAACAAAACCCCAAACCACTAAAAAACAACTGAACAAAAATCTCCGACTGCCAGATGCCAGGGATTGCTACAAGACTGCAGCAGGAATAACAATTTGGGGGATAATTGAGCTATTCCTGTTGGCCGTGAAACCACAGCTCTGGCAGGACGGGGAAAAAGAGGGTTCCCAAAGTTATTGGCCACCTTGGAAGATGCTTTTCCTTTTAGGATGAGCAGGAAAAAGTGTTGCCAGAAGGAGAAAAGGAGAATTGCTTGGAAAAGCATCCCTCTCTCCCTCGATTTTCGGTACAACCTCACCATTTCCAAAGGCAGGGAGGTGCTGGCTGGGTTCCTCAGGAAGGACTAAACTCGTCCATGTTTTCTCCTAATGCACCAACTGTCACGACTGTCAATTCAGCTCCTTTCATGGAGATTAGAATTCATTTGCAAAAGGAAAAAGAAAATGGGGGGAAAAAATAAAAAAAAAACCAAAGAAGAAAAAGGAAAGAAAAGGTATTTAATTGGCAACTGAATTCTTCATGAAACAAAGAGATGGATTCATGCAAAGAAGAATAGGGAGAGCTGTTTTGATATCTGAATTTTAATGACTCCATGGCATCCCTATTTGTTATGTATCTGCTTTCGAAATGTCACGGCTGGCTCTAGTGGTAATTACTGAATTTCAACATTTATAGAAAAGCAGCACATACAGTATGGAGATAATTGCCCAGTTGGAGAGTTATGAAGGATCCAGGTTCCCCCCCCGCCCTCCTCCCTCCTTCTGCGACTACAGAATTTTGGTAATTATCACTAGAGCCACTTGTTAAAAAATCAGAAAGCAGGTAAACAACAAACACCAGCGTGGTTTATTCATTAAAATTCAAAAAACACATCATCATATTGATCTTGAAAATACAAACTGCTGCAGCTTGCAAAAAGCAGGCCCCTCCTGCTACCCCGGCGTTTAGTGTTGCTGTACATCATACACTGAGACACTTTCCTGATAGGAATTGTTATGTAATAAACACTATTGTGGGGCACTTACAGGTAAAATAAATCGATTTGCCCAGGTTATAACATCAGCCATGATCAGACCACAAATCCCGAGCCTTGGGGTGGATCTAGTGTCAGCACAAAGCAGGGAGCACGCACCGGGGTGGGTGAAACACACTCCAAAGCACTTGAGGATTTTGATGTTTGTATTTTGGCTTAAACTACACGTGCCCTTTGGCTGTGCTCTGTCCCAAAATGCTCCTGAATCCATAAAAAAATCTCCAGGGAAGGGGCAGCTCAGCTCTGCCTGTGCCCTGATTTCACCCACACGACTCCTTCTCTTTGTAGGAAAGCCTCTCCCCACCTCGCAGACAGGAAAACCCAGACACACAGATATAAATTCCCTCTTGATTTCTCGCAGTTCATCACTCGAGGGCTCTGTGATGTCCCACCCCTCCCTCGTGCCCCACCCCAGGAGTCACAGCAGCACCCACAGCAGCACCCACAGCACTGCTGGCTCCACACAGGATTCAGGCTCAGCTTCAAACAGCCCCGGGTTCTGAGCTTCCACAACACGGGATTTGGTGACGTTCCGATCTTTAATCAAAGTCAGGTACAAAGCAAACTCGCCTGCTTAGAAGTGGGGATGTGTTAGAAGCAGGGGCATGGGTTGGGGAAGGTAAACACGCAGGGATATAATTAAAGGAGAAACGACAGTTAACGATGAGAATCTCCCGGCTTTTACAAAAACACAGAAGGAAAAGACCATTATACAGACACAGGAGATAAGTGGATCCAGCACAGATAAGACTGACAGAGGGAAATTGGAGGCAGAAGAGGATAAGAAGCTGACACTGACACTTACAATATTTACTTTTGCATCTGTGTTCACAAATGAAGAGGATGAGGATTTGCCTAAGTCAGGGATCAGATTCCCGGGGAGAGGAGAAGAGGAATTAGGGAGTGTGCAGATAACACAAGAAATGGTCAATAAGAGCTTAGGGGAACTTAAACTGACACAAAGCATTAGGGAGCAGATGGCAACATGTGCACGAGGGATTTACCAAACGGGGAAAGCAATGACAGGGCAGGACTTCAGCCCTGTGGATCCCCTGAAAACGGCTCAGACAGGGAACAGAGAGTTCCAGCAGCAGGTGGACATTTACACCAGAACCCTCAGTGATCTCTCAAAGACCCCATTACTCTGACAACTCTCTCCTGGCGATGCTACAGACAGCAGCGTGGATTAGCGCAGCTGCCTGAGGCAATATTTTTTTGGACAGAAAAGTCCCTAATTTCATTTCTCTGGGGGCTCCTCTTGAACTGCTCTTCCCACCTTTATTTTTACTATTCAAGGCTTAGCCTGCCCAGGAGAGAATTAAAATTTGGGTGTTCTCTGAGGGTTTACAACTAAATCTTAGATAGAAAAATCAGGGCTGAGCCGGCTTTCTCAAACCACCACTCAGTGAGACAGTTAATTGTAATTAAATCCATCTTTATTTAAGACCAAATGTAAGATTTGCTTAACTTAAGCCTCACTCCAAAACCAATCCACGTGACCACGACAAAGCCAGAGTGGTGCCTCCTTCAACCCAAACCTTAATGCAGGGGGAACATAGAGGGAATCAGCTGCCCGTCAAGGGGAAAAAGAGTATTTATTTGGAAGCTCATTTTTAAGGGGAAAGAAAGGCTTGAAAACGCCCAGGTTCATTAAGAACAGCCAAGATGATCTGACGAGAAGCAGATCAATCCTTATTAAGTTGTTAGGAGCCTTCGAGGAGATTACTCGAGTCGGTGGACACGGGAGCTGTGACTGGCACCTCTCGCTGGCCGGGGAGCCACGGACAGGGTCCAGCCCGTGGGGCTCACACTGATGGGAACCCCTGAAGGGCCTGGGGACCAGTGGGAAGGTCTGGAGAGGGAAAGGAGATCCACAAGGACACCCCACAGTGTCGGGCTGCCCCGAGATACTGCGTGAGGCTCCCCGGGGAGGCGAGGAGCAGTTTTACAGCCCACAGCCTGCAGGGTGATCCAATGAATTTATTGTCTGGCCACACATTTGTAATGTAACCCCAGCTTTGCCCATTTTATTGCACCTCCCAGCTCTCTGCCTAACCCACAACTCAGCTCTACGGCTCCCTGGCAGGTCTGAACACCCTTCTCCTGCTAAGGCTTCTCCTGGAGCTGAGGAAACAGGAATCTGGCCAGAAACACTGATGGAAAGGCTGAATATGAAATATTAGACACACCAGGCAAGACCCTCAGTCTGGACATCCTTCACCCTCGGCTTGTACCCATCAGTCCAGACTGAGCAAGCCATGATATTGGAAATATTCCCCAGTGCCATTCCAGAGGGGACAGGGGCTGGGTTGGTAATAATCAAATAACACTCCAGAAAATGAATATGCCTCCGCCATCATTAGGGATGGATGTTATGGAGATGAAGCAGTGGAACGGGATAATGAGGTGTGCAGTGGAGGAGGCTGGGAGCCTGCCAGACAGGGAGGATGCCACTTCCTATCATTTTTCATTGGTAAAATTGATAGATTGTGCCACCAGCCTCTCCCCCAGTCCCACATTCATCCCAATTAAGGAATCACGACTGATGTCCTCGAGGAACGAAAGTGTCACAGTGTTCAGCTGGGGCGGAGCAGCTTTGCCTCCCAACTCCCACAGCTGCTGGGCAAGAAGCTCCTGCCCCACCTGACCTCCTGTTCCTTCCACATGACAAGAAAAGAACGTTTCTCATGTCCCTGGAATGTTTTCTTGTTCCTGAGCCGGTGAGAAGCTGAGCTCAGACCTTTCCCCCTCCTGTGTCCCCCTCTGCAGAACAAGGTCTGCACCCCGCAGGGAGGACGATGCTCCACCACAACCCCTCTGGACAGCTGCTAAAACCCCAGGCAGTGTCTAGAGCAGAGTTTCCTGTGTGGATGGTGACACAACACCAGTGACGGGTGCCAGACAGGATAAAGGAACCTTGGGATCTCAGGCATGGCGCTCATTAAGCTGACTTTGTAAGGAACACCCCGATAACGCCCCGTGGGGAGGCACTGCAAACCCAGATCTTACGAGACAGCAGAGACTCCCTCTCTCACACCTGACTAAGCCCCCTAATCACAGGCAAAACTTCAATCAGCGCTTACAACAATCCCACAACACAAATCCATCCGACGCTCCATTAATGCTCGCAGTATGACTTGTTATCCACAAAGGAAACACTGCTGGGTGATAATGAAGGCGTTCGATTGGGATTTCGAGATGAGCAACAAGAAGTGCCTGGTTACCAGAGCGTGACACTCCAAGCTGGGATAAATAAGCTCTTGATTGCTGCGCTCAGCCCAAGTCACCTGTGGCTCCACTGAAGAGCCTCTACTTGCCCACCACTGCTGTCAACTGGCTGGGATGACCACAAAGCCACGGCTCTGCTCCCTCTTTCCTGTTTCCCAGCCAAGCCCTGGGCTTTTCTGGCACAGGACTCGCCTGTTTCCATCACCACCGATGCCACGAAACTCGGCGAGGTCACGGGAAGCAGCAAAGCAGAAGTGGCTCATTGCGAGCGGAGCATTATCTCCACTAATTGAGGCTGGGTAAGAGCTGTCCAGGCCAATTTTTACCCATCATTCTCTCAAGAGGACCAGCTCACCTCTGTGGGCTCTGAGCCAGCATTAATGTGGCAGTTTTCATGCCCTGCTCAGGATTCTTCATTAAACCACCCCGGCATTTCTGCCAGCACAGTGTCACGATTGCGCTGCACAGCCTCGCTGTCTGCACCAGAGCAGTGCGAGCTCTGCAACAAAGGAGAGGAAAACCATGGAAATCCATTGTTTTTCCTGACACAGGGCTCTGGGAGGGACTGGCATCACTGAGGACTTGCCCCCTTCACTGCCCTGTGAAAGGCAGCCCTGCCCTGCACCACTGAGCACCAGTGTCTCATCTCACCTGCCTGGCTTGGGATGTGAAAAAGCCCTTCCTGAGCCTAGGCTGCAAAAGACTAATAATTCTCCTGGCAGCTGGAGTCCTGGCTGGAAGCCTTATTTTATTGCTTTCCTGCTACTTTTTTGCTCAGAAGACGAGGAAAGCGTCAGAGAAGTCTAAAACCCCTCCTATTTTCATATTCGTTGGCACAGAAAGCAGTGAACTTTCATCTTCCCTCAGCACTGATTTAGGGTAGCTTTGCTTGGGCAATTCAGAACACAGTAATAATGATGCTGATGAAAAATATAAATATATAATAGTCTCATTTAAGTGCATATGACCATCATTAGCAGGGAAGAATTTGGGGCTGAGTGAAAGCAAAAGAGAGCAGAACTTCTCCAGGCAATGCTCTGCCACCCACAGGTTTGCCTTCCTTTCTCTCACAGATGAAAAATGTTTCAAAAACTCAAGGGACACATTTGGAGACAGTCCCCACTCAGTGCCTGTGAAAAGGGGCTGTGTCTCCCCCAAACACCAGCTCACTTCTCTGGGTGTGGGTGGCAGCAGGGAGCTGACCCTGGGTGAGTTTGGAAGGAGCCAAAGGTTGGTTTGGGTGCTGAGGGTGAGGGAGGGCAGTGGATGCTGAAAGGGAGGAGCAGTTTGGGACAGAATAAACACCTCAGGCTTCAGGCCTTGAAGCAGTTTTTGGCAATCAGGAGTTAGGGCAGCATCTGTCTGCTGAGGGGACCTTCACCTCTGCCTGCTGCCGGGTTTTCTCCAGTCTTCCTTAGAAATGCCTAACGCTGGCCCCAGGCAGTGACAGGACACAGAGGCAGCACCAGGGCTCACTGGAATCGTTGTCCTCCCTGTCACCAAGCCCAGTCCCCATTATGCCTTACGTTTTAACTTTTATATTTTTCAAATCCTGCATTCCCAGTGTGTAACTCTGCAGTGTCCTGCAGCCTGGGAGCTGCTGCTCTCTCATGCTGAGACAGACAGAACAAAGCCTCTCCAGGCTGCTCTCCAAGGACACCCAGCCCGGCCTAGGCCCAAAATGTGTAACCCAGCATCTTGAGAAGGGGGGCAAGCTGAGGGGAAATTCCATCGTTAGCTAAAGTTTAATTGGTGAAATTGGGCTGAGATGCAAATGGAGCAAAGCTATAAAAGTGTGAAGAACTCGTGACTCGGGGTCCATCTTGGGTGCAGCCTTTGGCCTGCCCAGGGTGTGCCTCTGAAGGCCTTTCAAATAAATATCCACCTTTATTCCCTTCCTCCTGCCCAGTCTCTGTTTCTAGGTTGGCCTCTTTAGGCATCACCCATGCACTGACAGAGTAAAGCAGCTCTCCCAGGGATTCCCCTTCCCCCCACCCCACACTGGCCATGGCACAAAATGTTCCCTCCACTCCCAAATACTGCAAAACACAAGGGTGCTGGTAAGGCAATAGGTAAGTGTGGCTACACACAGCAAAATACTGCACCTGTGACCCCACCCACCTTGAAAATCTCCAATAATCAGCTCCAAAAAGCTTTGAGTTGGTCAGGAAGGAGCAGCTGAGCAGCAGATGGGGGCTCTGCCCCGTGTACCTGTAGGTGCTTTACTCACCCCAATTCCTTTTATTTTTAATATCATCACTGCTCTAAAAATAAAATCAACTTGACACTGATGAAAGCTGAAAAACCCCACCAGACCAGTTTCTCCATGTGCCTGACTCCAGGGCCCCTTGATCAAATTGTTTTCCTTCTCCCTGCTGATCCCCACGAACTCCTCAGCTCTGCCCAGGGGGGACAGGGCTGGAAATGGAAGCCCAGGTTTCCCTCTGGCATGGAGCTGTCAGAGACAGCTCCGTGAGCATCGTCAGTGCTGCGCCTGCTCCTCGGCTTTGGAAATGGAAATGAAAGATTTCTTTCCCGTTCTCTTCCCCTTGCCTCTTTTCCCTGCCAAGCCTGTAACGAGCTGGAGATGGGAAGTGCCAGGGATGGATGAAAATAGAAGGAAAATAGCTGATAGTTGTTCAGCTAAACCAGCCCTGGGATGAGGCGGGGAGCATCCCCTAAGGGACCCCCAACCCTCCCAGTAAAGCCCTGAAAACAGGGAGGTTATTTCTCCCACGGGAAACAGTCCTGCCTCAATTAGCAAATTTTTCAGCCCAGATGGAGCAGGATGATTATCTACCATCACTATCACTGCTGCCTTCACCTGCAAACACCCTGCCTGCCTTCAGAGCCCTTCCCTCTCTGCCCAAAGCACGTCCCAGCTTTCAGACTCCTCCAGCTCCTTCTCCTTTCAAGGCTGATCAACCTTGGCTTGTAAACGAGGTGAGTGGCTGCAACAGTTGCTCCTTTACGAGCTCAGTCCTGCAGCATCTTTAGGAGGTTGTGGAGAGAGAGAGAGGAGAAATAACACATTCTGCTGCCCCTGGAAACCAAATTATTCCCCAGCCAACACGAAAAACCCACTCATGAACTGACCACGGCTTGCTCATCACTCCCACTCGATATTTATCACTGGGACGTTTCCCCAAATGAATCCTATCACCAGCCATTGCAGGCAGTTGCCAAGTCCCAGGAGCAGCTGCAAATCTTCATTAATAAAATTTCAGGATGTGCTTTGTCTGGGCTGGCGGCTGCCACTTCCCATTCGGCCACCCTGGAAGCGTGAGGTGGCACCGGCACCAAAAGGTACGTGCAAAAAAAGGGCCTGGGAATCGTAAATGAAAAGAGAAGCTGGGAAATGGCATTATCCAGCACGTGCTCCAGGAAACAGCATCAACACTTCCCAGTGATGGGCCTTGGAAAATGGATGCTGCAAGGGATGTGCTCACAGGTAATGGGGTCCTTCCACGGTGGTGGGACAGTGGGGTCACATCTGCTGCCTATGGGATGGGTGTGGAGGTAACTGGGTGTGAGGGGGGAGTCTGGGAGGTGCCACAGCAGCACCTGGCTCTCCTCAAGCCGGGAGCTCGGCGGTCCCACAGCATCAGACTGGTCCTGCCAATTCCCAGAGTCTGGTATTCCCTTCCTGCAGACACACAGAGCACTGACTGGAGGATAAACAAGGCTATCCCAAACAGATCAGATGGAGACAGTGGCAAAAGGCTAAACCAGCACAGATCATTCTCCCTCTGCCATTCCCAAAATTGGGTGTGAGGGGCAGGTGAGATGGAACCAGGCTGCTGCTCTTGGCCTGAGCCTCCTGCCAAGGTGTCTTTGTACTGCTGGGAACACACATTCAGGGTACTGACAGGGCAGGAGGGACTCAAAGGAACACTCCCAGGCAGCCAGGAGGGTTCACAGAATATCCTGAGTTGGGAGGGACCCACAACGATCATCCAGTACAAGTCCTGACACAGACACCCCCAAATCCCACCCTGGGCATCCCTGGCAGCGGTGCCCAAACGCTCCTGGAGCTCTGGCAGCCTCGGGGCCGTGCCCATTCCCTGGGGAGCCTGGGCAGTGCCCAGCACCCTCTGGGGGAAGAACCTTTCCCTGAGATCCAACCTGACTCTGCCCTGACACAGCTCCAGATATTCCCTGGGTCCTGTCCCTGTCCCAGGAAGCAGAGATCAGAGCTGTCCCTCAGGAGGAGCTGCAGCCTCCGGTGATGTCTGCCCTCATCTCCTCTGCTCCAGCTGAACAAACCAAGTTTCCTCAGCCACTCCTCGAGATCCTTCACCATCTCAGACTCAGCTGTGCTTTGGGGTGGCTTCACTTCAGCAGCAGCAGAGGATGGGGGTAAAACCCTGGCACCTGATGCTCCTGGGTGCTGGGCCTGGGTGATTCATCCCCAGAGCAAAGTTGCCTCTCCCAAGTCCCAAAATTTGGGTGAAAGTTCCAGTCTGGGAACACTTTGCAAGTCATGCCCACGGCCACCTGCACAGGAAGCTTTGCTGTTTGCTGCAGGAACATCCTCGTGCCAGGTATCAGCTCCTTGGAGAGGTCAGCTCTGCCCTGCCAGGTCAGCTCTGTCCTCTCGGGGCACTCAGGATGTCCCAGCTCTGTTCTCTCGGGGCACTCAGGATGTCCCAGCTCTGCTCTCTGGGGGCACTGAGGATGTCCCAGCTCTGTTCTCTCGGGGCACTCAGGATGTCCCAGCTCTGTGTCCTCTCAGGGCACTCAGGATGTCTCCGCTCCCCATGGCTGCTGCCTTTACACCTCAGAGCTCTGGGGAACCCCATTGTGAGGGACAGCGCTTTGGAGCGGGGCCGGGCACGGCCTCCTCCAGCAGCACACGGAGCTCGCTGCTTTGTCTGGGGCTGAATCAAACCCTGCCCGGCCAGAACATTCCATTTAAAGCCACAAACACTGCCTTTAAATCAAGGTAATGCCGGTTCACGCAGCCAGCAGCTGTCTCTCCTCGCCGCAGTCACCCTGATAATAGGATCATTCAAGCCGTCCTATCCAGGCTCCTGGATGCTTTGTTCCCACCAAATGGGGACTATTGGTCACCCTGCCCTGCAGAGCTTCCCCCTTCCCTTCCCCACCTGCTTTGAAGGATGAGTAAGACCTTTTACTTAAGATGTAAAAGCACAGGAGAAAAGGCACAAACTGCGGGGGCAGCTGGAGCTGGGCCCTGCAATCCCATCCCGAGCGTGGCTCCCCACAACCTGTTCCCCTCTCGCTGCCTGCCAAGCACAAGCAGCTTTTGCTCTTCCTGCTTGCAAGTCAAAAAGCTTGGAAATTGAGGAACAGAGGAAAAATATTTGCTCGTTATCCAACCAATTAGTTGGTGGTAAAGACAGCAAACAGAAGCGAAGTCTCCGAAGCACCACATTTTTCTTTTAAGTGCTGTAAGCAGCTATTGACTCCGCAGAGCTCTGGGAAAACAGACTGGAAGCTCCAGCATTTTTGAAAATGTGAAAATAATCTGGAACTCGCTGTGTTGTTTAGGTCTGAAAAGAAAAGCTTTGGGAAGGACATCCCAAAAGCTTTCCTCTTTTTTCTCCCCTGCCCCAGCTCTTCCTGGTGATGCCTAAAGAGGCCAACCCAGAAACAGAGACCAGACAGGAGGAAGGGAATAAAGGTGGATATTTATTTGAAAGGCCTTCAGAGGCACACCCTGGGCAGGCCAAAGGCTGCACCCAAGATGGACCCCGAGTCACAAGTTCTTCACACTTTTATAGCTTTGCTCCATTTGCATCTCAACCCAATTTCACCAATTCAACTTTAGCTAATGATGGAATTTCCCCTCAGCTTGCCCCCCTTCTCAAGATGCTGGGTTACACATTTTGGGCCTAGGCCGGGCTGGGTGTCCTTGGAGAGCAGCCTGGAGAGGCTTTGTTCTGTCTGTCTCAGCATGAGAGAGCAGCAGCTCCCAGGCTGCAGGACACTGCAGAGTGACACGCTGGGAATGCAGGATTTGAAACATATAAAAGCTAAAATGTAAGGCATCAGTGGCACAGACCTTGGTAACACCCAGCAGCCTCTGCAGGCACCACGTGCACCCTTTCACCTGTTAAATAAGGGGAGCACTGACGTTCCCTGAGGGACAGGATCATCAGTGTCCCCAAGGATAAGGAAAGGGTCCTCCTGCTCCCCAAGCTCCACCTTGGAGTGGGAGGTAAGTGAAAATACACTTTGAACTCACCAAACTCCCATCAGAAGAGCTGAAAAATACCATGAGCACTCTGGAGCACCTAATTCCCAGGAGCAAATTTGCTGTGGGGTCATTATTGGTTATTCATATCCAATTTGATACCACAAACCCCCACTCTTTTCCCCCAGGTTCTGACCAAAACATGCACCCAGCACAAACACTCCCGAAATCCTGATGGCTTTAAATCATGGGTGTCACACAGAAATCAAATTATTTATTTCCCCATCCCCACATCCCTCCCAAAAGCTGCTTCTGTCCCAAAATTGCCTCTTAGATTTTCTGTATACAGATAGTAATAACTAAAATAACCATGTGGATGGATATCACGAACCTGGAAGGTAATAAGAGGCAATGACTCCAGTGACTGAAATGAAGGAGAAAGACAGTTAATGAAATAGAGATGCCTACCAACAGCTTTTAAATCAATTCACAGAGGCAATTTAAACAGCCCATCTTGTCATGATGTTTAAATTATGTCAATTCTGCTACTTTTTCCCCATTTCCCTTTTTGGCTGAGTTTCTTTCCGTTTTCCCTTTTGGTTTAAAAAAAAGAAAAAAAAGGGAAAATATAGAAAACTTCACCTTCTTGGCTTCACAGCTTGAGCTTGCAGAAAGACAAAAATCTACTTGAACACAAGTGAAGTAACTCCAATGACAGAGTGCCCTGGTTAGAAAATTCCTAATAAATCACCAAAACCAATTGCTGCTCCAATGCCACGTTTGACAAATTGAAAATAAATTGCATCAATTGCATGGGAGCCAGGAGAGCCCAGTTCAATATTTTCTCCCTAATACATCTACAGGTGGTGTTGGGGGGGACATTTCTATTATTTATTTATTTTTCACTCCGATCGATGGCGTGTTCTTTTCCGATACACCCTGCTCGCTGCTGGTCAGTAAATATTCATCTCTTCCCTTAATTAATGTGTGTTCAGGAATAGCCAAGCACTGCGTCTCCCCCTTCTGCACAGGGCACGCATCAAGGTGGTCAAACTCACACAATTCTGAGCTATTTTAGTGAAATGATGTGAAACCTGAAGTTTTTGCTCAGGCACTTTTCACACATCCCACTCCTAAACACAAACTCCCTCATCTCAGCTCCCTCCAAAATTGTGGGCAATGCCAACATCTTCTCGAGCAGAGGTTTTTTGAGGAGTGTTTTTCTTCACCTGTATGGCACTAATAAAAATGAGAATTACTATAAACTGAAATAAACTAAAAGTGGAGAGATCTAAATATTGGGAAGGAATTGTTCCCTGTGAGGGTGGGGAGGCCCTGGCACAGGGTGCCCAGAGAAGCTGTGGCTGCCCCTGGATCCCTGGCAGTGCCCAAGGCCAGGCTGGATGGGGCTTGGAGCAGCCTGGGACAGTGGAGGCTGTCCCTGCCATGGCAGGGGTGGCACTGGATGGGCTTTAGGGTCCCTTCCCACCCAATCTGTTCTGGGGTTCCATCATTCCCACCAGCCCAGCTCCCACATGCAGAATTCCGCTGCATTTCTACAGCTCCAACAGGCCCCAACAAAAGTCAGAATTTGGAGTTTGCCCACTCCATCATCAAATCCTTACTTAAAAGCACAGCCTATGCAGGAATTCCAGCCAAGGCCAGGCAAAAAAAGGACAAAATGGGGATTGTGGCTATATAAAACCACCTCTGATCCTCCTGTGAAACCTCTCTGCAGACAGGGATGCAGCAATTGGAAGATCGTGGTCAGATAAAACCATCTCTGACTAAATTAAGCATTGCCAAGTTAAGGCCACTAAAGCCTTCCCTGTGCTTCATTCCAGCATCTCCAGCCCACACAAGAGGCACAGCTCCTTTCAGCAGCAAGTGTTTAATACCAGCACCTCTCCTTAGGTCTTATTTTGCTTCCCATTACTCTGAGACAGGGCTTTATGCCTGGAGCTCATCACAACCAGCATAGCTCCTTGGGTGAGTTCTGTCCACCCAGTGAGGGCACGACCTGCTGGAAAACCAAATTTGCTGTGACTATGTAATTAAGCCTCTGTAATTAAATTCTCTTATAAAGCAAACACAGCAGAGCCACCTCCTTCTCCTCTCTGCACGACCCAGCAGGACCACGGAAATAAGGCTGGGCCTGCTCTGGTTTACCTGGAGGCTGTGGGATGAGTGACACAGGGGACAGTGCCACCCTAAACTGCTCCTTGCAGGGATTTCCCCAGCAGTTCCTACCCTCCCTATCCACCTGCACGCTCAAGGCTGTTCCCAATGCCAGGAAGAGGTTTTCTTTCCAAGGTGCAAGGGCTTTTCCATGATCAAATATAGGCATTTTCATGATCCCACCAAAAGCACCAGTCCCTGTCCTGAAGTGCTCAGGCTCTGGAGATACTCATTAGTGATTTTTGCAGCAGGAAACCCAGGGGAAATGTTTTTTCCCCACTAAAGTCAGTCTTGGAAACGACGGAAAATATTGGCTCTGATTTCAGCTAGGGAGAAGCAAAAGCTCCAACCAGCCCTGCTGTCCCCATCCCTCCTCGTCTGTGCCCGCAGAACAAACAGACAAAGCCTCTGAGCCCGGGAGGACATCTGGCCCTGGGAATTCCAGCCCAAACAGTGGCAGCCTGGCACAGTCAGAGGCCAGGCAAAGCAGAATCTCATGGGAGGTGTCACAGAGCCTCAGTTACAGGTTGTGGGTAACACAGCCCTACCCAGCGGGGTCTGCCCAATACTCACGTCCTTGAGAGCTCTCCCACAGCTTTCACAGACACAAACCCGATATTCCATACAGACAACTGCAAACCTCTCATTCCTGACCAGAATTGCTCCAGTTAGGGACGATTTCTAGCAGTGCTGAGAGCGCCGACGGTGCAAAGTCAGTGCCTGTTGCCCAGCTGCCAAACCCAGAGCCCAAAAATCCCTGCTGCGCCTCCAGCCTCAGCCCTTGGGCTGCTGTCCTATGGCACAGGGGGTTGGAGATTTGGCAGGAAGCCCAGCCCGCTTTCCCCAGCCTAGCCCACTGTGTGGTAGCTAATTTGTGCAATTATTAACTGGAAGCACATATAAAAGTGGGATATTTGGGGGCTACCAGAACATTTTGGGCCATTTGTTGCTCTGCCCGAAGGAAAGCAACAAGTGGCTGCACCACCTGGAGGGTTGCAGGGATTAATTAGGGAAAGTGGCTCCATTGTTCACTCAAAGGAGGTCCATCCCAGGAAAAGCAGATCCCACACTGCCAGAGGATGGTGTGGAGCAGGGGTATCTGCTCCCTCCATCGCCCCCAGGCACCGGTGAGACAACGCCTTGCTACAAATTCTAACCCCATCCCCAGGAAAAGAAAAGAAATGGAGAGATTTGAGACAAACCCAAATTGAGTCCCCGGGGAGAGGACTGGAAAAAAAATTCCAGCGAAGGGCTTTGGCATTACTACGGTTCACAGTCCAAGAAAAGTGGGTTTTGCCATGGCCCTGTTCAAAAGCTGTGCCTCTTGCATTAAGGGAAGCATAATTCAGAGTCGCCAAATCCCAGGCAACAAGCCCAGGCAATTGTGTTTGTGTCTCTACTCAGGGTAAGAAATTAGTTATCTGCCTAAAACAAGCAGGCACTTTCCAATGCTGTATTTGTGTAATTTGCATGCCTCAATAATGTTTTATGTATTACGCTACTTATAAGCTAAAATGTACATGCACGCTCCTGCAAATTTAGGTAAATTATGAATAAATTAAATCTTATCTAAATAAACAAGTGTCTTTTTGAACAGAAATGCGAGCTGTCATGAATATTTAAGTGGACAAGGATAAATCCTCTTCATACAGTGTTACTTCAAAGAGGATTTTAGAGCTTCCTGATTTTTAGTTAGGGGAAAGTAAAGAAAAGAAAAGAGGAGGGGAAGGAAACCTCAGGCCCAGCTATTCTCCAGAGAAATCACTATTGAGGAATCTGGCCCTGTGGGGAGAGGCAGCAAAAGCTCTTTTTTTTTTTTTTTTGGAGGCCTGTGAGGGGTTTTGTTGTTATTTTCTAGCAAAGGAAGACTTGGAGGTTGTGTTTGCAGGAAGGAAACTCGAGCAGAGCCAAGGCGTGGAGCCCTTGGAAAACCAGCGCTGGGAGAGGAGAAAAGGGAGACTTAGAGGACGAAGTCAGCATCGTGCACCACTGATGCATCTCTGCATCCAGCACGTTCTGGGGCTGGAAAAGGGGATCCCAAGTTTCCAGCCTGGTGTGACACCTTATGAGAACTTCGGGCAGCCAGTGCAACCTCCGGGTTCACTGCTCTCAACTGCACGGGGGAGATAAACATGCAAATAAGCCAGCAAAGACGAGGCAGGAGATCATGTGTCTTATCTGCCTGCCAGAGCCGATCCCTCCTAATTGCAGCGCCGGCGCTCCTCGCCCGGGTCTCACCCGCGGCTCCAGGGGGCAACGGGAGGTTTAATTAACCGAGTCTGCCAAGAGCTCCGAGATCCTCAGATAAAAGGTGTTATGGAAGGGCAGAGTGTTATCAGCTGGAAATAAACCCTGGATAATCTTCTCTCATCCAGAACTAGATGTCTCTTAATAATAACCCCGCGGCGCCGCGGCGGTCCCGATTAAAGCCCATCTGGTGCTCCAGCAGGAGCCGGGCGGGGATCGGGAGGGCTGGGGCCAGGCAGCAGCTTCCCTTTGGTAACATCCCCTGGCACGTCCGGATTCCCTCACTGCCCTTAACCTGGAGCTCCTAACTCCTCCCCATAATCCATGAATTCCCCACAGGGCTCCAAGGACGGAGAAGGGCACGCAGAGCTGGGGGGAGAACCACCACTGGCACAGGGAAATGGGAGAATGCTGTTTTACACATTCTCAGGGAGAAATGCTCCAGGTTTTTACCGGGTAAATTGGAGAAAGTGTAAACATTTTTCTTTGGAGGAAGAAAAAGAGAAAAAGGAATAAAGGACCTGGTTAGGTGGGTGCTGCTGTAGGACACGGAGGTTTTCCTGCATTCGTGTTGGGTCTAAAGCAATGAAGGGCTGCAGCTGTTGGCACTTGGGTCATGGGAAATACTCCGGGAGATTTTAGCCCTTCTCCCACCTAAAACACAGCATCCCCTCTCCACAGGATGAGCCTGGCAGGGAGCTCCTCATGGAGCCAAAGGTGGCACAACCAACCTAGCTGCTGGTGCCAAGAGCCACAACAAGAGCTCCTTCTCCAATCCCAAGGTTGGGACATGTCAGTGGAATTCCCGGGGTGCTTCCCCACCAACTCCACTGACCCTGGGGGAGTTTGGCCCCGATCTGCTGCCCCATGTCAGTGCAGACCCTTCCCTTCACACCTGGGGGCCCTGGCAGCTGATCCCTCTCCCTGATGGCAAATCCACCTCCCCAAGAGCAGGGACCCCCCTGGCACCAGAGCCATGACATTATTTGTCCATGGCATTCCCGGGGGCAGCTTAAGAAACAAGAGTCAGTAGGGACAAACCAAAAATGTCCCCAGTGGGCCTTTTCAGAGCACCCTGGGGTTGGATTTGTTAAGTGAGCAGTGGCGTTATCATTTTGAGGTGCAGGTGAACAATCTGGCCTCATAATGAGTGCGTGTGTTATCAGGAGATCACGGCAGTGTCACTGGAACATGCAAAGCCACCAAGGCCATTTCAGGCTGAGAAACAGCAGCAGGAGACACTTAATGAACTGCAAAGACATTGCTGGGAGCACACCCCGGCTCCTGAGAGGAGCCTCCTGCAGCCAACCATCACATCAAATCACCACGGACATGTTGCTTGTCCTTCCAAAACCGCAGCTCCAAACCCTGCTCTGTCCTTTCCTGGCACTCCTCTTCCTCACCCCCCTTCCCCTTCCTCCATGGTGTCACTCAGCCCCTCATCACCGGGCCTGGATCTTGCTGGGAGAGGGACCAGAGGCTGATGCAGCCTGGGGAAACCAAGTCCTTGTGTGACCAGCGTGTCCCCAGCCAGCAGTGGAGGGGCAGCAGGAAGCACTTCCCCAATGAATTGCTGCCCCCCTCCCCATACAGATGTTCCTACACAGATTTTCTCATCTTTCCAGTTTTGAAAGAGTTGGGGAGGAAAAGAGGAGGGGAAAGAAAAGATCTTTAAGGTCTGTTGGCTTGTCAGATCTTAACCTTTAAATCAAAAGCAATTTTCGGAGTCATACAAGACTAAAAAGGTTTATGAAATCAGTGCAACATTTTTCTTCTTATCAGTGCATTCTGCATTTTCCCAAGTCAGACGGATCAGTTTTGGTCTGAGACCAAAGCCTTGGATAACAAAAGCAGAGGTCGCTGCCTCATCCCAGCATCCTGGGGAAGTTGTTGAGTTTTGCCCTTCCTGGAGGATCTGCAAGACTCATTTACAAAGGCACTTGGTGGCCTCCCACCTGCGCTGTTGCAATTCCACGCTAATGAGTCAGTCCCAGTGCTCCTGCAGCCCCTGGGGAAACAATCTCATCCTCGTTCCAGCTCAGCTCTTTATGAAAGCATAATTACAGTTCTAGCTGAGGATTTTAGCCCAGGATACTCATCTTCAGTCCCATTTGCTGCCGTTCCCAGGAGAAGATCCCAGCACGTGCCTGGTAACAGCAGCTCAGAGCCAGCACTGCAAATCCCTGCCCTTCGCGACCGAGGGGCTCCTGAGCCACCCTTGGAGAGGCTCCCAGCAGAGGGATTTGAGCTCGGCCAGGCAGCACAGGGCCATCCTCCAAAGGGAAAACAAGCTGTTGTGGTGAGAGGAGATACAAGAGTGCCTCTGAACTTCCCTGTGTGTCACTCCTTATCAGCTGGGCACGGCTTCACATTCCCATTAACTCCCAGCAACCTCACGGAGCAGGGACCAGGGCTGGCAGTGTTGGGTTTGCTCAGCCCCTGCTCCCTTTGGAGAGGTCGAGGGCTCCCACAGCCACCTCTCCGGGCAGCCCTGGTAATTCCATCCCTGAGCCCCAGGGAAGAGCAGCGTGACAGGAAAAATGCTGACGCAGCCGTAGTAAGAGAGCAGCACGTGCCGTGTTCTCTCTGCAACGCCGTTTCTACAGCTTCTCTCACCCACTTTTGTCCCCCCTATGACATTTAATCCATCAAGCTAAGTTGTAAGCAAGCTTGGGAGGGGGGAAACAAAGAAAAAAAAACCCAACCCAAACCCTCTAAGATGTGTCCCATTTAGCATCCTCATAGCTTCCAACAACAACAAATTTACAGCGGAGAGAGAGAGGGTGAGGGAAGATGAATGAAATCGCCTAAGAGAGGGAAATGAGCAAACCCAAAAAAGCAATGCCTTTATTTAAAAATATATAGTTGAGAAGTCTAATCACAGAGCATTCAGCTGTGAGGTCTATCCATTATCAAGAGACTGACAACACACACCAGTAGCCAGTCGGGGAACGTTACTTAATAAATCAAAGCTGACAAGCGCTCCCAAACTGATATAAAAATGCTCTTTAATGTCTGTGACCTGCATAAGTTTTATTCATTTTACTTTCTAAAATAATAGATGAATAGCAATCGAAAACAATCTATTCTGCTCAAGTAGGCATCATACATCTTTATTTTTCAAGTGGTTATGGGAAAGAAAGAGAAGTCCCTGGGTGTGGAGGCACAGGGCAGGGCTGTGTGTGCCACAGGCACCTCTCAGGTAAATTATCCCTCCAGCTGCTCCTCTGCCCCCTGCACCGCTGCTCCCTTCCTGAGCAGTCAGCAGCCAATTGATGTAAATGTTATCGACACGTTGGAGGGGCTGAAGGATGCTGAGCTCCACGGATCCCAGAGCTGGGCTGAGACAGGCCCCCCGTGCCCAGTGCCCGCCTGACCTCCTTGGAAATCTCCAGGCTCAGCATTCCGGGTCCTCATCCATCCTGCAGCTCCCCTGCTCAGGGATTCCACAGCGCTCCTGTGATCCTGCATCCCTGACAGGAGCTTTTATACCCTACATTCCCAGTGTAAACAAGGGGTTTAGGAAGCAAGGAGCACCAACGAGAGCCCCAGTGACCATCACGCCTCCAAAAGGCAGAAGCCGCTGAGGGAAGATGCCCTGACAGCCAGAAATGTTGCCTCCAAAAATTAGCTATGGCTGCTTTGGAATTAGCCCAGACTCCCTGATAACTCAGACCATCAGCTTCCCTGCATGGTGGTTGTTTAAAAAGCAAAATAAAACAAAAGGCAGCAGTTTCTCCACTGCTCTCAGTTTCCATCAAATGATGATCTTTCAGGAAAAAGAAGACTGAAATTGCTGTGTGTTTGTGTCACCTCCCCCACTCCACCTCTTGGCTTTCAGAAGAAATAAGGTTCGATCTTTTCAAATGGAAATTAAGCAATTTGCAAAATATGTATTTTGGCATTTCGGCAACTTGGCTTTCAAAACAGGCTGGGGGTTTATTGATTCTGTGAACCACCACCAGAGTTATCTGCAGACCATAATTTTCAGCTTTAATGAGAAGAGCAGCTTTTCATTTGGAATAATAAGTGCCCTGCTCTTGTGTTTTGGCCCGTGCCCTCCTCTCCCATCAGTGCCTGGCAGGCAGGGACCTGGTGGAGCACAGGCAGGGATGGATGCTCCCAACATCCCAATCCAAAAACCCGGTGTGAGGCAGAAGGGAACCTTCCCTCGATTTTAATCAGCCTTAATTCACACTGTGGCTACAAAGTGCTTGGGAGGACTGGTCAGGCATAAATCATGATCCTTCCCTGCAAGTTTAATCAACTTCCAACTGAACCAAGCACCTTTCTGGTGATGAAAAGGACCATAAAACCATGGAGAGCGATATCCTGCGTGTTATTGCTTCCATGGCCTTAGGTCTGGGAGCAGCAGTGCCATAACCCTGACGGGAGCATCTTCCATCATCCCAGCACCCATAAACATCCATCACTCCCTTCTCTCACACGGGGGAAGGGATTTGCAAGCAGCTTTCCATCTCGTGGGTGCCCCACCAGGTGCCTCCCAAACAGGGAATACCCAGCCCTCTCCCAGCCATTGCTCCAGGAAGCACAGCTGCAGTGGGAAGCTGTCCTGCCTCAGGGAAGCAGAGAGACATCACCAGGGAAAATGTTTTCTACCTATAAAACGAGAAGTGATTCTGCTTTTATCTGCCAGGAACAACAAGGATAAGCTTCTTACCACCTGTGGAATGCCCCGTGCTCCACTAAAACAATGTCCCAGCAGACAGAAGGATCAGACTGGATGCAGGAGAGCAGGGAATGTACTGAGCTTAAAATAACATCCAAAAGGAGCAGTTTGTGGTTCAGCAAGGAGACGGGTCTGGCTCAGCATTTGGGATGTTACATCCTGCCCTTTCACATATCCCACTGTGATCAAACAGGTGAACAGTCATGGGAACAGCAAAAAAGAACAAAAAAAAGAGCCAAAACTCAAAAAAAAAAAGGGAATTACGCACAGCAGACCTCCGAGATGTGCCAACAGGGCTCCAGCAACCGGCTGCTCCCTGCTGATCCACAGCCCAGGAAATGAGGCTGCACCAGGCAGGGGAGAGGCAGAGCTCTGTTAAACACGATACCTGGAGATGTTTCACCTCCTAAACTGCCCCAATTACTGAGCTGTGGCAGGTTTGCTCCTGCACTGCCTTTACCCCAGGGAGGCTCCTGCTCCATTCCCTGCTCAGGTGAGGCACGAGGCTTCCAGCAAAGCCAGAGCAATCCGGGAAGGGCTGGGGAAGCAATTTGGCCACTGTGGATGGAGCCTGAGCAGGCTGAGAGGACGAGCGTGCAGGGGATGAGCACAACAGGATGCCCAGATGATGCCTGAAGAGGCCAACCTAGAGACAGACACTAGACAGGAGGAAGGGAATAAAGGTGGATATTTATTTGAAAGGCCTTCAGAGGCACACCCTGGGCAGGCCAAAGGCTGCACCCAAGATGGACCCCGAGTCACGAGTTCTTCACACTTTTATAGCTTTGGGCCATTTGCATCTCAACCCAATTTCACCGATTAAACTTTAGCTAATGATGGAATTTCCCCTCAGCTTGCCCCCCTTCTCAAGATGCTGGGTTACACATTTTGGGCCTAGGCCGGGCTGGGTGTCCTTGGAGAGCAGCCTGGAGAGGCTTTGTTCTGTCTGTCTCAGCATGAGAGAGCAGCAGCTCCCAGGCTGCAGGACACTGCAGAGTCACACACTGGGAATGCAGGATTGGAAAAATATAAAAGTTAAAACCTAAGGCATCACAGAGAAGCTGTGGCTGCCCCATCCTTGGAAGTGTCCAAGGCCAGGTTGGACGAGGCTTGGCACAACCTGGGCTAGTGGAAGGTGTCCCTGCCCATGGCAGGGGTGGAACAAGAGCTTTAAGGTCTCTTCCAACCCAAATCATTCTAGGATTCTGTGATTCTGTGAAATCCCATTTCCAGTGAACCCCAAAAGCTGCGACCATGCTGGGAATTTCTTGGTTTGGGGACGTTCCCTGTGGAGCTGCAGTGCTCAGCCTGGTTCCTGGCTACAAAACCGGGCAGGATGTAGGAAATGTATAGAATAAAGAGTTCCAGAGAAACAGAAAATATTTGTGAATGTCACCAATGCCAAACTGCTAATGGAGTTTGCTTTGTTTTTTAAAAGCCAAACGTTTTACCGTCAGCACTTCTGAAATAAAGTAATTTGACATTTTGGAAATAAATTCCTTTTGATAGAGCATTTTAAATTCAAATTACTCTAAAAACAGAACGCTAAAGCAAACATGAGGGTTAAATAGTCCCAAACCCCACAGACGAACATTTTGCATAGTTTTACAACAATCTGCTTTAAATTTTCCTTTGTGAAAAAAAAAGCGAGCAAGAACTCCAGCGCTCCTGGCATGGTTTGACCTGAGTTATTAGTTTTTTCCTCCAAAGCTTTTGGCTCAGCCACAGCACTGATCCAGACTCTATTTAGAGAGACTGACACAGGCAAACCTCCCGTGGTCAGTGCATCCCCTTTGCCCAGGCATAAAAGAACCTATTTTCAGCCTGGCCCCATTAACAGGGGCACGGCCCCTCCGCTCCACCTCCCACCCCAGACTTCTTCAATAGGAACATGAATATCAATAAAGCATTAATGAGCAATTTTCCCAGCTTCACCGGCTCTTACTGGAAATAAACCCTGACATCTCTTATGTCATTGACTACCTCTCATCTGCCGGCTCGCCTGCCCTGACAGATCCCCAATAGAGCCTCGCCTTCCTTCGCCTCCCGGAATAGCAGCTTTGCTCCTGGGCCTGGGGCCATGGCTGGGCTTCAGCTCCCACTTGGGCCGGGCTCAGATGATCTGAACCCACGCCAAGGAATAGTCAAAGGCCTTTCCTTTCTTCTGAAGCAGTTGCTAAAGGGTTGGTGATGCTGCCGGGCACCAGCCAGGCCTGGAAAGAGCTGCTGGAAGGTGGGAGACAGAGGAGCGTGGGAGATGAAGACACCAGTTGTGTATTAAGCACTGGCACAGGTTGTCCAGGGAAGCTGTGGCTGCCCCTGGATCCCTGGAAGTGTCCAAGGCCAGGTTGGACGGGGCTTGGAGCAGCCTGGGATAGTGGAAGAGCACCCTTTCACCAGCCTCCCAAATGGGCATCGCCACCTGCCACAGCCAAACCCTCCTTCCTGTGAGATGGTCCCTCAGCCCTGATAAAGCCAGCGCTGCCTAACCCAGGGCTTGGAGGAAAAAGGATGAGTTATGTGATCCTTCCAGGTCCTCTCAAGCCACTTTTCTTATTCTGCATTTCTGTGGTACCAGGAAGAGCTGTGCCCCCAATAAAAACAGCTCACATGTGTCTGAGCTGCCCCAAACCCTCCAGGGTTCTACCTCCTCACAGACAAAAGGATTTTCCAGATGCTCAAGCTAAATGTCCCCACTCTAATTTAAACTGAGACTAATGACCCTTCCCCACCGTGGTCAGTCATGATTCCCCTCTGCTTTGCAGCAGTTTTTGGCATGTCCAAGGCTGTTGGTGCTGTTCTCCTGCTCACTGTGCTCAGCTGCTTCCAGACCACCCCAGAAAGGCACAAGGGAAGGAGTTACAGGCATGGGAACTGCGTGGCCTTGCCAAATAAAAAAACCCAGCATAAAAACCCCCAAACACCCCAATCAACCCAAAACAAACAAAGAAAAATCTCAAAACACCAGAGGGAAAATGGAATTGGCTTTGAAATATCTCTAAAACCTCAGCACCAGGGAAAATGGGGGGTGAAACCATAGCAGTGTATGAAAAGTGTGGCTGACCCAAGTACTGGTCGCGGAGGCCCAGGAGTATTTTGGGAGGATGGTTTGAAGGGAAATAAGATATTAAACAAAACCCCTAAGATGGAAATAAAAACAAAGGGGGGATTTTTTCACCCCTTTAGAGCAGAAGGTTTTCCTGCTGTGTCATTACAGGAAACCTCCGCCATAAATTGCCCCCAACACAGCAGATTTCCCTGCATGAAGAAGGGATTACTTTTGCCTTTTCCCCTTCCACACATCATTTCCAACATTCTGCAGTGATTTACCACCATCAACTGCACTCCCTGGCACGAAAGCAAGAGAAGCAGATACAGAAGAGAACATACAGAAATGTTCTCTATTTTTCCATGAGGCATTTCCCAACCTGCCCAGAGCTGTTCTGACTGCCCTGCCCCGCTGGGGGCACAGGGAGCAGCTCCCCTGGCTCAGCCCTCAAGCTGAGGACCCCACCTTGGAGGCTGCTGGAGAGCTCTGCCCACCCTCCCTAAACCTGAGCTCTGCTGCAGCGCTTTCGGAGCCCCCTGAGCCGTGGAATGTGTCTGAATTAATGCCCTGGGATCAGCTTCCCTCAGCAAGGCACATCACTTCCACTGAAGGCAGGGAGCACATCAATCAATGCAAAAAGAATAGAAAACCAGCCCTGTACAGCTCTAAGTTGTACATTCAGTGGGACTGGGTGAGTGAACACCAAACCCAGACTCAGGCTTGTCCCAGTGCTGCTCTTGGGGTGAAAATCAGGGAAGTTGGAGTTGAGACCAACTATTTGCTCAGATGCTGTTCTTTATCTTCACATTAACAGCCACATAGCGATATAAAACAAAATGAGGGGTAATGTTGCTGTTTCCAAGGCTGACCCAAACAACAGCGAGTTGGGGGAGCTTCTGGCTCCCTACAAGTCCCTGAAAGTTGTGGCCAGGTGGGGGTCGGGCTCTTCTGTCGCTGTTGTACTGAGGACAGGAAGAAATCGCGACACAAAGTCCAAGTCCAGGAAGAAAATGGAAGTTCTTTAATAACATTTGGATGGGGGTTTATATGTTAGCTCGCTAGAAGTGTTTTGAATGGTGTAAGGTTATCGGTCCTTTGGCCACCCACCTCTTAGGATGATTGGCTGCACCCTACAACACCCATTTCAAAATATTTCTCTAGTTAGTACCATAACAATACTACATAACAACTTGCAGGTGCAAGGTAGTTTACAAAGCTGTAGCACTGTTTTTAATAGTTTGCATGGGAAAGACAGAGCTCTCACAGAATGCTGCAGAGGGCTGGAAGGTTTCTCTGCTAAAGCCTTTTAGCATCCATACTCTTCTTACAGGTAACAGCGACAGGACAACGGGGAACAGCTTCAAGTTGCACCAAGGGAGGTTCAGGTTGGATATTAGGGAAAATTTCTTCCCTGAAAGAGTGATCAGGCAGTGGAAGGGGCTGTCCAGGGCTGTGGTAGAGTCCCCACCCCTGGAGGTGCTCAAAAACAAGCAGATGTGGCACTGCACGACATGGCTTAGTGGGCATGGGGGTGTCCCATCAAAGGATGGACCTGATGATCTTCGGGGTCTTTTCCAAGCTTAATGATTCTGTGATCAGACATCTCCACTTTTCCAGAGCCCAGGGGAAGAGGAGAGACATTCCCAGGGTTGTGTGTCCCAGACCACCACAGGAAAGGCTTGGGTTGCTCAGCTGCTTTGGAAATTTGCCTCAAGACTTCTAAACAAGAGGCCAAGCCAGCACAGAATAAGGATTTGTATATATTTATATAAAATCATGGAATCCCAGAATGGTTTGGGTTGGAAAGGACCTTAAAGTTCCATGCCCTGCCATGGGCAGGGACACCTTCCACTATCCGAGGTTGCTCCAAGCCCCATCCAGCCTGGCCTTGGACACTTCCAGGGATGGGAAATGTGTATTTACGTGCAGCCACGGGTGCAGAATCAACCAGTTGCCCAGCCAAGACTTCCTCCAGTGCCTCTCCACACTGGTTGGATCCCCACAGGATCCCCCCCAGTCACTCTTGGGGCCAGCCCGGCCTCATGGGTGAGCCACTCAATTTCTTCTCACAGAAAGAAATCCGTAAAAGTCAAAACTTCCCTGAGCAAAAAAAGAGGGAAAAAAGTCAGTTTTGACACGACTTTCATTTAAAGAACTTCTTTCCCTTTTACAAAGGAAGAGTGCTTTAAAAATGTCAAAACATTGGATTTATTTATTTATTTATTTGGAGCAAAATGACATTTCACTTGGAAATGTCAGTTAATTTTTAGGTTTGAAAGTTTTACAAGATGAAGCAGTCAAACTGATTTTTCTGACAATACCAAGACAATTTCAATGAACTTGACTGGAACATGTTTTGGGAGGGAAGTGCAGGGCTTGAAGAGGGAAAAAAATTACCAGGAAAAAAAAAAAAAAGAAAATCAGTGCTCTTCCAAAACCTTTAGAAAAACAATAGGGAATGAAAAATACAATTTGAATCCAAAGACAGCGGTGAAGAAAATTGCCAGCTCAAGTGCTTTGTGCCCCGTCGGTATTTATGAGTTTTACTTGAAGCAATTAAACTTCCTGAGTGGATTTTGGTGATTGCTCAGAACGGAAACTCTAATGCTGCTCCTCCAGTTCTCCTCGCCTCCTTAATCCGAGGAGAGGCGGGAGGACAGCAGCCACTGGAGAACGAGGTTCATGGAATAAACACTCCTGGCTCACTGCGTCTCCAGCCCCAGCTCTCCTGGAGCTGCTGGCACCCAACGGGGACAGGGGATGTTCCCCTCACCTTGGTGCCCCTTCAGCTGAGACCTCCCATCCATGGAGCTCATCAGGGGAGAAGTTCATGCAGTTTAATGAGCATGGGAACTGTTGTTGATCCATTCGTTTCTCGCTGTTAAATAGGAGGAAAAATGACCAGGGGAGCCCAAAAAACTGCTGCTGCCAGGCCCAAACCTCGGATCCAGCACGGATTTGGGGAAGAGTTTGTAAGGGAAGGATGGAGAGGACTTCCACCTCTCCATGCCTCTGGCCCAGCGCTTTGTAGACCATGGGTTGGGTGTCAGGAAGAATTTCTTCATGGAAAGGGTTGTCAAGCATTGGAAGGGGCTGCCCAGGTGCAGTCACCATCCCTCGAGGTGTCCAGTTAGAGCCACATTCTGGGGGACAAGGTGGTGTTTGGTCACGTGTTGGACTTGATGATCTTGGAGGTCTTTTCACATCTTAACTAATATTTGATAGAACAACAGAGCCATGGAGTGATTTGGGTTGGAAGGGACCTTAAAGATCTAGTTCCAACCCCACTGCCAGTGACAAGTGAAGGTCTCCCACATCCATGGGCTGATTTACTGGAAAATGAAATTCAGGATGAGCACGTGACTTCCCTTTGCAGCAAAACCTTTCACCAAGAGTTTGGAGTAATGTTCAACCCCCTCCACCAGGAAATCCCGAACTGATTAAGATTTACCACCAACTTTTTTCAGTGATAACCCCAAGGCCCAGGAGGGGCAGGGTCTGTGCCCATGGTCATGGGAATGAGCAACTCCATGGGCAGCCCTGGGTCCCCTCCTGATGCCCAATCCTTGGGACACCCGAAGACAGCTCCAGCCAATGGGACAGATTCCCCTCTACTCTGCTCTTCTGTTGGAAAAAGTCCAGAGAAAGCCACGGAGATGCTCCAGGGCTGGAGCCCCTCTGCTCTGGAGCCAGGCTGGGAGAGATGGGGATGTTCACCTGGAGAAGAGAAGGCTCCAGGGAGAGCTCAGAGCCCCCTCCAGGGCCTGAAGGGGCTGATAAGAAAGTTGGAGAGAGACTCTTTACAAGGGCCTGGAGGGACAGGACAAGGGCAGGGTTAGATGGGATATTGGGAAGGAATTGTTCCCTGGGAGGGTGGGGAGGCCCTGGCACAGGGTGCCCAGAGAAGCTGTGGCTGCCCCTGGATCCCTGGCAGTGTCCAAGGCCAGGCTGGACAGGGCTTGGAGCAGCCTGGGACAGGGGAAGGTGTCCCTTCCCACAGCACAGAGTGGAACGAGATGATCTTTAAGGTCCTTTCCAACCCAGACCATTCTGGAATTCTCTGATTTCTGTGAGCAAAATCCCTCCTGCAAACAGGGTTTGTGCTGCAGCAAAGAACTTCACTTGCATGCTCTGACCTCCCCTCGGTTTCCAGCACTTCCAGCAGCTGAGGGACCCACTGAAGACTTTTTTGCCAGGGCAGGTCCTTCAGAGCCTTGGGGATGTCCGTAGGGGATCAGAATGTGGACACTGGCACAGGAGTGGGCAGAGCTGTGAACTTTGACCCCGGCTCAAAGCCAGGCAAAGGCTCCAGCACTCCGTACCTCCAGCTGCTCTCCTGCATCCTCAGCTGCAATCCCAACGCCTCCAAAGCCACGGAAACGCCGCACGCAATAATCGCCCGCTGGAAATTTAAAGCCAGCAAGCTTTGTCAATGAATAAGTGTTCCAAAACAGTAAATTAATAAATTCCCCCGAATCCATAATAGATACATCTTTGTTCAGCCACAAAGCTTTGATATAAATTGTAGCTTTTTAGGGCTGCACTGTCAGAAGCGTAATATATCACCCGAGAGTGGATCCAAGTTCAAAAGTACATATAATAATATAATTAAGATAGCTTGACAAGAATGTATTTTAAAAGTATAAAATACCTGCAGGTATAATGGCTTCATAAAGTCTGTCAGATTTACTTCTGCTGTGAAGAAATTTAAAATGTTTTACTCTAATGCAATGCAAATTAAGCCAGGGATATTCATATAACAGAGTCCTGAAAAAAAAACGAGGTGCAGGGAGGGAAGGATCGGAAGTCAAGAGCAGAGCAAACAAGGTGCTGAGCTTTCCAGGCAGCTGGGCTGCTCAGTGGAACAAGCAGGAGCCAGCAGAGCCGAGTTTGATGCATCCCTTTGCCACCAGCGGGGCGGAGGCGCAGCTAACGGATGAGTTTCCTTCCAGGTTTGTGTTATTATCCCGGATTCCTCACCTCGCACTGCAGCACTGATGAGCTTTATAGAATCATTTGCAAGTGGAAAGTGATTTTCTTCTTTTTTTATTTCTCATCCCTTGCTGTGCTGAACGCTTAAAATAACAGAAATGTTCAAGGGGGAAGGAGTGCGTGAGGGTGGAAACCAAATCCAACCTTGCCAAAGTTCCTGTACTTTCCTCATTGGGCATTTCCTCTTCAGGGGCAGGTTGGGATTCAGTCTTGGACACCTCCATGGCACCCCACACCCCCTGCCCCACTGCCTGCCCCTGCCCCAAGCACCTTCCAAGCAGAGTAAATATTTGCCTGTTTCCAGGAAGAAAAGCCATTAAGAAATCAATAGGAGAATGTTAATAAAATACTTTTCACTTCTCAATTTCCTTGGCTCCAATGGTTGTGTTTGGATTTAACTCTGACAGCTCTGCTGAGACTCACAAATCCCTCTGACAGCACAGGCAGGGAGGGACTTTATACCCCCCTCACTTCACATGTGGATTGTTTTTAGACAATATGAATCAATCTCCTTTCTAATACAAAGACACTGCGTTCAAAGGCCACTGTGTGCAGCAGGGGAGACTTGGCTTCTCTCCTCCTCCATCAGCCTGGGTTTGTGCCTCAGTTTCCCCATCCAAACAACAGAGGCTGCCCTCCTTGAAGACAATTAGCAAAGAAGGACTCTTCTGGGGTCATCCTTCCCACACAACAAAACTCCTTTGCTGGGACTTTCATTCACTTTCCCATCTCAAAGGAAAAAAAAAGTAATCTTTTTAAGCTTTAATATAGTGCCTGAGGGCATTTGGGATTTTTTTTCCCCTTCTGTTGCCTACTGAAAACAGCTTTAACGTTCAGTAACCAGTTCCACGAGGTGGGTTCCAAGAACGCAAGACATGAAATATTAAGAAGTTTGCAAGCAACAGCAACACCTACAAGGGTGGAACAGCCCCACTTTTAGCAATATTTGGGACAAAGCTGAGCCTAAATAATGTTTTTAAGCTGGGAAGAAAGACAGGGAGCATGGAAATGAACAAGGCACCCAACATAAAAACCCAACAATCCCAGCACCGACCCAGCTCTCTTCCTCATCCTGTTGTATCTCCATCCTGCCTCCCCTTGCTCCCCCCCAAAAAAAAACGCAGAGTCAAAAAACCAAAAAGCAAAGCAGCGACAGCCAGGGAGGGACCGGGCTCGTCCCTGCGACAGGTGGCAAAGTGCTGGGCTGCAATTGCTGCTGTTAAGTCACAAGAAAACAAAGATGTCAAGAGTCTACGGGGAGAGCTGGGAGGACGCAAATCAAGATCCATTTCCCGGTGTCTGTGCCAGGTGGAAAAGGGAAGTGTGAGCTGATTAAATCTGTGCTGGCGTCAGATGGGGAGAGGGCTCCTTCCATCTGTTTGCTCGCCAGCAATTCCCGGGGCTGGCAGCTCCGAGCGCTCGCTCCGGCAGCCACAGGTGAGCAGAGCCCTGGAGCTGCCTGTCCTGGAGCTGCCTGTCCTGGAGCTGCCTGTCCTGGAGCTGCCTGTCCTGGAGCTGCCTGTCCTGGAGCTGCCTGTCCTGGAGCTGCCTGTCCTGGAGCTGCCTGTCCTGGAGCTGCCTGTCCTGGAGCTGCCTGTCCTGGAGCTGCCTGTCCTGGAGCTGCCTGTCCTGGAGCTGCCTGTCCTGGAGCTGCCTGTCCTGGAGCTGCCTGTCCTGGAGCTGCCTGTCCTGGAGCTGCCTGTCCTGGAGCTGCCTGTCCTGGAGCTGCCTGTCCTGGAGCTGCCTGTCCTGGAGCTGCCTGTCCTGGAGCTGCCTGTCCTGGAGCTGCCTGTCCTGGAGCTGCCTGTCCTGGAGCTGCCTGTCCTGGAGCTGCCTGTCCTGGAGCTGCCCAGCCTGGAGCTGCCTGTTCTGGAGCTGCCCGGCCTGGAGCTGCCTGTCCTGGAGCTGCCTGGCCTGGAGCTGCCCAGCCTGGAGCTGCCTATTCTGGAGCTGTCCGGCCTGGAGCTGCCCGGCCTGGAGCTGCCTGTCTGTGGGCAGCCCCTCCTGCCCCGTGCATGCTGCTCCTGGCTGGGAGGTGGCCTTTCACACCCAGAAACCCTGGGTCCTTCCCTGAATGCAGCAAGAGTTCCCATTTCCGTCTGCAAAGCAGGAGGAGCAGGGATGCTCCCGCCCCACCCCACTGCAGGGTAGTTCAGTTCAGGTCTGTTGGCCACTAAAATAATAAAATCCTGGAATGATTTCAGTTGGGAAGGACATTAAAGCCCATCCAGTGCCACTCCCTGCCATGGCAGGGACACCTTCCACTGTCCCAGGCTGCTCCAAGCCCCAGTGTCCAGCCTGGCCTTGGGCACTGCCAGGGATCCAGGGGCAGCCACAGCTGCTCTGGGCACCCTGTGCCAGGGCCTCCCCACCCTCATAAGGAAAAATTCATTCCCAATATCCCATCCATCCCTGCCCTCTGGCACTGGGAAGCCATTCCCTGTGTCCTGTCCCTCCAGGCCCTTGTAAAGAGTCTCTCTCCATCTTTCTTGTCAGCTCCTTTAGGCACTGGAAGGATGATAAAGGGTTTTGGAGGGGTCCATGCTCCTAAAAACCAATAGCTTTTGTCTTTTATGTCTTCACTCCACACTTTCTCTGTAGTTTGCCCACAGCAAAGATCTCTTGTCTTGGACAATGCCCTGACCTCTCTATTTCAGGCAAATTATTTGTTGTGTCCTTCCTCTAGGAAATCATTCCTCTCGGACTGCAGGACCACCAGTCCCTCTGAGCTTGTGGCATCCAGCACCTCACCAGCCCCACGGAGCTCATCCTCTGCCCTCACCAGACAGACCTGCAAACTCAGGAGTTTCTCCAAAAGGAAATTTCCAGGTTTCTGGGACTGATCCAGCTCCACCTCTGCAGTGCACGCATCACACTTCACTTCATCCTTTCGCTGATTTTCTCAGTTTTGCAGCCACCTGAGGCGCTTTATTTTTAATCAAATAACCACAACGCTCCAGAAGCCAATGCTCTATCAACAGACTAAAAAGACTCTTTGCATCGAGGCTCTTTTCTGCTGCTTGCTCAGGCTGACAACACTTTCCATGAGGGCTAATGCTAAAAAAATAATAAAATGCTTTCCTCTATTTCAGCTTTTATTGGCAATCCATTCTCATTAAGCCAAACACATTTGTCTTCATAACGTGTACTTCACAATTACAATATCAAAGGGTTTGTATCTACATAATAAAAATGATCTATAGAATAATACAAGGGGAAAACATCGTAACATAATGTTGTTACTAATGAATCCAATGGGACGTAGGAAGGCGATATTCCCATGGGGCAGCTCCATGCCATGCGAGCTGCTGTGGAGTGTGGCTGGGTCTGGGATCAGCACTGACAGGGGAGGGAGGGCAGATGGGAGTGGAATTAAAGGACAGTTCCCCCAGGGACAGAGGGAAGGCAGCTCCAAGGGCTGTGTTAGCGGGGTGATGGCTCAAACCTGCGGGGTGTGAGTCCAGCCCCAGCCCCGGCCTCCTCTGCCAGTCCTGGGCACCAGCTGGGGCACAGACACCCGGAGTCACAGATCACAGAAGGTCCTGAGCTGGAGGGACCCACAGGGATCATCCAGTCCAGCTCCTGGCCCTGCACAGACACCCCCAAATCCCCCCTTGGGCATCCCTGGGAGTGGTGCCCAAATGCTCCTGGAGCTCTGGCAGCCTCGGGGCCGTGCCCATTCCCTGGGGAGCCTGGGCAGTGCCCAGCACCCTCTGGGGGAAGAACCTTTCCCTGACATCCATCCCAAGCCCCCTGGCCCAGCTCCAGCCGTTCCCTGGGTGCTGTCCCTGTCCCAGGAGCAGAGATGGAGCTGTCCCTCGGGAGGAGCTGCAGCCCCGCTGAGCTCTGCCCTCATCTCCTCTGCTCCAGCTGAACAAACCAAGGGCCCTCAGCTGCTCCTCGTGTGGCCCCTCCAGGCCCTTCCCCATCCCCACGTCTCACTTTCGGATGCTTTTTTAACAGCTTTGGATCTTTCTTACATTGTGGTGCCCAGAGTGCCCCCAGCACTGGAGGTGAGGCCGCCCCAGCCCAGAGCAGAGCAGGACAATCCCTCCCTGGCCTGATGTCCCCAGGACACGGTGGCCTTTGGTGCCAGGGCACTGCTGGCTCACGGCCACCTTGCCCTCGCCAGGACCCACAGGTCCCTTCCTGCTGCCCCGAAAAGCTCCCTTGGTGCTCTGCAGGAGCTCTGGGTCACAGCCTGCCTCCCGATGGGAACATTTTAGGGGTGTAAGTCTGAGATGGAGGAGCAGGGCTGGCAGGGCCCCTGTGCCCAGGTGGGTGCTGAGCCCCAGCGGCGCCCGGCGCAAGGATCGGCTCTCCCGGAGAAAACTCAGACACTGGAAAAAGCTTTTCAACACTCAACCTCTTTAATTCCTTTGTGTCTCGCAGACAGGATTCAGCCGAGCACCAGTGGGTTGATTAAGCTACATTGTACGAGATTACAAAGAACAAGGATAAATAGAAGGGGGAGGTTCCCGCAGTCGGCAAAGACATTTTGGTCCACAAAAGTGGGGGAGGAGGAAATAACCCTGAGCAAGAAGGCAGGAAGGCAGAGCTCATCTGCAGCAAATAGGGACTGACTGCAGAGGCTCAGAGCAAGGGGGAGGACATTCCAGAGGCACTTAGCGAGCAAAAGTCACCATAAATAAAAATAATATTAGCAACATTGTTATTCATATTAATTATTATTCTTAATAATAGCAGCAGGATGAAGATGGGGGTGCGGGGAATGTGGAAGATGATGTTTAATTCAAAATTTGTGTTATTTGCCCAAACCTCTTCATTTCCAAGTGCCCGAGGTGGGAGCACAAGAGCACTCCCTTGTCTGACCCTGGCTCAATATTCCCAGAGCCAAACCCACAAAGAAAAGGAGCTGAGCCTCTGAGCCAAACTTTGTCGTTTAGGAGATGTGCTCCCATTTGTTTCCCACCAAAGTGAGAAGGCAGATTTTGTATAAAAGGGCACATTATTGACTATCATTGGCAGCTGCTGGCCGGCTCCAGGAGTTTAACCAAGATACATAGCTGGCTGCAGCAAAATGCAGCTACACAGAGGGCCTGGCACCTTTTTTTTCTGAGGCAGCAAAAATAATGATGCTCACAAATGCAAAAAACCCACCGAATACCATCAAGATTTCAGAAACAGTCCCTAACTGGAAAAAAAAACCCCTGGAGATTAGGCAGGCAAGGCAGTGACAGCAATTCTTCTCAATAACTTTGACATGCTGCTTGTCGTCCTGTTTTTTCTCCCTTTCCTTCTTCAAACAGACCAACACAAACAGCATTTGAAAACAGCCGTTTCAAACCAGGAGCTGGAATTTTGGACATCAATGATGTCAAACCGCAGCAATCCGGCGCTTACAAATAAGTTCTCGCCTTGTGACAAGAGAAAACTGATTTTTGCCTACGAGGTGCTTGTCGAGGGAAGCGCAGAGCAGCCGCGGCTCCCTCCTCGCTGGCTCTCACACGCGGGCACAGCGTGGGATATCGGGGAATATCCTTCAGGTACCAGGAAAGGTTCTTCCCCCAGAGGGTGCTGGGCACTGCCCAGGCTCCCCAGGGAATGGGCACGGCCCCGAGGCCTGCCAGAGCTCCAGGAGCGTTTGGGCACCGCTCCCAGGGATGCCCAGGGTGGGATTTGGGGGTGTCTGTGCAGGGCCAGGAGCTGGACTGGGTGATCCCTGTGGGTCCCTCCCAGCTCAGGATATTCTGTGATTTCATGGAAGTGAAGTGTTGCCCAACACCAACAGCCCAGGCAAGGGAGAAACGCAGGATCAGAACTCTCTGCTTGGGAACACGGCTCTGGAGCTGCCTGCTTTTCACCATATTCATTTCATTGAAAAGGGAAATTTATATAAATAGCCCTCCCTCCCAAATTCTGTTTGTAATCTTGGTGAATAACTATTGCTTTAGGAGGGTAGAACTGCTGACTCCTTTATTTCTGAAAAATGTATTAGAAAACCTTCTCTTTATAAGAAAAAATGAGAAAAACAAAATCAATAGAGTATGAAGGAGCATGAAAAATGCATTTTAGAGACTCTCTTTTTTTTTTTTTTTGGTCCAACGTTGCTTTCCTGTAAAGCTTCTGCAGAAACACACATTTAAATGTAAATGTTCTGAAAGTAAATGGGTAAGGACGGAAAAGATGAAGAGGAATCGTGAGCCACTTGCAACAGCTCCTTGGGATAAGTAATGCAATAAACAGTGACAGGCCAGGATGGCACATGGGACTTCCCTGGCTGTTCCTACGTCAGTGTGGATATGTCCCTGCTGGAAGAAAACAGCCAGGCTCTGCTGCTGCCCAAATCCCAGAATCCCAGAATCAGACACTGGCTTGGGTTGGGAGGGACCTTAAAGCCCATCTCGTCCCACCCCTGCCATGGCAGGGACACCTTCCACTGTCCCAGGCTGCTCCAAGCCCTGTCCAGCCTGGCCTTGGGCACTGCCAGGGATCCAGGGGCAGCCACAGCTTCTCTGGGCACCCTGTGCCAGGGCCTCC
This sequence comes from Pachycephala philippinensis, assembly GCA_013397055.1. Classification (NCBI taxonomy): domain Eukaryota; kingdom Metazoa; phylum Chordata; class Aves; order Passeriformes; genus Pachycephala; species Pachycephala philippinensis. The sequence continues at coordinate 86,385 of VWZT01002643.1, forward strand.
CCACCCTCCCAGGGAACAATTCCTTCCCAATATCCCATCCATCCCTGCCCTCTGGCAGTGGGAAGCCATTCCCTGTGTCCTGTCCCTCCATCCCTTGTCCCCAGTCCCTCTCCAGCTCTCCTGGAGCCCCTTTAGGCCCTGGAAGGGGCTCTGAGCTCTCCCTGGAGCCTTCTCTTCTCCTCTCCAGGTGAGCACCCCCAGCTCTCCCAGCCTGGCTCCAGAGCAGAGGGGCTCCAGCCCTGGGAGCAGCTCCATGGCCTCCTCTGGACTCTCTCCAGCAGCTCCAGCTCCTCCCTGTGCTGGGCCCCTGGGCTGGAGGCAGCTCTGCAGGTGGGGTCTCACCTGAGAGAATCAAATCCTAGCTCCTCATGGCTACAAAGCTGCAGGTTTGGGGCACCACACTTTGAAGCTTTTGGGCAAAGCAGAATCTCACAACTCATTGGGATGGAATAGAATAAAATCCAGGGAGCCGTTCCTCGCAATAGGCAAGAAAGCAGAAGGTCAAACACAACAACAAAAAGACTCCCCTGTGCTGTAATTCACAGATTTCCACAGATTTCCCTGAGCTGGAAAGGGACCTACGTGGATCATTGGGTCCAATTCTTGGCCCTGCACAGGACAACCCCAAAAATCCCAAGGAGCAGGACCCTCTGCCCGAGAGTGTTCCAAACACTTCTGGCTGACCTTCACTTGCCCAGCCAGATTTTGTTCTTGGACAGAGCAGGTCAGAGCCTGGCATCTCCCCCCACCCCCGGGACCAATCCGGTGCATCCCCAGCCCTGGCAACACACGATCCCTGAGCATCTCCCAGGGTCACTCCTCAGCCCCTGCAGCCCTCATTAGCAGGAAGGAGAGGGAATTAACCCCCACAGCTGCTCAGAAGGTGTAATACCAGATCTGATTTCATAGACACTGTATATAGGCCACAAGCCTATAATCATGATAATACAGATGTGAGATACAGATGTTCCCAGCGGCAGCCCGGGTGCATCCTGTTAGAGCAGTGACTCAGTCTAGTGCTAAAGCTGAGCTAATACCAAGCTCCTGAGAGGATTAATAGACATTAACAGGGCATTATCCAACCATTAAACACACTTGGGATCGTGCAGCGGCCGGCCCTAAAGCTTCCCGTGGCACCGGTCATTCCCAGCAAGGTCAGGGGTGCTGAGCTCCCTGGCTGGCACACGGCAGCTCCCGAGCAGGAATCCATGCTTCATCCATGCTGGCATCCCCTGGAGAAAGGATACCCCCAGAGGGCAGGGATTTGGGGGATCCCACCCCCAGGAGGGGTTGTCAGGGCTGCCTTGCTTCTGTAATGCCAGATACCTCTGCTAGAGCCAGCACCAGGCCCAGGGAGGAAAGGGAACTGTTTTTTTTGGAAAAGCCAATATGCTCAGGTGGTGGCAGCTCTAAGGTTGGCACAATTCCTGTCCCACCTGGCAGCGACAGGCTCAGACTGAGAGGATGAGAGGAAATGGCCTCAGGTTGTGGCAGGGGAGGTTTAGATTAGATATTAGGAAAAATTTCTTCATGGAAGGAGTTGTCAAGCGTTGGAACAGACTGCACAGGGGTGTGGTGGAGGCACCATCCCATGGAAGTGTTCAGCAAACACGTGGGTGAGGCACCTGGGGACGTGGGTTGGTGAATGTGGTGGTGGGGCTCGGTCGATGGTTGGACTTGATGATCTCAAAGCTCTTTTCCAACCTTAGCAATTCTGTGATTCCCTGGACACCCTGGATGAAAAGAACTAGACATCATTTCCCCCACGTCTCCAGGAGAAAGTGGAGAAAACGTGTCCCTGCAGAAGACAGGGGAACATTCTCCTTTGGAAACAGAAGCCCTGACAGAGGCAGAGGGCAGCAGATGGGAGGCAGTGACTGCTCAGGCCATTCCTCACTCATTTTCCTCATTACTGCAGTAAGGGAGAAGAGGCTTCCCAAAGGATTTGTTCATAAGGCTCCTCTCATGAACAATCCAAAGAATTATTCCCCACTCCAGAAGCAGCCCTAGACCAATTTTGCAGTGCACGAGCCTCCACATCTCTCCAGAGACCACAGACCACGAAGAAACCTTGTAATGTGAGAACTGAACCACCCAGACAAAATATTCACCACTTCACCTGCTGGTAGGAAATACCAGGGTTCAGTCCCATCAAAACTGGAGGCGTGACACAAAACTTGTAATTCCAGAGCCCAAAGGAGCCCTGCTTTAGCAAAAGGGATAAAATCCCATCAGCCAGCAGTGGAAACAGGCTCGTATTATCCTGGTTTCCCAGGCAGGAGGGATGTGCAGCACTGAGCACCTTGAAGAAAAGAATCTGAAACACTCCAGGGCCAGCAATTGTCCCATTGACCACTTCACCTGGTTTATCATCATACACTGCTTTTCCTTTCTACCTTTATTCAGGTCTTTCAGCACCTATCTCACAAGATTTATTGACTGAACATCAATGAGGTTTTCTCTTCCTTACTCGGCTCTGAAGGAAGGGGAGAAAAAAAAACCCTCTTGAAATTATTTGTATTCTTCCATATAATACCTCTTTCAGAGACCCATCAGAAAAGTCCTTTACAAGCGAGGAAATAGCCAATATTTTAGAATCTGCAGCGAGGCGCTTCAGCTAAGCTCACTTTATTGTAAAATTAGATGTCATTGTGAGAAGTACCCATATAAATACAAGTGCAAAGGGCCCTTGTGCTAATGCAGGAGCCAGGGTAACAATGTGCTATTTCTACCTGTCTGCAAAAAACTTCCCTTGATAGCTTCGCCCATATAATACACAGCATATTTACATCCAGCATTAAATAAATATTATGCAAAGAGTACCACGCTCTAATATCCAAATGTATTTATGGAAAGCTAAATTATATTGCTGAGTTTATTTTAGCCCTAGAAAGCCCCATGGGGAAAAGATATTGTGCATCTTAAAAGGTAAATGTAAGCTCTTCAAGAGAAAGGAGCCTTTACTGGAAGCAGCACATTGTACCTGGGTAAATCTTGGAGCAATTACACAGCAAAGTTTTCTTTGATGAGGCAGAGATGTGATGACATGTAATTACTTTTTCAGTGCTGCACTGTGTGTTTATCAAAATGTTAATGCAAGCATAATAACAGGCTGTATGTTTGTGCCGAGAATGTCAGAGCCTCCAGATGTCAATCACATCTGAAAATAAAATTGCAAATAAGTAGGAAGGCTTGATGGCACAAGTGACAGCCCGGTCCTCGGGCGGCTGACAGGCACCAGCTCCCTCTCCCTCGGCGCTTTGTCGCTGTAATGCACCTAATGGAACACAGATTCCTTCTATTAACCCAGATGGAACAGGCTGGCTCCAAAGTGAGCTAAGGCATGCACGGCCATGGACGGAGCGAGGCTGCTAATGAGCACTTCTGTAGGCAAAGTTTGATGGGCTCCCCATCCCCGCCGTCCCTCTCGCTCTGCGCACACCGGCACGGGCATCACCGGGCTCCTGCTGCGGGAAAACAGCCTGGAGCAGCTCATTCCCAGGAGAGGAGGGAGGATTGGAGCCTGGCAGCTGAGCCCACAGCACCCTGAGAGCCCTCAGCACCTGCCCCAGCACCCATGGGCACTGCAGGCACCGGCTCCACGGTGCAATCACAGAACCATGGAATGCTTGGCTGGGAAGGGACCTTCCAGCCCTCCTTGTTCCACCCCCTGCCATGGGCACCTTCCACCAGAGCAGGCTGCTCAGCCTGGCCTTGAACACCTCCAGGGATGGGCAGTCCACAGCCACTCTGGGCCCTGTTTCTCACTGCCTTATAGGAAAAAATTTCTGCCTCGTATCTCATCTAACCCTACACCTCCAGCTTTTCTGTCTTTTACTTGTCTCAGCTCCTACAAAAAATTCCATAAAAAGAAAAAACCATGACTGGAATGCTTTTACTAGTGATGAGGTGCAACACCTGGATTTCCAACTCTCTCTCACACTCAATACCATGCCAGGTGTCCAAGCACATGCTGGAGGCAGAGCCAGGCACCGCCTCGGAGCCCAAACAGCAGGATAATCAATGGGATGAGTGGGCAGAGAGCTTTGGGAAAACATTTGGGAAGACAATGCCAGGATGTGAAGAAGGCTACCTGGCCTTCCCAAAGCTCCCTGCCCAGGAAAATGGCAATCTTGGAGAGCAGAGTGGCAGCATTTGGGTCCAAACATCTTGAAGGCGGCCTGAGCATCTTGGAAATACAGCTGACAGTTGCTTGGCAACTGCGGTTACAGAAAGATTTTCCAAGCAAGCAGCAGGCTGAGGGAAGTTTAGCATCACAGGCAGTCAATAATCCCAGTTTGTGGCGGGTGAGAGGAGCGAGAGGGGAATTTCTAACAACCCCTTCCCCAAAATAGCGCAGACACCTCGTGGGGATGCACGTGAGGCTGTTCACTCAGGAGCAAGGGGAGAGGGTTGTTGGGAAAGGGAATGAGGGACAAGTTGTGTCTGTCTTTCCAAGAGGGCACCAAGAGAACCTGGAGTCAGGATGGGACTCCAAAGAGGAGGTCCTTTGCTCTGCAGAACCCCTCCCCTACCTGGCTCTGGCTCAGTACAGTCAAGAATTTTGGATTTCAAGGCTTTGTACATCAAAGTAACCACGAGCAAAAGCAGTGTTTCGAGAGCAGGAGGCTCCATGACAGCTCCTGCCTTTCAGGAGGGATGGAATAGTCAGCTGTCAGCAGGAAAGCATCCAACCAGCTCTGTAACAAATGGAGACAGCACTACTGAAACCATCAAAACAGCCAACGAGTCTCACTTGAGCAAATACACTGAAAAAAGGGGGAGGAAATAGCAAAGCTCACGCATTTTCCATGGTAAGCGGCTTAATCCTCAACAAAAGGAAATAGGGAATAACCACTTGTTGAGGGAAGATGTGCCACGTGCTGATTCCAGGCTGGACAAAGCGCTGAAACATTGGTTTCATTTATCCTTCCAGCACGGTGACAAAATTGCTTAGCAGAAAATTATTGCCTTCAGAGGGCTGCTGGTGACGGCTGACTGAGCTGATGATGTGGAAATCGCACCTCAGATCAGTATTCAAAAAACCCCAACAGAACGGAATAATAATAATAATAAAAAAAACCCCGAACCAGCTTTTCCTCTCCCCTCTCTTGTTTCTCCTCCCCACTCCAAGAGTGCTTGGCCACAGCCATTTGGTGGATCCCTGCCTGGGATACTTAACCTTTGTGTTGGCCACTCAGCCCCTGAAAAATGAATCCTCTTTTTTTTTTTTACTCTTTTTTTTAGAGTAGCTTTGGGAGCTGCCAGCAAATTGAGTGTCATTTGGACACTGACATGAAACTTGGAGTGCCGTAAGAATTCACCGGGGCCTTGAGAAGGACATCATCATCATCATCATCATCTTCACCGCCACCTTGGGAGCATCCGAGTTAACGTTTGGAATCCTGCTTAATTGGCTCCTTGCAAGTTGAGCCTGCAACATGACAGCCTCACTACGCTGCCTAAAAATAAAGGAGAGAGCTTTTCCAGCCTCTGGGAAGCTGCAGCCAGCGCGAGGAATCTGAGATGTGTCTGACAAGGCAAGATCTCGCCTTCCTCAAAGCAAGGCCCTTACAATGCAAAATGTATTTATATTTTGGTGCCGCTCTCCAAAGCAGGTGTTAGATAATTCAGTAATTAGTATGCACATCTAACTTCATTGCAGCCTCTGTTGATCTCTCAATTAGAGTTAGCTGGGTCCTCTGAAGTTTGCAGTAGTTAATTAGAGCATTATTGAACAGCCAGGCTCCGTGGGAGAGCTCCGCTGGCAGCTGCTGGCTCCGGCCCCCGCGCTCCTGACCCCTCGTGTCCGGCCGGAGGGGTGGGGGTTCTGACCCCCACTGACCCCCACTGTGCACCCCTGCCACAGCCAGCCACATCGGGGGGCTGCAACTGCATCATCCTTCAGGTGGCTTCCAACCCAGACCACTCGGGGATTCTGTAAGATACCCTGGAAAGCTCTGCGTGCTGCCGTTAATATTTGGGGGGAAAAATGGGGTTTAAAAAAAATTTAATCCAGCAACACTGAGACCAACAGGGAATAGAAACCCCCATCCCTACAGCCTTCAGTGCAGAACTCAGACCCAACAAGGCAGGGAGCACAGGGAAGGGGAGCTGAACAGTGGTTGGCTACACAAAAGGAAGTTTAAAATATGGACAACACACACTGGAACTGTTTTCATGGAATCATGGAATGGTTTGGCTTGGAACAGACCTTAAAGCTCACCCAGTTTCACCCCCTTCCCCTGTCCCAGGCTGCTCCAAGCCCCGTCCAGCCTGGCCTTGGGCACTGCCAGGGATCCAGGAGCAGCCACAGCTTCTCTGGGCACCCTGTGCCAGGGCCTCCCCACCCTCCCAGGGAACAATTCCTTCCCAATATCCCATCCATCCCTGCCCTCTGGCAGTGGGAAGCCGTTCCCTGTGTCCTGTCCCTCCATCCCTTGTCCCCAGTCCCTCTCCAGCTCTCCTGGAGCTCCTTTAGGCTCTGGAAGGGGCTCTGAGCTCTCCCTGGAGCCTTCTCCTCTCCAGGCTGAACAGCTCCAGTATTTGAGCCTCTGAATACCTGAACAAACCACAGCCAGCAGCCTGAAACCCAGTTCCCAGTAAATAATTGAAGGTGTCATGTCAGCTCCAACACCTGAAACCTGTTTTTGAGAAGCTCCTGATAATCACTGAAGTACAGCTTAGCATTTATCCTATAAATATTAGAGGAGGCGTGTGTGTACATCATTTCACATTCCAAAGGCAAGCCTGTGAGCTGAACTTTAGGGAAATCCATGGGAAGAATACATGAGGCACAGAGAGGCACACGATTCAACATGATCAAAACCAGGAGGTTTTTCAAACGCTTGTCTCAAACACAGCCAATGATTTTTACAAGAACTTCCTGCAGAAACACCGCTCCTCAGGGACTCGGCAGAACGCATTGTCCAGGCACAAGGTAAATAAACACCCCAAAAGGCAGCGCCCACGGGAATCTCTTGGATACTCCAGAAATTTCATTCCAGAGGATTGCAGCCTTTGATAGGGATGCAGAACAGACGCGGGGCCGTAGCAACGCTGCCGAGCGAGACCCAGAAACCCAGAAAGCAGCAAAACGCAGAGCTTTGAGGCAGCGAAACTCCTGCAAACCTTGAGAAAAGAGCCCACGTTTGATGCACGTCCCCAGCCAACCTCCCAAATTCCCAGCATCGCCGGAGGACGCCGCCTGTGGAGAAGCCCCATTAGCACGGACAAAAGGCCCACGTGGCACATTAGGAGCTCCAACACCTGCTATCAGGAGCAAGTTCCTTTCCAGGTGGCTTTATCGCTGACCTCCAGATGGAGGTGAGCTCCACGGCAGGCTCCAAGCAGGGCTCGGGGAGAGGCATAAACAAAAAAGCCATGTTTTGAAAAATTAAGGAAGCAATTTAGAAGTGGATAATTAGATCTCCTTTTCGTGCTGCACTGGGAAAATTAAATTACTTTTTTATGAAGGTGTGTGTATCAGCTCTGAGAGTATTGTAGGGAAAGATTATTTTTCTAATATTCCTTCTCCCTCCCCCCCGCCCCAAATCCCCAGCTCTCTGCTCCTCGCACATCCAAGGAAGTGGCACTTGTAGCCTTCAGCTGTGGCAGGCGTTCATCTCCAATAATTGCGTTTGCTGCATAAATTGCCAGTGACATGGAGAATAAAATTAGTTTAAAATGAACCCAAATGGCAAATCTCAAACAAGTATCAGATGGAAGAACTCATTAATCCTCATTTCAAAATGGGCAGAGTGCTGGAGCGGTCAAGCTGGCCCCAAGGCTGATGGGGAGGGTGGGTTCTCTTTGGAGACGGTGATGGAGCTCAGTGAGGTGGACCAGACTTTAGCAGAGGTTCTGGTCGATGTGGAACTGCTGCCTGTGGAGGCACTGATTTCACTCTGCTCAGAAAAACCCTCCCCACAACCCCACGATGAAGAAGGAGCAGGTGAGCAGCTCTACCCTGCACTGCCCAGCTCTTCTCAGGAGACAAGAAAACTCACCCAAGCCCCTCAGCTGCCCATGAACCACATCCCACCAGGCTCCTTCTGCCTGGGAACAGCTCCTCGGAGGGAATGCTACAGCCTCATGGGGATGGGCACTGACAGAATCACAGAACTGTTAAGGTTCAAAAAGAGCTTTCAGATCATCAAATGCAACTGTCAGCTCAACACCAGCACCGTGTCCACCCCCAGACCGTGTCCTCATGTGCCACATCCACATGTTTTCTGAACGCTGCCAGGGATGGTGACTCTGCCTGGGCAACCTGTTTCACTGCTTGACAACCCTTAGGGAGAAGAGACTTCTCCCAATATCTGATCTAAACCTCTGCTGGTGCAGCTTGAGGTGGTTTCCTCTCATCCTATCATTTGTTCCCTGGGAGCAGAGCCTGATCCTCACCTGGCTGCCCCATCCTCTCAGGGGGTTGTGCAGAGCCACAAGGTTCCCCTGAGCCTCCTTTTCTCTAGGCTGAGCCTGCCTCAGCTGCTCCTGGTGCTCCAGCCCCTTCCCTGGACGTGCTCCAGCCCCTCAATGTCCTTCTTGTTGTGAGGGCCCAGCACTGGACACAGGGTTGGAGGTCCCTCAGCAGTGCCCAGTGTCAAGGGACAATCACTGCCTTGCGCCAGTGCCCACACTGGGGCTGGCACAGCCCAGGGCCGTTGGCCTCTTGCCCCCCTGGGAACACCTGGCTCATGTCCAGCCAGTGCTGACCAGCACTCCCAGCGCCTTTCCCACTGGGCACTTCCCAGCCTGGAGCTCTGCAGAGGGTTGGTGTGACCAAGGGCACTTCACTTTTGGCTCATGTGCACTTTGCCCTCACACACAGAGTTCTTGGCACTGCCTGGCCTCGGACAGAGACCCTGGATCGTGTCCCCACCGTGTCCATTCCCCACTCTGGGGCTGCTGAGCTGCTTTTGCTGACTTTCTTTAATGAGGTTTATTGTTTGCGCTGCATAATTTTCAAAGGCATGTCACCCACTTGGAGATGGCCCTCAGATCTCCAGCTTGGGGAGGGGGAGGGTCCTTTGAAGCCGCAGTCATTAATTCAGGAGCTGGTTTCTGCAGTTAAGAGCACACGTGTTTGAAGCACACAGAAGCCACCGTGGAGACATCTGAGAGGTGTCCCATGGTACTGCACATTAGACAGAGCGATTATAAAACTGCCAGGCCTGCCGTCCTTCCCTGCTTTGTAACTTCCCCCCAGATATCAAAAAAAAATTGTCTAGAATATCAAAATATCACTGTCTGGCTCTGATGATGATCTTAGGACTAAAGACCACACGGAACAAAGATTCCACTTTAATTATCGGCAGATCCATTTCTCCTAACCCGGTTGTTGAAAATGAAACAAAACCAAAACAAATCACAAACAAACAATAAAAAACAACCCTCTCAAAACTTCACACAGGCAGCTGGGAAACTGAAATGTTGTGAAGCTGAGAAGTGAAAGTGTTCAGAAGCCAGGAATTCAGACAGGCACGGTTTTGTTTTTAACATTCCCAGTGGCTTTCCTTGAAATTGGAGCCCCATCCACCCCTTTATTTGTAGTTACAGTAGAAAGAAAACTGTCCTGGTCACACCAAAGCTGTTCCTGACACCGTCACCCTTGGTCTGCTCCCTGAGCTCCAAGCCTGCCTTCCTGTACCACTCATCAGCAAGGCAGGATGAAGACAAAATTATTCTCTTTTTTTACGAGAGCAATTGATCACCTGTGTACATGGAAATACCCAGAGCACAGCCTCCTGCAGAGATTATTCCTTGGGCAACCCATCTCTTATTCTTAGCTTATCCATAGAGACTGATCTTCTTTGGGGGAGAGGACTCACAGGTGCTTGGGGATAAAAGCCTCAGCATTTCTCTTTATTTTCCCTTTATTTCTTCCCTTTATGTTCTTTCTATGAGTTGCACCAGGGAAGATTTGGATTGGATATTAGGGAACATTTCTTCATGGAAAGAGTTGTCAAGCTCTGGCACAGACTGCCCAGGGCAGTGCTGGAGTCACCAAACCTAGAAGTGTTCAAAGAACAGCTGGAGGTGGCACTTGAGGCCATGGTTTAGTGGTGAACAGAGAATAACAGAATTATTGAGGTTGGAAAACACCTCCAGGATCATCGAGTCCAACCTGTGCCCGATCCCCACCTTGTCCCCAGCTCAGAGCACCGAGTGCCATCTCCAGCCCTTCCTTGGACACCTCCAGGGATGGGCACTCCAAACCTCCCCGGGCAGCCCCTGCCAAGGCCTGACCACCCTTTCCACGGAGAAATTCCTCCTGATGTCCAACCTGAGCCTCCCTTGGTGCATCCTGAAGTTGTTTCCTCTCATCCTGTGCCGTCCCCTGGGAGCAGAGGTCTCTCCCATGATGGTGGCACTGGATTGATGGTGGGACTTGATCTTGGAATATTTTCCAACCCGAACAATCCTAAGATTCCGTGATTTATTGTCTGCAGCACAGGTGAAGGCTCTGACCCCAAATCCATGACTGCAGCCTCATGCAAGGACCACCTTTTTGGCAGAGGCACCACCACCCGCTGCTGCTGGAGGAATTCCCCTGCAATTCCCCCGCTATTCCCCGCAGCTCTCCCGCGGTTTCACCCAGACTCCAGCAGTGGGCACCCGCCTCACAAAGGGCACCGGAGAGCCCAAGAGTCACAATCCCCACACAAAAACCCTCTTTACATTCAGCAGACAACAAGAGCCACATTAACAAGCTGCCAGCGGAGGGAACCAAGCTGCTGCTGCTCATTATGGCAGGAAACTTCTCCCCCGGTTCCAAGGCGGGCGCAGCCTCGGCATTGCTGGCCCGGTATCACTCAGGCATTTATTTTTATATACCTCAGCAATATGTAGCAATTAGCAGAGGTAACACTAATTAGATGTTACATTGTAATGCAAGTCCCTCTAAACTTAAGTCATAACATACCTCGCTCCTAATGACTGCAAGGTCATTTTGGTATTCCGCGTAATCGCTCGGATGCTAATGAATCGTTTGCTATGCATGGGAACATCCCGGCTTTTCCCTGGGTGGTTTTCACCATTTACCAGTGGACACTTGCTTTAAATTGCTGCTGAGCCTAATGTGGTCTTGAAGAAGCCACCTAAGCACCCCGATTAATTGCAGCGTTTCGTGGCTCCCAAGGAAGCAAGACCCCATGGCAAACCTGCTCCAAGGGCAGGGAAATGCTTGTTTGAAGGGATTAGTTCGAGATTACGATGGCATGAGACTCCAGGAGGCAGAAAACCTGAATTTCCTTTGTGCCTCGTAATGGAAAAAGCTGGAAGACAACAGGCTTACAGCCAGCTTAGTGCTGTTCCTGTGTCTTTTCCATCATCTATGTCCTAATCTCCTTAGGAGCCAGCACGGCACCACGCCACGTCAGGAACCCACACTTTGATTCCCTCAGTTTCCCAACCTACAGCCACCACCAGAGCTGAAAAAAAAAAAAAAAGGCAAATGGCAGCATTTAGCAAAAGTAAATTCATTAAAAAAATTTGAAAACAATATTCATGGGCTTTATAATTAGCTTTTTAATTAATTTCCTATTCTCCTCTAATTACTCTGCTTGCAAAGAAAAATTATGAGAGCTATAATTGTTTTAATAAAAGCAACTGGATTATTCCAAGACAAAACCATGCCTGCCATAGGTGGTGGGAATAATGGGAGCCCCAGGCTCAGACCTGGGGAAGCCACCATGGTCCCTGCACAGCTGGGCTCTGACGGGACCCTGATGGGATCTCATGGTTTGGAGCGCAGAGCACTGCTGCTGGGAATTCACCCAGGGACAGGCACTGCCCAGCCTGCAAGGTGTGCAACAGCTCGGGCCAGGGCTCACTGACGAGGACTTTCCTGAAGCAAAACCAAAAAGAAAATCTGCATCCTGTCTTCAGTACAGAATGGACACAGAATCCTGGAATGGTTTGGGTGGGAAGGGACCTTAAAGCTCACCCATTCCAGTGCCTGGCCATGGGCAGGGACATCTTCCACTGTCCCAGGCTGCTCCAAGCCCTGTCCAACCTTGGACACTTCCAGGGATCCAGGGGCAGCCACAGCTTCTCTGGGCACCCTGTGCCAGGGCCTCCCCACCCTCCCAGGGAACAATTCCTTCCCAATATCCCATCCATCCCTGCCCTCTGGCAGTGGGAAGCCATTCCCTGTGTCCTGTCCCTCTATGCCTTGTCCCTCCCCAGCTCTCCTGGAGCCCCTTTAGGCCCTGGAAGGGGCTCTGAGCTCTCCCTGGAGCCTTCCCCTTTCCAGACTGAATTGCCGAGCTCTCCCAGCATTTCCATGATGGGAAACTGCACCAAACCAGGAGGGAGGGAAGGGTGTAAAGAAGTTTTGAACCGCTGGCTGGAGGCTGGGTATGGCAGACAATAAAATCAGAGTGAACAAATGACTCATGACTTATCTCCTGAACTTNTCCCTCTATGCCTTGTCCCTCCCCAGCTCTCCTGGAGCCCCTTTAGGCCCTGGAAGGGGCTCTGAGCTCTCTCTGGAGCCTTCTCTTCTCCAGACTGAACTGCCCAGCTCTCCCAGCATTCCCATTACGGGAAACTGCATCAAACCAGGAGGGAGGGAAGGGTGTAAAGAAGTTTTGAACCGCTGGCTGGAGGCTGGGTATGGCAGACAATAAAATCAGAGTGAACAAATGACTCATGACTTATCTCCTGAACTTCGGTCACTCACTAAAAATCTAAGGAGAAGCCATGCCGGGATGCATTTTCCAGGCCCCCAGAATCGATGCCTGCAGTAACTAAAGCACTTTAGCATCAGCTGGAAGAGCTGCTGCCGTTCGAGGCTCTGCAGCGTTCAGTCTTTCAGCTCTGAGCGTTCCTTTCTGCTGGAGTGGCCGGATGGATCCAGCCTGGCCATTGCCACAGGGGCCACGAAGTCCAGCAGAATCTGGAGGCATCTCCTTGCATAAATCAACGGGCTTGGACTTGCTGAGAGAAATTTGCCAACAAAGAAAAACACACTGAAAGCAAATGGAAGAAATCCTTCGACCCCGACTACAAGTCCCTGGAGCAGAGGCTCTGTGATTTTAAAAGCAATTTAGGCAGATTTCCCTCCCCGTTTGGAGAGGAAGGCAGGGGCAGGTAGGTAGCTAAATCCCTCAGACCACTTCCTGCATCCCAACCCGCGTCTTTAGCGTGACTTAAGCCAAGGCTCTGCACACTGCAAACGCCAAAATAATCACGCCAGCAGGATTTTGAAATTCAAAAGAGCCCTTTCTGCAACCCGCCGAGCTGAGGGAGTTCAGAGGCGGCTCCGTCGCTGCACCGGGGTCTGAGCGCCGAGGAGAGGGTGCTGCAGTGGATTTGCTGGTTGAGAGAACAGTCTATTCTCATGCTCAGATAATGCAGAAATAAAGTGCATTTGTAACAGACAACAAAAGGATTATCCCCCATTCATTTCAAAGCACCTTTCATTCCACTCAGGGATTACATTTTCCTTTACTTATCTTGCAAATGGTTTTTCATAAGAGCGTGTGGCTTATGGCAAATACCAAACTGTGGTTGGGACAATGGGAGTGTGTTCTGCCGGAGACAGATCCCGCTCCCAGCACAACTCACTGCTGTAATCTACTGCCTCACAAGGGCCACTCTTCTCAAGAGCAGAGGCGGATCGGCTCGGAAACCTTGGCACACTTCAGATTTGGGGGAAGTTTCTCACAAGTGCGGCTTCAGCCTTCACATCTTGTCGCTGGAGGAGAAACAACAGCACTTCGCACTTCTGTCGGGTCCATCTGCCCAGAATCTCAAAGCATTTCTGCAAACACGGATCTCATCCAGTAAACAAAATCTAACCCTGCACGGCTTCTTGGCTTGCTGGAAAGCAATTGCTTCTGCACTTCCCCATGTCTGGGAAACTGGTGCACTACAGCAAAATTCAAGTGCTCCCTGCACGTGGGGAATCCAGGGCAGAGACACGCGAGAGCCCGGTGCAATCACCCCACATCCCCTTTTCCAGGGAAAATCCACAGGCCAAGAGGATGGAGATGACTCTGCGCCAAGAAAGACTCAGCTCTTGAACCATCAACACCAAACTAGGGACCACTGGCAAGAGCAGGTTCCCCCGGGATCAGCAATTCCCATCTCATTCACTCAAAAACTTAGGATTTTACAGACTACGAGAGAAGTTTGCTTGGTCTCAGCCCAGATGTGAGCAGTGAGTTAAGAATACCAAAGCTGGGCTCTGCAAGCCAGGGCAGCAGGTCAGGGGAGGTGCAACTCGCTGGTTACAACTGTCCTGCCTCTTTCTGCCTCCCACTAATGCAGAATTCAGAGTTTCTCACAAAAAAAAAAAACCCAAAAACAACAACACAAAAAGCCTGGGGATGCAGCGAGCAGGTGGTTTGGTGCTGTCTGTAAATCAATGACTCTTGGAGAGTTATGATTGATTGGAGCTGGGGAGGGGACACCTTTCCATGCCTAAAAGACAGATAGTCCCTGCTTACTCCATCTCAGCTTTCCAAATAAAAATGGAGAAGAACACAATGCTTGCCATTACGGTGTCACTCAGCCAAAAAATAACCCCCCACGTGTCAGCCCCCACCCTGACAGAAAGCATTCCGTTATCTCTCCTGTCCTGCTGTTCCTGATAAAGTAAATTACAGCATCATCGAGGAGCTGTAGGAGCAGCCCTGCTCTCTCCCCCGTGATTTATTCCCCGTGGTCGCCTTCAGAACCCCCAAAATGCTGGTGTGTATTTCCCTGTCCCCAGGGAGATAACAGTGCCACAGGAGCATAAATACCCCTGCTGGGAGCACTGGATTTTCCCAGTGAGCTGATCCTTTCAAAAACCAAAGGCAGCTGGGCGCAGCAGAGTCGCACAGGGAGCGTGGAATTAAGGGAAAAGCAGGAAAACGTCCCACTGCTGTGGGAGCTGGTCCCCACACTGGAGCATTGATCCCAGCAAGCCCAGAGTCCCCAGTGCAAACCGTAACTGGAGGCAGCAGCTGATGCACAATTGGCCCCGTTTGCCTTCTCATTGATCAGCCACTTTCAGCTCTGTGTTTATGGAACTATTTGGTCTCGTACAAGACCTATGGGGCTCCCCCCCCCTTCCACCTTCTTTCTAATGGATTGAAATTTTTAAAGGAAAAAAGAAATCCAGACAATACGACCACACTCTGCAAATCAATGCATCTCGTGGATAATAATACCCGAGATTTATGTAACACTTAATGTTTGCAAAGTGCCTTGGAAAAAATAAATTAACCTGCAGAACTGCACGGCAAGAGGGAAGTGTCATCGCACAGCTGTGCCGTGGGGAGGAACGGAATCACAGGGATTCAGACATGGAAAGTTTGAACTGATGACATTTTAACCACCAGCCTGGGCTGTCCTGGGGACCCTGCATTGATCTCTGCGAGTTGCACGAATTAAAGATTATGCTACGGATGCCCAGTGACACTTGTTAGAGTCAGGAGACCAAGGCTGGAGTCAGGAAACCAAGGTTTAAGTCTTGCTTAAGACCAAACCCATGAGAAAACACCCAAAGCACTGGAACCCTTGGATGACTCAAGGATGATGCATCCTTGGGTCACGGCCAAGTCCAGGGCTTTGTTTAAAACCATCCAGGCCTAGGACAAGCAAAATGCCAAAGGTGGCTTGGCTGCAACCCTGAAGTTGGAGAGGAAAGGGCAGTGAAGTTGGGGAAGGGTCTGGAGAGTCAGTCCTATGAGAAGGAGTGGCTGAGGGAGCTGGGAAAGGGGCTCAGCCTGGAGCAAAGGAGGCTCAGGGGGGCCCTTGTGGCTCTGCACAACTCCCTGACAGGAGGGGGCAGCCGGGGGGGTCGGGCTCTGCTCCCAGGGAACAGGGACAGGAGGAGAGGGAACGGCCTCAGGCTGGGCCAGGGGAGGCTCAGGTTTGAGATCAGGAGGGATTTCTTCACTCAAGGAGCTGTCAGGCCTTGGCAGGGGCTGCCCAGGGGGGTTTGGAATGCCCATCCCTGGAGGTGCCCAAGGAAGGCCTGGGTGTGGCACTCAGTGCTCTGGGCTGGGGACAAGGTGGGCATTGGGCACAGCTGGGACTGGATGGGCTGGGAGGGCTTTTCTAACCCAAGTGATTCTGGGATTCTTTAAAGGAGCAACAGACAAATACCAGCACAAAAGGTGCTCAAACCATCCGGGCTGGTTCCTGGGCTCACCAGGAACACCATTTTGCACCTTTGCCAAAAGCTGGCAACTCCCTCCAGACCCCTGTACCCACAGGAGCATCCACAGGTGTCCAGGCAGATGTTCCACACTGCTTCATGACAAACTCCTGTCCTCCTGACGGAGGCTGAGCCCTGGACCCTGGAAGGGGCTCTAAGCTCTCCCCAGAGCCTTCATTCTCCAGGCTCTCCCAGCTCTCCCAGCATTTCCACGATGGGAAACTGCCTCAAAGCAGGAGGGAGGGAAGAGCGTAAAGCAGTTTAACAACCTTGCTGCCTCCATGCCCCCAGAACGGCGAGGCAGAGATGATGTGCAGATGCCAGGCATGGAAAACCACCACATCCCTCGCTCCTGCATCCCAGGAGAGGCAGCAGGAGAGGCCTCCCATCTGTAAACACGGGATCGATGTTCTTGCCAGAAGATGGATTATTTGTGCAGATGTTGGTGCTCTTCAGAGCAGTCTCCATGTGAAGGTGAACAGAAGCACGGCGCACTTCAGCAAAAGCTCATTTAATTCTCATCATTAGCAGGTCTCTAATGTATAATTGATCCTTAGCTCGTCGGATAACTCCGGCTCCAGCAGCTGCAGCTCCAAGGGATGGAATCCTGCCTGCACCCAGGAGGGCCCCAGAGAGCACAAACAATTCCAGTGAAAGGGGAAAGTCACAGCCCAAGTGCAGGACAGCTGGAATCAATACACCTCCCATGGCCCCGGGGCAAAGCCTCTGCTCCTCCCTGCCCCAGCACCACACACATTCCCAGTTCAGAGCACTGATGCCAATGGAGCTCCCAGCCATGCTCCAGGGAGCCACATTTGGCTCTGAATTGGAAAAATTGGAATTGAACCTTTCCCGGGGTTTTGCTCTTCAGTTTCACTAAAAAATTACTTCTGCTGCTGAAAGCTATTTGGGTTTTGGTTTGTTGGGTTCTGTTTCTGGCCTAATCCAAGAGTTCTGCATGCTGTAACCCAAGGCTAGACCTATCCTGAGGTGGAATTAAACCCAAGGCAAGGCTTTTTGCTCAGTTTTCATGCATGAGCACAATGCAGGCTTGGGATGCACCAAAAATTTCAAGGTTGGCTGAGCACTAAAAGCAGGAGGTTCGTAGATTCTCTCTGCTCTGATGGCATTGATGGAAATCAAATCCTCCAGAAGCCAAGAGACGCTCGCAGCAGTGTCCGCACATAAAACACACCCATGGGCTCACTCCTGGTCTGTTCTCTGGCACAGCTAACGAGAGCTAAAGGAGGGTCTGGCTGTCACAAACTCTTTTAGAGGAAGATTCCCAGCCTGCAGTTGCTGACCAGCACTGAGAAATCCCAGGATTTTCTGCCTGTCCTTGTGGCTTAGTCGAGACTCACCCACAGCGCTGCGTAACAGGAATGACTCTGCTTTTCTCATGGGAAATGAGCCCATAACTCGCTAGTCCTGGAGCAAAGCAGGTCGAGAGAAGGGTGGCTTGAAAGACACCCCAAACCTGGCATTGTTTGTGGAGCAACGGGAGCCCTGACGCCAAAACACCGCCGGCCGCCGCCTCCCCCAAACTCGCCTCCCTCCCAAGGATGAAAAGAGCAAGTAATTAAACAATGGGCTTGCCGTAAGTGCTGGACTTCAGAGGCTGCTTTTCCCTTTCTTCTTTTTGTACGAGGAGGAAAAGGGGAAAAAAAAGATTTAAGATAATGGCCTTTTTCTCTTCAGAATAAATTAAGCTCAAAGATAGAGAATCCCATTACTAATGCCTTTTAGCAAAGCCCAGACATTCTTTTAAAGTCAAACTTTAAAGTCTAACGTGCAGTGATCTCGTTGAAATCTTTCCTGTAATGATATTTAAGTGATGGCCAAGTATATCAGTGGGTTCAGGAGAAGTGCTGATTGCATATCTTCAAGGGAATGAGGCACTGCAGAGCTGTGGTGAAGGAACCCATGCTGCTGATATAAAAGTTGCCTTTAAAACTACACACACACAGTTGCTAGTAACTAATTATTCCAGGAGTCATGACAGAAGAAAAGAAAAAGGTACAGAAATCAAGGCAAAGGATCCGCCTCGAGGAGGGGAATGTGGGACACATTCGGCTCTGATGTGCGATAGGAAAACTTGTTCCCATCCCTTCTGTGCACCCTTCCTGAATTTAATATTCTTTTCAAATTCTTCTTCCCTTTTTTGAGCAGGAGGAAAGCTGACAAAAGCACGATCTTCACATCTGCTCAGGGAAAATAAAATATGAAAGATAAGGTGGTGATGGGGGGAGGCTTGAGATCGCTCACGTGGCTCCTTGAAAGAAGGGCACCCCTTAGGAAACCCAGTGCCCAACAAATGGGCAGGGGGATCTCACCTCACAGCACCTGTCTGGGTTTGGGGGGCACAGGCTCAGCTGGAAACCCCTTGTGCTGCAGGTATTGGCCCTTCTCCAAGCCAGGCTGCAAAACCCAGAGCATCCCCCGGCCCCAAAAGCCAGGTTTTTCTGTGGAGACAGCAAAAGGCCAGAAGGAGACGTTCCCTGCGTGGCACCGAGCTCCGAGGGCACAGGGAATTTATAGCAGTGCCTCCAGCGCCGGGGCAGCCTCTCCATCTGCTGCAGCCTCTGCAGCTGAACCACGGCCCCGGGCTGGGCAGGGAGAGCCCCGTGCCTTCAGAGGAGCAGGGCCACAGCAAAGGGGGAGAACGCCCTCGGTTTGCTCTGCAGAACCCGTTCTCCACCCAGACCCTGAGGGGCTCAGGGGCTCTGCTCCTGCCCTGCGCGAGCACAACTTCACCAGAGAAAGGCAGGTTATACTGAAGAGACAACGGCTGAAAAGCACCAGGGAAGCAGCAGATGTGGCCAGGCAGGGATAGCTGCACCCCCTCAGTGCCTCCCAAGCACCTCTCCATATGGATGCAGCTCTGACCCACACGTGCACCCTCATCCTTCAGCCCCTCTAAACCACAGGATCAAAAGTTATGGCCAAAAGCTTTCAGACTAATCCCACCTTTTGGAAACCAAAAGGCAGCACTGCTTTAGTCCTGTGTCATCCATAAACATCCCCACGCCAGCTGCAAATCTGTGTTCCCTTGGGCTCTCTCTGAAGAAGCTGTTCTTGTTTCAGGCAGTGTGGTAGGAGAGGTTAGAAAAATCCCTGTATGGACACGGGGGTGAGGTGTCCTGAGCTCCTGCAACCAGGTTCGAGCCCTCCCAGAGCTGCTGAGATCCTGTCTCACCCATTTCAGAGCTGTTTGCTGCCAAAGCAGTAGAATAATGCACAAAAATTACCCACCCATACCACATACCCTCATTTCTTCCCCTAAACAGTTTTGCTACCAAACATAGACCCAAAAACGGAACAGAAACTCAAACAGCACCAAACATCTTTAACCCACTCTCCAGAGAGCAGAACATTTAGAGCAGTCAGGAATCTGCACCTGCTCGAGCATCCTTCGGTCCCCACGGAAAGGCTATGGAGAAACCGGGAGCTGAAAACAAACAGCAGCATCTCCAGCTCCTGGCCTCTCCTCCAGATGGATTCATTCCCACCTCGCTGCCTGATGGCCACAGACAGAGGCCTCCCCTCCGTTTTTAAAACAAGCTTTTGATTCGAGGAATTACAGTTTAAAGGATATTGAACATTAATGGTCATCGACTGTGCATTTAAGGGGGTAAAATGAGAGCAAGTCCCTCTGGCAATTACCACTCTCCAAGAACTTGGGGCTCTCATTTTGCTGTTAACAGTACAGAGATCAGACTTGCACGTTTATTAAGAAGAGGCCACTTATGTTCAGCTTGGCACAAACACGCTGTCAGCAGTGCTGTTTAATTAGGGATTACAGCCACGGAACTGGGTAATCAGGCCTGCTAATGAATCAGGAAGCTCAGTAAAGTGCAGAGATAAAGATTTTGGCTGCTTTCCTTTACCTATCCGTGCTCCTCCTTCACCATCTCCTGCTCCTTCCACCTAAAATTGCAGGTTTGGAGACGTGGGAGCAGAAGGACAAAGCTTTACCTCGCAGTGCAGAGCAGGTGATGGCAAAAAGCCTCCACAACATCAGTGAATATTCACAGTTTGCTCTGAGATCCCTAAATAAACAAACAAACCCCGTCATTATTGCCTTGCTTCCAGGGGGCCCCGACCAAGAGAGAGTTGTTTCACTGCTGCAGCACTGCCAGCAGGAAGGTGCAATATTTAAGGCAATTTTTATTGGTTGGACACTGAACACGGGGTGATACATTTCAAGCCTCATTTGGCACAAAATTGAAACGGTTTGAGTCAACATTCAAGGTAAACGTCTGCATTTTTATGGCCAAAGGCCTCGAGTTATTATTATTTGCTTCTCTGCTGGTTAAATTCAGCTTTGGTATATTTACTGCATCATCCTAAACTCCAATCAGACTGATTGCTGGCGGGGATATTATGGCTGGGAAAATAGGTCTTTTGCTGAGGCGGGGAGAGGGTAACAGACTTCCCTTTGCAAAGTCGCTCATAAATAAGAGGTCATATCTAATAATGTTTGCTTAAAACTTCTTAGCAGAGCTTCTGTTCTCAGACACTGCTGGCTTTTTAGTTCCAGCTTTAAATAACTACACGGGGATGGATTTGCTGGGGAGAGCAGAAATAATCCCCCTCAGCTGTTCTACCCCTGGATGTGCACAGGGCGATGGGGATGTCGAGAGGATAATGAGGAAAGGAGAAAGGAAGTTTATTCTAGAAGGCAACAGAGGAAAGGTTCATCACCCAAAGCCTCGCAGAGCTGGTGGCACCCACCCCTCACTGCCCATCCCCAGCTACAAATCCATCCAGGCTGGGGATGGAGGGATGGAGAGCAGCTCTGGGAGAAGCACTTGGGACATGCCCCAGCCCAGAACCCCCTGTGCTGGGCTGATCCCCAGCGTGGGCAGCAGGGAGGGGGGATTCTGCCCCTCTGCCCCCTCAGGTGAGACCCCACCTGCAGAGCTGCCTCCAGCCCTGGGGCCCAGCACAGGGAGGAGCTGGAGCTGCTGGAGAGAGCCCCGAGGAGGCACCAGGGGGATCAGAGGGATGGAGCAGCTCTGCTGGGAGGAAAGGCTGCGAGAGCTGGGGGTGTTCAGCAAGGAGAGGAGAAGCTTTGGGGTGACCTCACTGTGGCCTTCCAGAGCCTCAAGGGGCTAAAGAGAAAGATGGGGAGAGACTGTTTACAAGGGCTTGGAGTGACAGGACACCGATTTCGGACAGCACCATTCCCTTCCACAGCCCTGGTGTGGCTGCAGTGACCCTGCCAAGGCTGCTGGGTGATTGCTGCCTGCAGGAGGTGACTTTCCAAACCATCACTGAGCCCCTGCACCCAGCAGTGCCCCTAACCCAGCAAGCACCTCTGTGAGGGCTGTGACACTGCAGGGGGTGTTACAGGGGGTGTTACAGAGAATATTACAGGTGCTATCACAGGGACTATTACAGGGGGTGTTACAGGGGGTACTACAGGGGGTGTTACAGGAAATTTTTAGGATATTCACTCTACAAGTCCATGGCCACAGAGTCCTATCGAAACCACCACCAGGAAGCTGAGAGGGGATCTGGGATTTGGAAACACGTGTGACAAACTGAAATGGAAGCCCAGCACAAGGGCCGGCACCCAAAGCTTTGCCATCCAGAAGAATCTGCCATTAGAATGACGTCCCTGAATTACTCCCTGGCGTCGGGATGGGGATGGAGCTGACCTGACTTGTGACAAGCCCAGAAAGGTCGAGGAAAAGCCCTGCTCAGAGCTCCAGACTGAACCCAGCAACCACTGCCAGAGCAGGGAACTGCTGAGGAAACAAAGGCCCAGGGATGGCAAAGCCCTTCCCAGCTGAGGTCGTGGCCAGGGCCTGGGGGAGAGCTCCTGCACCAGGAGCGTGAGGATGGACTCTGAGCAGCTCCTGGGGAAGGGAGGGGAAGGGGCACTGAAGCAGTTTCCCGATGCACACACAGAAATGTCAGTAAGCAGCACGGACATGAACCAGCCCTGACAGATGGAGCCATCCTGGTTTTTGTTTGTCTCCAAAGTTGTCAGTTCAGGTCTCCAGGTCAGAAATCATTTTATCTGTTAAACCATATGCTTTGTAGAACAAAACGCCTGGCAGACTTCAAGGCATATGTATTTTAAGGAGCACAGTAACACGATGAACATCAGCAGACACTTGCTTCCCAGTTGTTATTGCTGTGCTACACACGAGGCTTTTCTCCTCTTGCCCTGACTGTGGCCTGCAAATCACTGAGAGAAAGAAAAACACAACTTCAGCCCACTTCAGCTTAACCATTTATGAGTATCCTGTTCTGGAAATCCAGTAAAGAATCATACAAAGGCTTGTGCTGGAAGGGACCTTAAAAAGCTCCTCTTTTTGCATCCCCTGCCATGGCAGGGACACCTTCCCCTGTCCCAGGCTGCTCCAAGCCCTGTCCAGCCTGGCCTTGGGCACTGCCAGGGATCCAGGGGCAGCCACAGCTGCTCTGGGCACCCTGTGCCAGGGCCTCCCCACCCTCACAGGGAACAATTCCTTCCCAGTATCCAACCTCAGCCTAGCCCAGTCTTTCTATGAACAACAGCAGCACAAATCCCTCAGGTGCCCGTCCCAGGCCACCCTCCCACTGCAGGACCATCAGTTCTCACAGCTGAGGGGTCTCTGCCTGCAGCAGGAGGCTTGGTTTCACTCCAGATGGCACAAGTACATCTAAACCTCAGGTGAGGGGAGTTTTCCAAGCCTCAGCTCTCAGGGGATGATCACTCGGGCTTTGTCTCTGCAGAATCTGCAGAATCTGTCTCCAGAAACCCCCCTAAAAGCAGATGAAATTCCCTGCTTTGCATGATCCCCATTAACACCCAGCAGTGCTTGGGCTGGCACAGGAAGCCCCCTGCCCTTACTGCTTTTCCTCATCCCACCCCTGCCTACCAAACACCCCCTGGTCTATTTTAGGCTGCCCTAAGCCTGCAAGGTCCAGATGCTGCTTTCTGCCACTGCCCACAGCTCCTTGACAGAGCCCAAGCAACAAATCTCCCCTTTCCTAAATGCAAATAAATAAAAATAAATGATAGACAGTCTATCAAACCGATTAAGCCAGACACAGAGAAAACATCCCTGGCAGTCAGGTTCAGGGCCATCGTCTTGAGCACTCAGAATAAATGTCCAGGAGCCATCTCCAAGCACTAACTCACTGCCTCGGGGTCAGGGGTTCAGCTCACACACAGCATTCGAGGCAGGATAACAGATGCTGTCGAAGGTTCCTTGCTGAAATCATGTTAAACCATCTTTATTTTTCTTCAGCCAATAATGCAAAGCCTTTAATCCCCGCTTGTGGACAGCCTAATTAAGCAGCGAGCAGAGAAGGTTGGATCCTTATCTGACAGATAATTAGAACTTCCCACCCCACCCAGCCCGAACTCAATCCCCTCTGGCAGCAGAGAGCACCCTGAGCAGCACCCAGGTTGTTAGAGCTGGGCACGGGGCATTTCTCATCCTCTGTCTGAAGCTGTGGATCCTGCAGGATGGGATGTGCCTGCCTGGAGCTCACCCATCCCTCTGGGGCTGCTGAGGGAGCGTGGAAGGGCAGCTGCTGCTCCTCCTGTGCTGAGCCACGGTGACAGGGAGCTGCAGAGGCAGCTTTCCACTGGGATGATCAATTTCTGTCCATTTTCTACTGAAAACCTGGCTTTGACTGAAAAGCTGGCTTTTCACTGAAGAAAAGATTGGCTTTTCTCACCAAGGAAAAGATTGGCTTTTCCCACCAAACCCCAGAATCATCAGAGGGAAACCAGTGACAAGCCGGACTTTCTTTTGTTAAAGAGACAGCAAAATCCTGAACTATTCAGCCAGGGAGGATAAACTGCTCTGTTCTATCCCCAGCACTCCTAAAAGCTTCACCTCCCATCCACTGCCTCTTACCTTTAGGCCCACAATTGTGCTTTTGCAGTGAAAATAAAGGCAACAAAAAAGTCTCAGAGGATTGGGGTGCTGAATGCTGCAGAAAGAGAGGAAAAAAAGCAGCGAGAGGGCTCAGACTGGTTCCCGTGCTGGGGCTGCCTGGGGGAGACAGAGCATCACTCAAGACTGATTCCTGAGCAAGGAAAGGAGAATTTGAAGGCCAGCACAAAATACAGAGTGCTCTGGAACTGGCTCATGTGGGATAGGGCTTGGAGCAGCCTGCGCTAGGGGAAGGTGCAGGGGGTGGGATGATGTCGCTGATATTGCGGGCACAGAGAGAAATAATGACACAGAGCTGGGAAGGAATGGAGACAATGGAATTATTTATTAATAACAGATGGGTTTATATGTGTTAGTTCGCTTAGAGTTTACTTCAATGGCAAAAGGCTATTGCACCTCTAGCTACCTACCAGAGCGATTGGTCAATTCTCACAACACCCATTTCAAAACATTTCCCCAGTCAATATCATAACGATCCTAAAATAGTCTGCAGGTGCAAGATAGCAAAGTTGGTTTACAAAACCCACAGCGTTGTTTTTAATAGTTTGCATGGGAAAGACAGAGCTCTCACAGAATGCTGCAGAGGGCTGGAAGGTTTCTCTGCTAAAGCTTTTTAGCATCCATAGGATGAGATGAGCTTTAAGGTCCCTCCCAACCCAATCCAGCCTGGCATTCCACGCTCTGTACCCCAAACCCACGTGCTGCTCCCAAACACGCACAGAGGTGCCTGAGAACACCGGCACTCAGGGCTTTGGCAGGAGGATTTCAGTGCCTCGCTGATATTAATCACTCAGACTCCAGCAGGGCAGAAAAACAATGTGTTTCCCCCCTCCCTGTACCATTAGTTTCAAGCAGGCCCTGGAAATAGAAACATCTTTTTCCCCTGCCTGTCCTTACCTTGGACTCTCACTGCTCAGCCGTGCCCATTTCTAATCCTCACTGTCAGCCCCTGCTCTCTGCCAAGGCTCTTCCTGCTCTTCCCTAACAGCACTGATTTTTTAGCACAAAAATAAACCCCAAACAGAAAAATTTCCTCTAGTGGAAAGTGTCTGTGGCAGGGGGTGGAATGAGATGTTTTCATGGTCTCTTCTAACCCAAACCATTCTGTGGTTCTATGGAAATAAATAAATTTAAGGCCGCTTCACACATGCTGGTGGATGTGAGATACAACATCTCGCCTCAAAAATGACTCCTCAGCAGCTCCCCAGCCCCCAGCCAGCCCTGACGAGGAGCAACAGGACCACCAGAGCAGGGTCTGCCAGCACCCAGCCCCAGGAGTACAGCAGATCCAACAAAAAGGTTGGAAAAGCCCTTGAAGATCACCAAATCCAACCATTTCCCCAGCACTGCCAAGGCCACCACTAAACCATGTCCCCAGGGGCCACCCCTGCACATGTTTTGGACATTTCCAGAGATGCTGACTCCACCACTTCCCTGGGCAGCCTTTTCCAGAGCTTTACCACCCTTTCAGCAAGGAAAGTTTCCATCACATCCAATCCAACGCTCATCAATCCCATCATTTTGCACTTGCAGAGGCTCGCCAAGTCTATAAAGTGCCACCAGAAGTGCCAGTGGGATTCATGCACAGCCAGCTGATGGTTCCCTGGAGATGCTGGCCCTTGGGAGCTCTGCCAGGGCACTCCTGTGATGCCTTAGGTTTTAGCTTTTATATGTTTCAGATTCTGCATTCCCAGTGTGTAACTCTGCAGTGTCCTGCAGCCTGGGAGCTGCTGCTCTCTCATGCTGAGACAGACAGAACAAAGCCTCTCCAGGCTGCTCTCCAAGGACACCCAGCCCGGCCTAGGCCCAAAATGTGTAACCCAGCATCTTGAGAAGGGGGGCAAGCTGAGGGGAAATTCCCTCATTAGCTAAAGTTTAATTGGTGAAATTGGGTTGAGATGCAAATGGAGCAAAGCTATAAAAGTGTGAAGAACTCGTGACTCGGGGTCCATCTTGGGTGCAGCCTTTGGCCTGCCCAGGGTGTGCCTCTGAAGGCCTTTCAAATAAATATCCACCTTTATTCCCTTCCTCCTGTCCAGTCTCTGTTTCTAGGTTGGCCTCTTTAGGCATCACCTGCATCCCATGGCAGCCCGTGGGTGGGCTGGGCAGCAGCTCTGCCAGCTGGGAGGGTCTCAGTGAAGAGAACACTGAACCAATCCAGGGACTGAGAGGGCCAGCACTGAGCTCCAGGCAGCCAGTGAGATCCTTTGCCAGCGATTTGGCAGAAATCTGTCAGAGCAGATCCATCCAGGAGGCACCAGATTTCCCTGGCACACGGGGTAAGCGATTTCTGCACTGCTGTGCCTGATCCCAGCACGCTGAGGCTGTTTTTATGCCCCCGGGATTGGCTTTAAGGAGATATTTTCCCTCTCTTTGCAGGTTCTGATGCGCTGAGGTAGCTGGAATTAATTACCAACGTGCTTTTCCCTGTGGGACCTTGAGAAGGGACAGTCAGGATCACTGGAATCACACAGCACAACCCATCCATCTCTAACACACTCCTTGGAGAGCCTCTGCTGTGCTGTGGAGCTGCATTTCATGGGACATTTCATGGGACATTTCTTGGGACATTTTATCTTGGGGACACCCAGAGCTCCTCCTGATGAGTTCTGGGATGCCAAAGCACAGAACACCAATTTTTTCAGGAGCAGAGATGCTGCCCCAGGCCACAGACCCTGCCCAGCAGCACCTGGGAGTAAGTCCCAGCTGAAGGCTTCAATTCCATCTCAAACCTTCCACCCAAAATCACTCCTTACACTCCACCTCAATCCCACATTACAGCTCCAATCCCAAATGAGTTTAATGCTCAGGGCAGAGGGATGGGGTTGGGGTTAAAAGGCAAAGCTTGGACACGGCTGCTCTGGGCTGTGCTCCCACCCGAGCCATGGATTCACTCCATGACCTCAGACAAATTCCCTTCCACCATTAAAATGTGCTCGTGGTGCCTTGAACCAAGGGAATGAGGAGACATTCGGGAGCCACAGGTGATAAAGGAGGGTACCAAGATCCTGACACTTCCACTGCGAGATTTGGAATTTCCTCCAGCCCAAAATCCAAAGCAGTGCTTCCCCAAATTCACATTTTCAGAGAGTCCAGGTTTTCAAGGGGGGTTGACAAGTAAAAAATAGGCAGAGAGGGGCTGAAGTAATTGTGAAAATCTGAGCTACATCCAGAGAACACCTTCAGCTCATGAAATGAAAGTATTTTCAACCCCCAGCATTCTTTATTGCAAGGAAAAGAAAGTTATCTACATTTTTTAGTCACTTTGAGATTTAAAAATAAACATTTTGTTTGCAATATACTCCTGACAGATCAACAGGAAACTTCACTTTGTTGAATATAAACCACCTGTATTTAATATCCAGCCAGAACAGACCCCCCAGCCCTCTGGGACCCTCAGCCAGGTACCAAACCAGAAAAAGCTGTAATTTCAAAGTGCTCTGTATTTTACCTCAACAAAGGTTTGTCACTAAGAGAGCTCCAGGAAAAACTACCAGTGGGATACAGAGGCAGCCCTGGCCCCTCCTCCTGCAAAGCAGGGAAAAAAAAAAAAAGATAATTTAGACAATCTCCTCTCTCCTGCAAACCACAGGCTGCAGCTGGAGGCACCCCTGGGAGCAGCACAGGCACTTTGCTGCAGCCCAGGAAAGCTCCCAAGCAAAGATTAACACCAGGGAACACGAAATCCATTTGAAGTTGAAGACTGATGAGCAAAAACCTGTCCGTGGACATCAATCCCCGTGCTGAGGAAAGGCACATTCCCAAACCAGATGTGATTTCGAGCCACAGTGCTGAGGCAAGGGAGGACCAGGCTGCCTGTGATGGTCCTGCCCCGCCCTGGCAGAATCTCCCTCATCTGGAGGGAAACTCGACGTTTTCATGTCTCGTTCATCTTCCTAAGCCATCAATCAGAGAGTCAATAATTGGTAAACATGCTCCAACTTTCAACTGCGGCTCCCTTGGAGGAACAGATTCACCAGCAGCTACTTCAAAATCCATCGGGCGCCTCCCTCCCCGTTTCACGTGTTTATCACTGTCAGTGAGCAGCTTCTAAAGCGTTTGTGCTGTGCCTTGAATTCAGTTGCTTCAAATTGGTCTCTCAAGTATTGCATGTACGAGTTCAAAGCCTCGAGATGTTAACAGCAGCAACACATCCTGGCATCCTTCTGTAGAATTACTGGAGAGTTTTATTCCAAAGAACAGAAACTCTATTTCTTAACAAGTTTTCCTTTTCTCCTGATGTGAAGCTTTACGCTCTGTCTCTCCTGGCTGGGCTGGATCACTGGTCAAGGAATCAAAGCCTGGTTCAGGCTCCTCCAAGCCCTCGCTCTGCTGACACCACCAAGCAGCACAAATTGAGCTCTGCGGAAGGTGAAACACTTCACTCGGTGCTGTCGGCAGCCCCACAAACCACCAGCAGAAAGCCAAAGCTGGAGAGCAGGCTGCTGCAAGGACCCCAAACAAACTGGGGTTAACAGGGGTCCCACAAAAGGGGCACTCCCAGCAAAGCAAAGCTTTCCACAGAGCTGTGCAGCCACAGCCAGCTGGGAACACACACCTGGGGCTGGTTCTGGGGGCATCAGCCCAGCAGCCACGGCCTGGTGAGGAGGGGATGATGGTCCCACCCTGCTCTGGGCTGGGGCAGCCTCAGCTCCAGTCCTGGGGCAGTTTTGGGCACCTCAACATGAGATGTGGAACTGTTAAAGTGTATCCAAAGGAGGGACATGGGGATGGGGAAGGGTCTGGAGGGGAACAGAGCCACACGAGGAGCAGCTGGGGGCCCTTGGTTTGTTCAGCTGGAGCAGAGGAGATGAGGGCAGAGCTCAGCGGGGCTGCAGCTCCTCCCGAGGGACAGCTCCATCTCTGCTCCTGGGACAGGGACAGCACCCAGGGAATGGCCAGAGCTGGGCCAGGGGAGGTTTAGGTTGGATTTCAGGCCCACCAGAGGGTGCTGGGCACTGCCCAGGCTCCCCAGGGAATGGGCACGGCCCCGAGGCTGCCAGAGCTCCAGGAGCGTTTGGGCACCGCTGCCAGGGATGCCCAGGGTGGGGTTGGTGGGGTGTCTGTGCAGGGCCAGGATGATCCTGGTGGGTCCCTTCCAGCTCAGGAGGTTCTGTGATTGTGTCCCAGGACCTGCAAATTCAGAGCCCCAAATGGTCAGGACCCTTCTGCCCCAGAGCTGTCTGTGCTGTAACACGGAGTGAGGCTGAGCTCATCCTTGGAGCCCGGAGCAGGGCACAGCCCAGCCTGCATGAGGAATGTGTTATCTCCACCACATCACGGAGCTGCAGAGGGGACTCTTCCCTCACCAGCACAGGAAAGCATTTGTGGATAACCAGGAGTCTCCACACCAGCCTTTCCCTGTTTTCTGCTGCACTCATTGTGAAATGACTCAGAATAACTAAAACCCTCTGAAGTTCCCAGGTAATTTTCATTTTGCTGTGATCCGACCGTCTCCTCAGAGCAATGAGACCTCTCAGTGCCAAAATTTAACAACTGCAACAATTCTCCTTAACACCTCCTGCCAGCGATATTGTTCATCGCTGAATTGCTTCATTAATTCCAAGTCGATACAAGCAGCTTCCTTTTGTCAATCTCGCTATATTAACATATAATTTCAATGTTTGGGACCATTTTCAGGCTTGGAAATGAGATTAGCGTCAAGTGATTAAAATAAGTTCTCAAGACTGGGCAAAATCAGCAGCTCACAAAGGCTATAGATTGATCTTTGCAGTGGTGAATGTAACAACCATTCCCAAATTACAAGTTTACCGTTACACCACTCAGTTTTTGAAAGCTGTTTGCTTTCGATATCTTGTTTTTTTGTTTTCCCAGG
The DNA here is from genome assembly GCA_013397055.1 of Pachycephala philippinensis. Classification (NCBI taxonomy): domain Eukaryota; kingdom Metazoa; phylum Chordata; class Aves; order Passeriformes; genus Pachycephala; species Pachycephala philippinensis. Next base: position 116,284 of record VWZT01002643.1, read on the forward strand.
AAATCAACGTGGGCAGACTCCATTAAAAGCGCAGGCCGGATTCCAGAGGGTGGCAAAGGCTTTGCTGGATGAGCCCGGGTGCATTTCCCTGCTGATGGGATGTCAGGATGGGCTGTGCTGAAGGACGTGAAGAGCAGGGAAGTTGGGAAATCCTCCCAGTGCTCCCCACTCACGTCCCTTCGCAGCTCCAATTGCATGTGACATCATCAACCACAATTAATGAATTAGACTTGTCACAGGAGGTATTTTCCTGCAGTAGGATTGGGAAGTGACACTCCCAGCGGAGCCAGTTCCAGCTCGGGAGATTGATGGTCTTACCCTTTCCTTGGTGCCGCCCAGGAGGCTCCCACCAGGGCCGGGGTGGACACAGGCAGTAAAACACCAGTGACCCACGGTCCTCTGTGACCTGGCTGTGACATCAGACCGGACCCCGCCAGCTCTGGGAAAGCCCCAGATCCAAAGGGATCCATTCATCACCCCTGGCCAGGCAATTAAAGCAAGCACAGGCTGTCCTTGAGCACTCACGAGGTTTTCTCCACTTGCACGTTCAACCTTCACCAGTGCACACCGAGGGGCAGGGGATTTTCTCTGCACTCATGGTACAGTTCCTCCTGTGCACCTCCTCCCTTCACCACGGCCTGAAGGGCCTCCAGAGCCTCCTGTGGCAGAGGTGTTGGGGTGGCATCACCTTGGGGACATACCTATGGATGCTAAAAAGCTTTAGCAGAGAAACCTTCCAGCCCTCTGCAGCATTCTGTGAGAGCCCTGTCTTTCCCATGCAAACTATTAAAAACAATGGGTTTTGTAAACCAGCTTTGCTAAATTGCACCTGCAAATTGTTTGGTAGGATTGTTATGATATCGACTAGGGAAATATCTTGAAATGGGGAGAATTGACCAATCACTCTGGTAGCTAGCTAGAGGTCCAACAGTCTTTTGCCATTCCAGTAAACTTTAAGCGAACTAACACATATAAACCTGTCTATTATCAATAAATAATTCCATTGTCTCCATTCCTTCCTGGACTTGGACTCTGTGTTGTTATTTCTCTCTGTCCCCACTACAATAGTGACACATCCCCGACCAGCAGCACCAGAAGGGGAAGGTGTGAGAACATCCAGGTCTCCAAGGGGGAGCTGGATCAGTGACCAACAACAGAACTCTCCTCAAGGGCCAGGCACAAACACCCAAGCCAGGAACCAGAGTTCTTTTCTCAAGGAAACCTAAAAATGAGAGGAATCAACTCATGGGGAACCAAAAACCAGAGCTTTTTTGGAGAGAGAAGGAATCTCATAGTAAAACAGAGATCAAAGATGTGCACCTGACAGAGCTGCTAAGGCTCGTTATGTCTGGAGGGAAATCAATGCCACTGAGCTCACAGGGAGTTTTGCTGGAATCTCTTGAAGTTTTACCCAAAGCTGAGCTCCGCAGGTCGGGTGAGTCCAGTCCTCTCAGCTGTCAGTGAGAAGTTTTTAATTCCATGGCTGAGAAGTTGGGAAATGAAATCAACCCTCTCCAAAGCAACACGGGCAGAAAGCAAGGCTCAGAGCACCCTCAGCGGGGGCAGAGAGGAGCACTGAGTGTAAACCTCCCTTCAGAGGGCTTTGTACAGAGGGGAGAAGCTGCTGCTCCATCCCTGCAGATGTGTTTGTAGCCTGTGTCCACTGTCTCAGCTCCTCAGGAGTTCCAGACACAATCCGTTGCTCCTTTTGTTTATCAAAACAAGCATCAAAAAGAACAAATCGATGCAATCTTGTGGATTGTTTCCTGTGGAGCTCCCCCAACACTGGCATTTCTTCCCTCCCAAGCCAACATTTATTTTTCAAATCCTGCATAGAGTGATGGTGCTCTGCACTGTGTTCACCCCCTCCAGCCCTCACCCTGCTCTCCATTACCATCTCTGCAGGGTCCCAGAGGTGCAGCATCACTGCAGGTGCTGGGGTGCCCCTGAGCATGTTCAGCCCAACATCACCACGAGGAGGGGACCAGAAAGCTCTTTGTGACACCTAGCAGGTTGTCCTCAGCACCAGGTTGTGCAAACCAGCTGTGCAAGGCAAGATTTGGGAAACAGGAACCTTCCCTCCTGCCCAGTGACCTTTCTGGAGAATCACAGAATCTCCTGAGCTGGACCCATCAGGATCACCCAGTGCAGCTCCTGTCCCTGCACAGACCCCCCAACAATCCCACCCTGGGCATCCCTGGCAGCACTGTCCAAACGCTCCTGGAGCTCTGGCAGCCTCGGGGCCGTGCCCATTCCCTGGGGAGCCTGGGCAGTGCCCAGCACCCTCTGGGGGAAGAACCTTTCCCCGAAATCCAACCTAACCCTCCCCAGCACAGCTCCAGCCGTTCCCTGGGTGCTGTCCCTGTCACAGGGAGCAGAGATCAGAGCTGCCCCTCGGGCTCTGCCCTCCTCTCCTCCAGCTGAACAAGCCAAGTGTCCCCAGGGAGCTCCTCCAGGCACAGGGGAGAGCTCACCCCAATGAGAGGGAAGAAGAACCTCCCCAGAACGCCGTGGCCAGCGAGGCTGAGTTGATATTCTCCTCAGCCAGGCACGTCTGGAAACCTCCTTCGCCCCTCTCTGGTGCCTGAGGCTGTTACGGCTCCGAGTCTTTCGCTTTCATGTTGGAATGAAAATATCATGATGTACAAATTATTACTTTGTAATTAATTATGCAGAATAACTAAAGCGAACATGACTTCAGCATTATGACAGCTTTGAAATTTACCACTTTGTAAATTAATAAGTAATGAATCTGGCTTGCTGGGTATATGTTAAATATAAGAGAAGGTTACCTAAACAAAAAGGGAGGCTTCAGCTGATTTAGCCATGAGAGAGCAAGAAGGAGCCTCAATTTTGTTGGCAAGGAGGAGGGAGGAAAATACACCTTTTGTACCCTTTTCCACTGACAGACACTGGCAGGGGTGGATGTGATAATCCCACTCCACACAACTCCTGCACCCCAAACTAACTCAGATTACCCCAGACTTGGCAGAACCTGTGGCCTGGCTGCTGCGGAGCCAGAGCAGGGAAGGAGAGATGAGGGAATGTCTGCAAACCAGGTTTGTTTAGACCAGGCAGCCGAATCCAGGGAAGATTCTGGGGTCCGTGCGAGTTTTGCCTTGCCCCCAAGGATGACAATGCTCAGATCTGTTCCACAGGCAGCTCCGAGCATGGGAGTGCCCTGGGAGCATTCCCAGGCAGCTCACCCTGGGCAGAGCTGCTCACTCACCACTTGCCCACCCACAGCCCAGGCTCTGACGCTGCCACCTCAGTCCTGACCAGTGTTTTGGGCCCATGAGGTGCCAGGTTCCAGAGGCAAACACCCATCTGTGTGTGAGCTTTGCTGCTGAGCTCCTGCCACCCACCTCAGGAGCTCTTCCCTTTGGCTCCAAGGCTGGGATCCAGCCAGGGCTTTTGGCATTCCCGAGTTGTTTCTGCTCTCACTGCCTGGCTCTCCATGGGCTGGGGGCACGGTACAGGACCCCAGGAGCCAGCTGAGCATGGTCAGCCTCAGCTCTAAAGGCTCTGTCGTTCCCCTGTTCCTTCCCAGGAAAGGGAAGGGACCAAAGGAGCATCATCACTCCAATTTGTGTCTCTGCACAGCTCTGCAACACTTGCACCGTATTTTCTCTCTCCCTCCCCATTCCATCCGACTGCCTGCAGCCTTTGAGTGTCACTTAAATCATTCCCACTAAAGTGGCAGGGCTGTGCCTGGAACTACAGCTGAGAGCTGACCTTAGCCGTGGGGCAGCACTAATCACGGTAATTAGTGGCACATCCCTGGATGTCATCCTGTTAGCCAGGGATCCATGGGACACCTGTGGTGCAGGACGTCCTGTACTGACCATCACCTCAGTGGGGGAGGCTTTTCCCAGCTCCTCCCACAGCAATAAATCCCACTGTGCATGCAAAAAATCCCCAGCAGCCGGCGAGGACGTGGCCCCAAAAAGCAAACCCTGCTCTGCTCCATCTGGTGAGCCGAGGCAGTTCCGGAGCACTTGTCACACTGGACAGGCTCAACACAACTCCCAGAGCACACGAAGGATTTCCCTGGAGCCAGATCACACCTTCAGAGGGGACAAGACAGGCTGCATCCACCTGCTTCCCCGAGAGCAGAGTCTCTGCCAGCCCTAAACACCATAAACGTGCCCACAAGCCACGGGAACAAACATCAGCTTCCCTCCCGGAGAGGGCACAGACATTTTTCTTCAGCACAGGGCCACGTTTCCAGGAGTCAGGAAAGGTTTAAGAGGCCTCTCTGCACTGTATTTTTCCAATCACTTCTTTTGTGTCAAGCACCGCAAATTCAGCTCATTTTGGGAGGACAGAGGGGGAGAAAAATCTTGGGGAAAAATCACACCCAAGAGAGCTGGCTGGAGTGTAAAAATAGCTGCTGAGCTGTTCCCTAATAGCTCCTGTGGTTGGGCACGAGGCTTCAGCCCCTGACAAGGTGCTAAAGAGATGACGGGTGGCATCTCGGCACTTTTTCCATGCCAACAGGTTTCAATGCAGAGACAGCTGAGCTTCTTCCCTGCTCCCAAATGACCTCTCATTTCCATAAGAAGAGGGACTGGGATGTTTTTGTGGGATCGGCCCATCCCTGAGCTCTGCTGCGCCAGCCTGTGGTTTGACTGGGGGCTCCCAGGTCCCGTCTGAAGGACCCTAAGGAAGCCACAGCCTGGCACGTGAGCTTTGGAAAACAAAAATGCTTAAAACCTTAAAATAACACGAGTGTGTTCCTTGGGATGGAACCAGCCCCGCAGCAACCACGGATAAGCCTCTTTCCTCCAGGCAATGTCCCTTTCTCACCCAGAAACCTGCATTACTCCCCTGTCCAGCCTGATGCAGGATGTGAATCCAAGCTCCCTGGGATGTCCCTGTGCAGGAGGGCAAAGGCTGCCTGCAAACCCCTGGTATCCACATGAAGTTTGGATCTGGAGAGACTGACATTCCCCAGAGGAGGAACAGCACTGCCCACTGAAGGAGGCACAGCAGCAATAACCACGTCATTACTGAGAAGGCAAAGGTGGAGTGATGGAAGTCTGGGTCCAGACCTGAGGAGCTGCAAAGGTGAAGCCCCAGCAGAGTGTTTGGGCCACCAGCCCCACAGGGAAAAGGTTTCACTATATTCTGACTGATAAATTTTGTGGATCCCAGAGGAACACAGTCAGCAGGCTCTGGGTTGACTGCCCCCTACCCTAAAACCAGCTGAAGCCCACTGTCTCAGGGAGCTGTTCCTCATTTTCTCCCATTTCTGACTGTATGAAACCCTGGCAGGGATCTGATAATCCCACACAACTCGTGTCCCCAAAAGTGACTCAGATTTCCCCAGACTTGGCTGCTCTCAGCTGAGCCTCCTGCCAAGACAAGACGTCTGTGTACTTCTGAGCCTGAACACACATTTAAGGTACTCAGAGGGCAGGGGGGGTCACAGCAGCACTCCCAAGTTTTCCCTGTATTTTGACTGAAATATTTTGTGGTTCCCAGAGGGAGCCCAGAGGAACACGGCCAGCAGGCCGGATTTGTGGGCTCACTACTCCCCACCCCAAACCCAGCTGAACCCTCAGGGCCCTGGGAGTTGTTCCTCACAGCAGCTGACGCCTGTTTGATTAATTCCTGTCTCTGCCTCTCTCAGCCAGGTGGGGAAAGTCCTCAGTGTCTGACAACAAGGGCAGTGTCTCGTTTGGGCTCCATCGTGCCCAGCAGCTGCTCCCTCAGCACGGGAGCTGGGATTGCGGGCAGATTGCGGGGATGAAGTGTCCGGGCGGCGGCTGCATGGATCGGTGGGATTTAGGGATTAGGGGGAGCGGATTGTCAGATTTGAGGAGGGATCAGTGTGAAGGCTGAGTGTGAGAGCAGATGTTGGTGATTTCCCCCTCCCATCACTGCTCATCCCCTCCCCAACGCTGTCCCCTCCGAGCATTATCCACTCTCAGCATCAGAGATCTCCCGTCATCCCTTTTTTCATTTGCCAGCCCGGCTCTGAGGGAGCCAGCTGCCTTCCCCAAATCCACAGGCAAAACGACTCAGTTAATATAAAAGATTAAAGGTGTCTATCTGGCTGTCTTCCCTTGTTTCTTTTGCTCTTTCTCCATGGCACAAGCTCCCTCCATCACTGCTAAAGACACGTCCTTATCCCCACAGTGCGAGCACTCAAAGCCCCTCACCTGCACCGTCATCGCCTTCTTTGCCCAGGGAACAGCAGGCCCTCAACACAGAAGAGTCTCTTCTCTTCCTCCTTTTAACCTTTCCCACCCAAAGCCCTGCAAGTTCCCCGTGACCCCCAGTCCTCCTGCTCCTGCAGCAGGCACGGGAGACCCTCGGTGCCCGACCTGTGTACCTGTTTACACGGAACAACAGATCCACGGCCAACTCGCTCCCTGCAACACTGGCAGCACATAATGAGTCCCCAAGGCCTCTCCTCTAAGAGGCTCCAGCAGCTGCCTGAAACAGCCCCACTCGAGCAGCTCTCACAGTCTGACCTCTGTCCCTCCTTGCTGAGCGGGCTGGCGCAGCCGTGGTTAATGAGCCAGCCCCGTGCCATGGGCTCGGCCGAGCTGGAAGCGCTCCACTGCCAGCCACGGAGGGGGCACTCGTCATTAGCCCAGGTACCCCCAAGGCTGGGATAAAAAAAGACTCAGAAAATGAGGAAAGGGCACCAAAATGCCTGCGCTGAGCAGCAGCAACACGAGGAACAGCCACTCAGTGCCCTGGCAGCGCAGGACATGAGCAAAATGGGGAGGGAGGAGGTAAAGAGGAACAATTCCCAGCCCTTCCAAAAAAATTCCTGCACATCAAAAGCTTCAGACAGCGGTGAAATATCAGCTGCTTCCCACAGCCACTTTCCAGAGGAGCCGAGGGGGACGCAGCGCTCACCTCACACCCGCCACAGCAGGGATGGGATGGGATGGGATGGGATGGGATGGGATGGGATGGGCTGGGATGGGATGGGATGGGTTGGGATGGGA
>VWZT01002643.1:123293-160016 GCA_013397055.1 Pachycephala philippinensis
GATGGGATGGGATGGGATGGAGGAAGCGCTCGGCGCTGCGTGAGAACAGGCCCCCGAGCTCAGTCACGGCAGCACATAAAGCAACCAGACACGAGTTACCCGTGTCACAGAGTGGGGAAAAACGGAATAAAAATAAAATAAAACCAACTAGGATGGCTACCACCACATCCCGTGGCCGAGCAGGTCCCCCCTGCTCAAGGATGACAATTTACGGGGGGAGCAAGGCCGGAAAAATAAGTAAATAACTCAGTGCCTGCACTGCTTATACAGGAGAGAAGATTTAATAGACAGAGAGAACGGAGTCTTATCAGCACAACTCACGCTCAGTAGTGCAAGGGAGGGCATCATACATTAGCTTGCTTTGACCTGCAGGGCCCTCAGTGGGAATTTTCTCCACCACACTGACATGATGTTGTTTAGATGCAATGCACATCTCGCCTGCATGGAAACATGCTGACACTTTGGAGGCTTTTGAATGCAGAGAAGCAGCGGAGAGAAAAAAGATGTCTGGGTCAAAATGTTTCTCTAATGGTTATAGATTTAATTCCATGGTCTGGAGGGAAGGGTGGGAGAAAAGATTATTTTTTTCCCCTCCCTGTTTGCTTTTCAGAACATGAAAAAGAAATCCAAAAGCATATTACTGTCCTGCTCTGCTTTGCCTTTCTTCAGTTCCCTGGTTTGGATCAGGCTTTCTCTTTCCCTCCCACCTCCATCAGTACATACAAGACCCAGGGAAGATCAGGCCAAAACTGCTGACAATTTAGCTTGGATAAAACATTCCTGGGTTCCTCTAAAAAGGAACAAATTAACATCAGATTTCTCAACACACAAGGCAAAATAAACAGGGGAATTATTTGCCCAGCCATGCTGGCACTTTAAATTCTCTCAAAGAACTGGGTTGTATCCAGAGAGATAGAGCATATGACATATTCTTTCAGCTGAAATTGCTTGCAGCCCCTCAGATTTCCCACTTTGCAGTTGTGTTTCACCTCTGACACAACTCAGAGGACACCAGCACCCAAATCCAGGAGGGGAGCAAGACAAGGAGTAGCAGCAGGAGGCTCTTGGGCTTGGCTCTGGCTATGAAGATTGAAGTTGTCACAGCAGGGTGTCAGCACGGTGGGGAGGATTTACAGAGACCACAGAATCACTGAGGTTGGGAAAGACCTTTGAGATCAGCCAGTCCAACCTGTGACCCACCACCCACCAGCCAGACCACAGCACTGCCACATCCAGTCTTTGCCTAAACACCTCCAGGAGAGTCACCCCAGCACCCCTCTAGGCAGCCCATTCCAATGTCTGGTCACCCTTTCTCCAAAGAAATTCCTCTTGGTGTCCAGCCCAGACCTACCTGGTGCACTTTAAATGACGTGCTCTCATCCTGTCATTAGTTCAGAGCTGTCCCCTCCTGTCAGGGAGTTGTAGAGAGGGATAAGGTCCCCCCTGAGCCTCCTTTCCTCCAGGCTGAGCCCCTTTCCCAGCTCCCTCAGCAGACCCGTGATGCTCAGGGACCTCTCCCACCCCATTCCCCGAGCAGGTGGATGCCAGGATGGGCACAGCCACCCCAGCCCTGCAGACAGAGGAGGCAGCAGGTGCCTGGCACTGCCGGGGTTTGCAGCAGCCCAGAATTGCAAAAACAGCCACCTGGGAGCAGGAGAGCAGTGCCAGCTTTCCTGGGCACGAGGCAGCCTCATTTGTCTCCATCAGGTGCAAACGGGCTGCTCAACCTTTAAGCGCTTAATTAGTTTCCTTTTTTGTTTTTAAAAGCAACACTTGGGTGCGCGTTCCCCTGGAAGGGGAGCGGGGAGTGATGGATGGGCTGGGCTGGGCACTGCAGCCCAATCCCTCAGCACCTCCCAGCCCAGCTCCCAGGAACCGCTGGAGTGAAGAGCTGGGTCTGATCCCAAAGCTCTGCTCCAGCAAAAGCCCAAAGAACTGGACCCAGAACTGCTTCCTAGGGAAAGGACTGGTCCCAGTCACCCCAGCATCCCTATTTCCTGGGGAAAGGACTGGTCCCAGTCATCCCCAGCATCCCTGAGAGAGGAGCTGGTCCCAGTCACCCCTAGCATCCCTATTTCTTAGGGAGTAAGGATCTATCTTATTAGGGATGGCTTAGGGATTATTAAGGATCTGGCTTAGGGATGCTGGGGATGGTCCCAGTCATCCCCAGCATCCCTACTCCCTAAAGCAAGGAGCTGGTCCCAGCCACCCCCAGCAACCCTATTTCCTAGGGAAAGGACCTGTCCCAGCCATCCCCAGCACCCCTAAAGTGAGGAGCTGGTCCCAGTCACCCCAGCATCCCTGTTTCCTAGGGAAAGGACTGGTCCCAGCCATCCCCAGCACCCCTCCGCTCCCGGAGCACCCACGCCCAGCACGTGTGGCACCTGCCAGGCAAAGCACGTCCCTGGAGCCATCTGTGCATCCCCGGGTGCACAAAGCCCCACACAGCTCCCCCATCCCTCCCTCCACCTCAGCCTCCTGCTCCAGCCCTTGGGATCCAGCTCCAGAAGAGAAATCTGCCTGTGCCAGCAAGGTGGACGGGAGCTAAGGAGAGACAAATCTGCTTCAGCTCGGGTCACGGGAGGTCAAAGAGATAAAAAAATACATGTTGGAAAAGCCACTGACTGGATATAGAATTGATCTGCTGTGCTGGCTCCAGGCTCCAGGAGAAGCCGGGGTGGGGATGCTCCATGCCCAAGGATCGATTGGAAAAGTGCTCACAGAAGCCCTTGGTCCCTGCATTGCTGCCCCCAGCCCCCAGCACTCACAGTTGTTTTCTTTCCCGTTTAATTCCTCATAACTCATTCCCAAGACATCCCCCTCCCTCCTTTCCCTGTGCTTTTCCTTCTAGATAAAAACAATATGTGGTGCTTTTTTTTTATTCCAGCGGGGTTCCAGCTAATAAAAAGATTTATAATTAAGCCAGTAGATTTCCTTTTGCTATGCTGTCCTGGATTATGAGAAAGTATATTTATATGCAATTATGAAATGAACAGTATTTCTTACCCAAGTGAAGCTTTAAAAGTCATTATGAATCCATTAACTCAGCAGACCTTACAAAAGGCCTCCTCTGCTCTGGATTTATTTTAATTTAAAGCAGATAGGAAACTTTTCCCCTCCTTATTTTTTAAACCCAGCTTTTCTGCAGTAGGAATGTGCAAAAATGAACAACATGCATCAAATTCAGCAGGAAGGCCAAACTCTGGTGGGCTCAGCACCACTTTGAGTCTTTCCGGAGTCTCTGCCCTGTGTCCGAGTGCTCTGTGATGCCAAACTATCAGAGAATCCTGGAATGGTTTGGGTGGAAGAGACCTTAAAGCTCATGCAGTCCCACCCCTGCCATGGGCAGGGACACCTCCCACTGTCCCAGGCTGCTCCAAGCCCCATCCAGCCTGGCCTGGGACACTGCCAGGGATCCAGGGGCAGCCACAGCTGCTCTGGGCACTCTGCCACCTTATCCTGAAACCTGGGAAATGCAGAATTTTATGGAGTCTCCCTTGACTGTCCCTTCCTGTGCCTCAGCACTGTTGCCCTGCAGTTCTGGGAGCTGCTCTCCGTGGGATCCCAGGGAAGGGTTGTGCTGCTGCTCACAGCAACCAGCCACTTCTCTTCTGCTTCCCTGAAAAGCTTCACCTGGAGATCCCCACCGAGCGTCATGTGCTCAGTGGTCTGTGATGCTCCAGGCACACGTTGGGAGAGCCAGAGGACAAGAAATGGAGATTGGAAAAGTCAGAGAGGAAAACCTGCTACAAACTCTGCTCAGAGAGCAGCACCGAAATCCTGGGGGGAAGAGGCACAAAAGCTTTGATCAGAATGTGTGGTCACTGGTGTGGCTCTGGAGCAGGGGGGGGTGGCAGCAGCCCAGTGCTCCCAGCACCGTGCTGGGACACGCTGGCATCTCCCCTCCATCCTGGCAGTGCCCTGGGAAGGGGAGCAGCAGCCCAGTGCTCCCAGCACCGTGCTGGGACACGCTGGCATCTCCCCTCCATCCTGGCAGTGCCCTGGGAAGGGGAGCAGCAGCCCAGTGCTCCCAGCACCGTGCTGGGACACGCTGGCATCTCCCCTCCATCCTGGCAGTGCCCTGGGAAGGGGAGCAGCAGCCTGCCCTCCCTCCCGCTGCTCCCAGCCCTTCCCAGCTCCCAGAGCTCTCTCACTGGGAGCAGCTCTGCCCGCACAGGGGACACGATGCAGCCCTGGGCACAGGTTCCAGGAGCTGGGGCATCCCAAGGAGACCTTCTGAAGCCCCAACAGCTGAGGGGGTTTCTCTTCCGATCTTTAGTGAGGTTCTCAGTGCCCTGGAGAAAAGAAGGATCCATGAAGACCTCAGAGCCCCTTCCAGGGCCTAAGGGGGCTCCAGGAGAGCTGGAGAGGGACTGGGGACAAGGGATGGAGGGACAGGACACAGGGAATGGCTTCCCACTGCCAGAAGGCAGGGCTGGATGGGATATTGGGAAGGAATTGTTCCCTGGGAGGGTGGGGAGGCCCTGGCACAGGGTGCCCAGAGAAGCTGTGGCTGCCCCTGGATCCCTGGCAGTGCCCAAGGCCAAGTTGGATGGAGCTTGGAGCAGCCTGGGACAGTGGGAGGTGTCCCTGCCCATGGCAGGGGTGGGGCTGGATGGGCTTTAAGTTCCCTTCCAATGATTCAGTGACTCTCACAAAGCCCCACCTGCCCCATCCATAGCTCTGCCTGACAAGAAGGAAGCATCTGCAGGATTTTAAACAACTCGTCAGGCAGAAGGATGGCCTCCACCCAGCAAAATATGCTCCAGTCCCAACCATCCCTTACCATTCCTTATCTCCACACGGGCTGAGGATGGCTCATTTTACTCACCTTAAGAGGGAATCCATCTCCAAGTCACCAAAGGAGCCTCAGCTCCAATGGCCTTTTCATTAATGTGGTGGCAATAAAGCACAGCAGCATCCCCTGGCTGTCACGGGGAAAGGAGCTGGCAGGAATATTAAAAGGGAATTTGCTGGCAAGGGGGTGCAGGGAGGAAGGCAAACCCCGTGGTGGGGGCACAGCTCTGCCCCTCCACCACCCAAACTCCACCTGGAGAGGGCCACCAGTGCCTCACGTGCCACCAATCCTCCCTCAGCTCCTACTGAGCTCGAGACAAGATTTGAGCGCTCACGGGGAGCACCCCCAGCAGAGCTCAGGCTCTCTGGGTGGCACAGCTACTCCCCGTCCCCGTGGTCACCAGCCAGAGGTGGGAGGTGCTGCAGAGCTCTCCCCCAGCCGGGCACTCCACTGGGCACCTCCAGCATCCATGGGCACCTGCCTGTCCCTGCTCTCCTGCCCGATCCAGTGGGGCTGGGAGTGTTCTCAGCCCTCGGATGAGTTAAACCTCCCTGACAGGCTCGATCTGCCTCTGGTTCCCCGTGACGCTTTCACTTCCAGTTGGCTCTGGCAGCGACAAACCTGCTCTGACACCTTGGCTGTGGCTCAGTCTCATTCTCCCCGTGTGATCTGCTTCTCCCTGTCTCTTTGCCGTGCTCGGTGCGAGGTTTGCACTGACAAACCCGTTTTGATCTCCTCCCCCTGTGCTCCCCCTCCCAGGGACTCCATCTCTGCAGCTCTCCCCGATACAGCATGACTGCTTTATTTAATAAGAAGAACGGAGCACCCGTGGCCGGGGAGTTCTCTGCAAACCAAATGCTCTGGATTTAATCTGGGGAACACGGTCACACGGGCTTTCATTACACTTGCCCCCTTGGCCCATAACACTTGCTTTCTTAGCCAGGGATTTTTCAATTCAGCTGGAGCAGAATTCCCCGTGTGCCTTGCACCACGAGGAGCTGGGCTCTGAGCTCCCGCTCCCAGTTTAATCCCCGTTTGCAATTTACAGAAGCTTTGGCTAAGGGTGAAAGGTTCTGTGTTTCATTAGGAAGCCTTGCAAGGCCCTCTGCTAACCTGCACTGTGCAGCACTTCTTGTCACAGCACAGCAGCTGAAAAAAAGTTCAGTGTCTCGGGTCCATCCCCAGCTCCAGCAGCCATTCCCTGTGTCCCTGTGTTCCCTGTGTCCCTGTGTTCCCTGCCTGGAACAGCAACGAGTCCATAATGAACTTTGAAGAGCAGCCCTGCTCCCGGGTGTTCTGCCCACAGCGACGCCCAGCGTGCCCCGCAGCCAGCCCTGCTTTGCATCCCCCCTTGAACTGTTTCCAGACACACCAAATAATGATCCACTGCAAGAGATTCTTGCACCTACTGAGGGTGGTTTTTTTTTCCTCCTGAAGCTCTCGGAGCACTTCAAAGGGAAACAAGCTTTGCTGTGCTCGTGCTGCAAGAGGGGAAAGCTCCATCCACGAGGCAAAGATGGAAAAGCACAGGCCCCAGGCCGGTGGGTGGGAACCAGCCCTCACTGCCTCCAGCAATCGATGTGTCTTTGCTCTCAACGCCCACCTAAGGAAAATCTTTTCATCCTTTTCTCCGTGCCTGTGCCTCCAGAAGCACAGACCCTTCCTCTGATCAGAAATACAACATCTCAGAGCACATGTTTGTGTTTAACAAAACAGCCTTCCGTTAGGAATTTGCCTCATTGTACTGAAGTCCATCTACTCAGAGATGCCTTTGTCACCTGTGAAACAACAGCAGCGGAGTCACTGGGACCCCAAATCCCTTTGGGAGGGATCTGTGGTGCAGGCAAGGCTCCCTAGAATCCCTCTCCTTTGCAGCTGGCCACTAACAAAACACGAGCACAGCCTGTTCAAAAATCAAAGCTGGAGGTCAAGCAGCTAAAAGCTCCAAATCTGACACTTCCTATCCCATTCAAGGGATTTCAAAAGAGAACACCAGCTTGGAAATTACGCTATTAGCAACAGCTTCTGGCTCTTAGCTCTGAAAGTGCTGCCGTTCTCTTGTCACGCCATCAGGTTTGTCAAGGAGCAGAGCCCAGTCCCTTTTGTTCCTGTGGGTTATTGAACAGGTTCGAGCACCACGTGGAAGGGGTGGGTGCTGGAGGTGTGGGTGCAGCAGGGGTTATTGAAGGGGTTCAAACACCACGTGGAAGGGCTGGCTGCTGGAGGTGTGGGTGCAGCAGGGGTTATTGAAGGGGTTCAAACACCACGTGGAAGGGCTGGCTGCTGGAGGTGTGGGTGCAGCAGGAGGGGCCTCGGGAGCAGCAGCTGTTCCAGAGCACTGGCTGCTGCTCTTGGCTGTCCCAGGTCGTGGGTGGGAACCAGACCCTAAAGCTCCGAGTCTGGGGCACCGGGGAGAGGGAGCTGCTCCCAAACCCAAAGCAAGTCCTCAAACAGCTCCAAGACTCACAGAACCCCCAGATGGTTTGGCCTCAAAGAGACATTAAAGCCCATCCAGTGCCACCCCCTGCCATGGGCAGGGACACCTTCCACTAGCCCATGGTGCTCCAAGCCCCATCCAGCCTGGCCTTGGATACTTCCTGGGATCAGGAATCCACAACCTCTCTGGGCACCCTCTGCCAGGGCCTCCCCACCCTTATAGAGTGAAGGATTCCTTCCTTACATCTGATCTAAACCTTCCCTTCCTCAGCTGGAATGCTGAGCCTTTGCCAAACTGGCCGCAGCCTCTCCCAGCTCTAGGGCTCCTCATTTAATACCTCCCACCGCTTTATTACTTCATAATGCTGAGTGATTCCCTGATTCCATAATCTTGGTGCCCACCTCTCCTCCTGCTTATGCACACAAAGCAGAGCAGTTCAAACCTCTCAGCCTAAAGCTTGAGCCTAAAATGCAGCTGGCGCTTGGGTGGACACTCGCAGAGGAAATTTCAAAGCCTTGCTGTGCGTTCCCGAGCACTCCCCGTGCACCCTGTGAGATTTGCTCCAGCAGATTTTCCCAGGCAGGCAGCAGCGAGAACACAGGAGGCGGAAAGCACATCTTTAAATTTTCCCCAAGCTGTCTCCTGGACAGACAATCCCATTAAGTGAAGCAGAGGGACCTGAAGCTGTGTAAAAGCAACAAGGTGAATCTCCTTAGCGCAGAAGCCTGACAGATGAGAGCAAAATGCTGGATTTAACTCCAATGTAACACAACAGAGCGCAACGTGTCACCGGAGGGTGAAATGCAACCCCGCTCTGCAACCCGCTGCACACAACCAGGTGAGCTCCCAGCTGCCAGGAGAGATTTCATTTAGGCTTCCCTCTCCAAATGGAGGGACTTCATTTGGAGATAAGACAGTAAAATGAGACAGCTTTGAAGCAATATGCTCAAGGTCACCTGAGGAATTAATTGCAGAGCAAGAAGCAAACTCGAATCCAACCACGAAGCACACTTAGCCCCAAAGCCACTCGTTATAAGACATGCCATTTATCAACATCTATCAAATTAGGCAGAGTACCATAAACCCAGGCTTGTGGAGCATTTTTTAAAATGGCAGGAATGGAAATGCAGTTTCCCAGTTCTTAAGAGCATCTCGTGGAGACAAATACTGGTATAATAAAAGTCTTTTAAAAGGCGCCTCATGTACTATTTATCTACTGCTCAACAGTCTCCCTAAATCTGAGCGCAACACGTTGGTAATGGGTACCTCAGACACATAATTTAAAGTGTTACTGAGATTTCTTCCACGCAGAAGATCAGCCGCTGAGATCAAAGGCTGACGCATCCAGTGACTCTGTCTGTGACAAAAGAGAGAGATTTCTAACAGTGAATTACAGTGTTAAACAAATTGAGCTCGTCTCCCCCAAGAACGCTTCCCTTGGCACTTAAGAGTACAAAGTTTGTGTTAGATGGGCCACTCAGAGAGCAAGAACAGCCTGTCTGGGCAGTGACTCATGGAAGGGAACACCACGGTGCTGGTAGGCTGGGGAGAGGAGAAATGCACCCAGAAATCAAACACCAGGCCAGAAATTAGGGAGAATAGAAAGTTCTGGTAAACGTAAGTTGGAACAGGCTCTGCAGGGAATGGTCACTGGCATTCAAGGGTGCCAGAGCTCCAGCAGTGTTTGGACACCGCTCTCAGGGACAGAGTGGGATTGTTGGGGTGTCTGGGCAGGGCCAGGAGTTGGACTGGGTGATCCTCGTGGGTCCCTTCCCACTCAGGATATTCCATGATTCCATGTCCAGGTCCCAGAGAAAACCATACAAACCATCTTTGCTCAGCCTCCCTGAAAGCAGCAGCTGCCCAGGAGCAAACTCCTGTCCTCACACCTGAAGGCAGATCACGACATCCCTCAAGGAACACAGTAAAAATTTGGGAAAAGAAAGGCAGGAGGCTGCCACACCATTTGGGAAGGAGTGGGAATGCCCCACCTTCAGACACGCTGCAATTCAGCCACAGGAGAGGACAGCAGAGTGTTCTCCCAGTGGGCGATTTTAAAAGGAAGCTTCCCAGCGAGGGCCAGGGTGAGCAGCCCCCAAGTCCCCACACTGGGCACAGAGGCACGGCTGGAACTCGCCCTTCCTGGCTGGAGACTCGTGGCCTCCAGCTGGTCATAAATCAATAAAAACAGCCTTCTCCCGAGCTCACAGCATGGGGATGGTGAGCAGGGCTGGGCAGGAGTGTTCCCTCAATGGAGTTGTGCTCACCGAGGACTCCGGGTACCTGGAGCCGGCTCCTTTATTCCCTGCCTGCCCAGATGGGATTCCTCCCGGCCCAGGCTCTTCAAACAACAGGAGCTGTGGTTTTGTTGCAGGTTGCACAGAGTTTGGGAATTGCTTTTTTCTCCCCTCGCAGCTCCGAGTGTTTCATTTGTTTGATTTTGCTGAACCACGGGCATATTTGCACTAACGATACGAGGAATTCTTTGCTGGGTTTTCCCCACCAGCTTCCTGCCCTGAATATCAAACACTCAGGGCTGTGCATCCACACTTGCCACCTACATGGATGCTTGGATTCCTCCCATCAATAGGAGAAGGGAAGGCTTCCTTTCGTTTGTTTTCTTTACAGGATCACAAAGCAATTTTCAGAGGTGCTCTCTGCAGGGAAAAAATACCTTCAAAACATGATAAACAACTGGCAAAACAGCGCTGTCGTGGGTTTTTCGGGAGGTTCCATGCAAACAGCAGGAAGCAGAGGGAGTCCTGCACCTTCCCACTGCAGTGGGCACACACCAGACTCACTTTTCTCCACCCCCCAGATGCTCCCAGGGTTCTTTTTCCACCTTCACCTGGCACAGGTGGAGGCTGGAACTGGCTAACATCCTTCCCACAGGCTTGTGGGAGGACACTCAGCGAGAAAAGGCTCCCAAACAAGCTCCTGGCACGGCAAAGGGTGGAGGAAGGGAAAAAACCACTCCTGCTGCTGCTCTCAGACCTAAACACGCCCAAACTGATGGCAAGGCAGGGTCACTGCCTGCCCTGCGCTGCCATGAAGACAACGCTCGACTCCTCCGACCCCACCGCTGCTTTCCACTCCATTTGCAGCTGGGAATCGCTCCGGTTTTCCCTCTCCCTACCTCTCCCCGTGTGCTGTCACTCCGGGTTCCCGGCCCGCTCCCCCCTCCCCTGGCTGGATCTTTCTCCCCGGGTTACCGTCGCTAATGTCAGAATCATTCCATCTGACAAAGTCTCTGCTCGGCCGCGTCTCCCCTGTCTCCTTGCATCTCTGTCAAGGCCCTTTCCACACGTCTGAGCATTTTAATGACATATGGTGCTGGGACAGGGGGGAGGGAGCAGAGGGAGGCAGACGGAAACCCAGCACCATCCACAGCCAGGCACAACGCACGGGAAGGTCCTGGAAGGTGAGTGGGGGGTGAAAGAAGCACCTGAGGAGGGTGACCTTGGAGAAGGTTGGCCCACCACAGTGCTCAGCTCTTCTCTCACCTCTCCCACAGTTGGTTACCCAGAGGAAAAGGCACTTTTTGAGGGTTTCTCTGTCAAGAATGGCTGATCCTGCTTTGCACCTCTGTTCTGGACCCCTACATTGTGGCCACCAGAGCCTGTGGGGCCACCAGGAACACACAAAGGCCCAGCCCGACTCTTCCTTAGCCCAGGAGGTGTTTTATTCTCCGCTGGATTTGACTCACACCCCCAGGCTGGGATAGAGTTGGGCAGGCTATGCACACCCCTCAGCTTGGCAGCATTTCACTGGTGTAGGAACCCACCCAAGGCTGCACCACAGCCACTCACACTGCCCCAAATGTGGGGGTCTGAACCTCATCCCCAAATCCGCAACAATCCCAACATCCCCTCTAGCCCAGCAACCTTTTGCCCCCTTAAGAAGAAGCAGACTTCAGGCAACTTTTCTCAAAGCATGGTCTTAGCACATCCCAAAGCTTCCAGACAGCTAAGAAGCCCCAAAAGTCCTTATAAGACAGGATATTCAGCAGAATCCTAGTGGATTTCTCCCTAGGTAATTACAGTTTTTCTTCTTATAATCCTCCTGGTGTTTAATTCTTCTTCACCTGCTGTAAACTGGTGGGAGATGTGGCAGATGATGACAGTGCCTTGTGCTCCAGGCAAGAAAACATAGTGATCTTGTCTTAAAGACACACCGAGGACTAAAAAGGAAACGGACCCAGATCCAAACTCCTCCAGCAGCCCCCAGCCTGGCAGCTCCAGGACAGAGGTGACAGCAACACCCACGTTTGAAACTCCTCGCCTCTTCAGGAGCTCTAATCCCATTGCAAGCCAGCTGAACTTCAGCTCAAGTGTTTTGGCAAATCCCATCTCTGGCAGATTAAGGGGAAGGCCAGCAGGAGCACAAATCCTTCACAGCACCAAGAACTTGCTGCAGAGCCCTCGAGACTTGGAACGACCTGGGCTGCTGGAAGGTGCCCCTGCCCGTGGCAGGAATGAGATGAGCTTTGAGGTCCTTTCCAATCCAAACCAGTCTGGGATTTTAGGATTCTCTAAAACCAGCAGGCTGCATAGGGAACAAAGCATGGATGGGATGGATCTGGCACATATGGGTGGATTACGCTTTTTCAGCTTTATTCAGTGGCACTGCAGCATCTGGTGTTTATTCTCTATCCCTCACATATTCCTGGGGTTTGGGGAAGCTTCACCAGGCTCTCCAAGCACAACAGCTACGAGCACACTCCCAGTCTGGCTCTCACATAAAACACTGGAACAGAGGGTGATGCCTTAGGTTTTAACTTTTATATGTTTCAAATCCTGCATTCCCAGTGTGTAACTCTGCAGTGTCCTGCAGCCTGGGAGCTGCTGCTCTCTCATGCTGAGACAGACAGAACAAAGCCTCTCCAGGCTGCTCTCCAAGGACACCCAGCCCGGCCTAGGCCCAAAATGTGTAACCCAGCATCTTGAGAAGGGGGGCAAGCTGAGGGGAAATTCCATCATTAGCTAAAGTTGAATTGGTGAAATTGGGTTGAGATGCAAATGGAGCAAAGCTATAAAAGTGTGAAGAACTCGTGACTCGGGGTCCATCTTGGGTGCAGCCTTTGGCCTGCCCAGGGTGTGCCTCTGAAGGCCTTTCTAATAAATATCCACCTTTATTCCCTTCCTCCTGTCCAGTCTCTGTTTCTGGGTTGGCCTCTTTAGGCATCAAGGGAAGCAAAGACAAACAGGTTCACAGTCAGTGTCCAGAAGTGTGGCACTGGGGACCAAGAGGTGCCCGGTGAGGGGAACAAGAGGACTTCTCTCCTGAACATTGTATTTTATAATCTGCAGCAAATCCTCGAATGAAAATCAGGAACCACCAAAAAAAAGCACCTCAGTAGTTCCCAGATGAAAAACGAGCCCCCAAAGCTACAAACAGGAGGCTCGTGCTGCCTGGGTTCTTTGCTCCCTGCATTGTATTAAAAACAAATAAGTCAATAAGGAATGCCAGGGAAAACAGTCATTTGTCAGCTGACACGAGGGAAGGATGAGGATACACTTCAGGAATTTATCAAGGAAATCTGTTGAGCTGTGCAACTTTTTTTTAAAGAAAGATGCTGAAGAGAAAGCAGCTTCCCACCTGAACCTGTAAGCTGCTCAATGAATTATAAAGCAGAAATACCCCCTTAACACCCAGTATTACCTGGAGGCTGATTAACCATTTCTGCCAAGGCTGGAAAGCTGGCGGATCATGGCCAGTGCCTTCTGTCCTCCCCATTTCCAGTCAGCCTGGAACTGGCTGGGGCCTCTGGGCTGTGCAGAGACTCTTTAATACAAATATCTGCCTGCCTTCCTCTGGGGGTGGGGAAGAGGGGAATATTTCCAGAGTGTGCTCAGTGCTGAACAAAGTTTGTTTGAACTGGGCTTAACTGCAACAAGAGCAGCATTAAGCCAACCTCAAGCACTTGTGAAAACACTCTGCTTTAAATAGTGCCTCTCCAAGCTTTAACGTCATGTAAAGCTCAGGAAGATTTTATGGGCCACCGAGAGCATCTAAAGCCTTGGCATCCCATTTGCAATCCCGGCAGCTTTGCGGCAGCAGCTCTAAAGGAGGTTTGAAGGGTGGGTGTGATGCCCCAGGAGCAGCACAGGGAGCCCTGCCCAGCCCCAATCCATGCACCTTCCCAGCAAACTCAGCTGGAACCAGCCCTGTACCCCACTAAACCTCCACTTCTGCAGGTTTCCAGCCCTGAGGCAACGTCCAAACTGGGTGCTCGGTGACTCCTTAAGGAAATGATTCCAGCAGCCCCCTGGATGCTGTTCATTCCTGTCACCAGGGTCAAGAGCTGCACTGTTGGGCCAGGCAGACACTTTGCATGCTCAAAATTCATTAAAGTCAAATACTCCTAAGACTTTTTACACATGAAAAAGCAGATGAAGGTGAGGCAGAGCGGTGCGTTGCAGTGCAGGCAGAGTTTTATTTAATGAAGGTATATTTACTCAGAAGAGCTGAAGGGCTGCTTCTTCACAGCAGGTCAGGGGCTGCTATGCAAATACTAATAAATATTTTGCACTTTTCAAGAATGCTTTACCCAAGTGCTCTGCAAGCGTGAACTGCACTAAAACCTCCCAGGATGTGGAAGGAACAAGGGAGACAACAGGAACAGACACTTTGTCCAAGACAGAAAGACAGCAGCCTCTGGGGTGGAAAGCAGAGACGTCTGACAGTACCAACAGCTTTCCCAGCTTCCCCACGGAAGCGCCTTTCCATCGCTAACCTCACACTTGTGTGGTTGGCAGCTTTCTAGAAACAGCAGCTCCGCATCGATTCAGGAAACAGAGTCATCTGTGGTTCATTACTCCCAACAGATTTCACAAGGGATCCTGCCTGGTGCCTCAGCTGCTCCTAAGCCAGCTAAACCTGCAGGATCTGGTGTGGTACAGAATAGCAAAGCTTCTTATGAAACACCTCACGCAGGACAAAAGCCATCACGGGGATGAGTTCGTCAAGCCTGGAGAGTTTTGTGCTTCATTAACTGGAGTTCCAGGAGGTCTCCTTGGGCTAGGGGACAGAGTGTGCAAAGGGGCTGCTGTCAGCTCAACAGCTCCGAGAACCAGAGGCAGCTGAGAGCAATTTCATGGAGAGGAGCAGCTTCTGCCCTGCAAGCCATGGAGGGGAAAAAGGAATAATCAAGGTGGCTCCAGGCAGAGGGGTATTACAGAAAGACTCAGGAGAAGGTGGCACTGAGGTCTCAGGTTTCCAAAAGCCTCCCCATGGGGAGCTGTAAGATGCCAGCAAAGATTTATGGCAGCCTGAAGGAGCAGTGTTCCTTCCCTGTCCCTGCAGTTTGCACCCAGCGCCCTCTGACAGTGGAGGGCTGGGAGCAGCCCGAGGGATGAGAGGGAGATCCAGAGCCCTGGGAGCTGGGATCACACCACAGGACAGGAGAGTTTCACTTCTGAGACAACAAATCCAGGCTGCTCCCTTCAGCTGAAGTCCCATCTCTGGAGGGGTTTGAGACACAGACACCAAATCCTTCTGCTGACAGTGGGAGTGGCAGCCCACAGATAAAACCTAGGGATGTCCCGGAGCAGCAGAGCCCGAGCTGATTGGAGCCAGCATCGCTGCACTTCCAAGATACCAGCTTATTCTGAAATCAATGCTGAGATTATTGATCCAGGAAGGAAATACAGACTGGCGAGGAAGCCTGGTCAATAGCAATCCCAGTGGGTAATAAGTTTTAATGGAGACCAGGAAAAATTCCAATCTGAATTTTGTGCTGGGGCAAAACTCTGCATACGCTGATTATCTCAGCCCGGGAGCGAGTCAGGGACTCCTCACTGATATCTGCTGATATTCCCAGTGACCAGCTCAGGTGCCAAGGTCTGGGAAAGCACATCACTGCAGAGAGAATGAAAAGAGAAACCCCATTAGCTGCTCCCAGCGATCTGTCTGGCAGAGGATGAGCTGCTAATGCCGACTGCCTTGAAAATCAGAGCAAGAAATTCAACCTGCACAGTCAAGGCCGGATTCAAGCATGTAACTCAGTGATGGCAGCAGTTCAAGCACTTAAAATGCCTTTTGAAACCACAGTAAAATCCTGCTGTCCCATCCCTCTTGGAAATGGACTCCACTGAATGTCAAGGCCCTAAAAGGCAAGAACACAACAGCAACAAAAAAAATCCTCAAACCAGCTCTGCTTGAATGAGGCTGGGAGAGCTGCAGCGATTTCCTTTCACTTGTCAGCAAAATCTCATCGGCTGCGTAAAAACACAAGAAGGGTTTAAGTTACCCAAAGGGCATCCTCAGTATCGGGGCAGGGGCTGAGGAGAGACTCCACACCGCAGTTCTAAAGGGGAGAAGATAAAGCCTTAACTCCAATACTTTGGAAGCAGCAAAATCCCACCTTCAGGGAAGTATTTCTGGGGTGCTGCAGACCCACACAGACTGCAGGAGCACCCTCCTGCAGCTCCAGGGAAAGAAGAACCTGTTCTGCACTTCACAGACAACAACAGCTCTGACCTCTGTTCACAGGTTTCTCAGCAGCCATCGCCTAAACTCCCCCTTTATTCCCCAGTCAATACCTGCAAAACAGCTTTAGAAGAACAAACAGCTCCTTCTGGCCCTTTGAACAGACTCAGGCAGGCCACTGCTGCCTTGGGA
The DNA here is from genome assembly GCA_013397055.1 of Pachycephala philippinensis. Taxonomy (NCBI): domain Eukaryota; kingdom Metazoa; phylum Chordata; class Aves; order Passeriformes; genus Pachycephala; species Pachycephala philippinensis. The sequence continues at coordinate 139,151 of VWZT01002643.1, forward strand.
TATCTGAGGTTACCCCAAGGCGTGAGGAGCTGCAGAGAGAGGTGGGAAGGGAGGTTTGGAGAGCAGGGTTTTCCTTGGAGCGATGCTGGCAGAGAGGCTAAAGGCTGCCAGCACCCAGGGAAGCAACTGGCAGAGTCTGACAGCCCTGCAGGAGGATAATTGGGCAGACAGTGCTGTGCAGACGAACTAAAGTGTTTACTGGCTTTAATATTTAATTGTGTCAAACGAAGAGAGAGGAGCTGGGGAATCGGAGCTGCAGAGAGAGGCGCGTGTGAGGCGGGGGCTCCGCTCCTTCCGTGCCAAGTCGGGCACCCAAATGAGCCAAAGCACCAGCCCCAGGAGCACCATTTGGATGTGCCCGTGGTGCTCCCCCTGCCCTCTCCCTGGCATGGGAAGGAGTGCTCCAGTTTGGGAGAACACAGTGTGGAGGGAGCGCTGCAGGCAGGGCAAGGAAAGAGAAAGGCACCACAAGGAGCAGCCACGAGAACAAAAATGGGAAATCCACATCCATGGGACCAGACCATAGGCTCCATCCAACCTCATGGATAAGGAAACTGTTGGCATCCACATCCCGACATAAAATCACTCAGAGGAGTGAGCCAGCCACCTGAGAAGAGATCACCCAAAACAACCACAGGGAGAGCATTGCTCGTCTGCAGGGTGGCTTTTCTCATTAGGGGTTGTGATGCCTAAAGAGGCCAACCTAGAAACAGAGACCAGACAGGAGGAAGGGAATAAAGGTGGATATTTATTTGAAAGGCCTTCAGAGGCACACCCTGGGCAGGCCAAAGGCTGCACCCAAGATGGACCCCGAGTCACGAGTTCTTCACACTTTTATAGCTTTGCTCCATCTGCATCTCAACCCAATGTCACCAATTAAACTTTAGCTAATGATGGAATTTCCCCTCAGCTTGCCCCCCTTCTCAAGATGCTGGGTTACACATTTTGGGCCTAGGCCGGGCTGGGTGTCCTTGGAGAGCAGCCTGGAGAGGCTTTGTTCTGTCTGTCTCAGCATGAGAGAGCAGCAGCTCCCAGGCTGCAGGACACTGCAGAGTTACGCACTGGGAATGCAGGATTGGAAACATATAAAAGCTAAAACATAAGGCATCAGTGGGAAGAAGCTGCCCAGGGAGGTGAAGTCACCATCTCTGGAACTGTCCAAAAGGTGCCTGCTTGTGGATCACAGGGATATGGTTTAGGGGTGATTATGGTGGTGCTGGGGTGGGGGTTGGATTAGGTGATCATGAAGACCTTTTCCAACCTTGATGATTCTGGGATACACAAAGATGCCTTGCACTGCCACTCCTCTGTTCAAAGGCTTGGAGGGAAGGATACCCCTGCACCATGAAAATCCCAGCAGTTCACCCTCCGGTCCTGTTGTCTCTGCTTATGGTTGTTCACCTGTCTCCAGGAAAGGGCTTTGCACCACGATTTCCTTTGGGATGCGGGCTGGGAGAGCACAATTGCTGTCAGACACGCTTTCCCAAAAGGACACCAAATCAGCTCCAAACAGGCCTCTGGAAAGCCCTACATCCCAGCAAGGCAAAAGCCTGGACTACTGTGCTACTAAAGCCACTGTTTGTGTTCTATCTCTGCCTTTGGCCAAAGCCAGCATGGAAATTCAAAGGAAGGCTGGCTCCATAAATATTGCAGTGTGAACAACACAGGGCCTTTGCTGGATTATCACCACTAAAAGGAGCTGCAAAGCATCCAACTCCACGAATGAAAGATGCTAATGGAGCGTTCCCAGCGGACACCAGGGCTGTAGATTACGGGGAGCTGCTTTCACATCCTGCAAAACGTGCAGATTTAAATAACGCTCCCCTCTCACACGGAATAAATCTCAGCCTTGGCCACAACCAAACGCAGCTCAGGCCCTTGCTGGCCTATTCCAGGGGGCAGATGGCTTGTGGGAGATGCAGGTGATGGATGGAACTCCTGGAATTTGTGTCCCTGGTTTGATGCACTGGTCCCAAACACTCTCTGTGCCACGCCTGCTTGTGCTTCTCTCTACCCACAGCACGCTTCAAACACACAAAAAAAGGGTTAAGACAGATTTTTGTCTCCAACCTTTTAATTAAGCCATTAGTCTCTTCCCCCTTAACCCAGGAATGAGAGGCCTGTCTTCACAGGAGCAAATGATTTCCCCAGAGTAATGAAGATGCATTATCATACAGAAAAAAATCATTAGTTGCTATGTCCAGAACAATGCGATTGCTCAATTACTGCACTAAAACAGATCGCAGCCTTCCCAGCGCTCCACGTGCAAACTTGGAGGAGATGCATCCAAAGGCATGTGCCCAGAAAAACAGCACTTGCTCAGCAGAAGACCTGGACCACTCCAAAGGTCCCACCCGAATGATTTCCCAACCAAGCCTTTGCTCACTTCACACTTTAGACCCCACAGCAACAGGCAGCAGATCCCAGCGGGATTTTCTCCAAGTGCTTTACAACAAAGGAGCTGGGAGGTTGAGAAGGGGAGCTTCCCTTTGCACTGAGAAGGTCTCAGTTACCCTGGTAAGGATTCACCAGGAAACACTCAACACTTTGAAGGAACTGATGGTGAGACGCAGTCGGCAGCAGGGATTTGGGAACCCGGCACATCCCCTCGGGATGAGGGAGGATCACACGAGTCTGGGGTTCAACACCCAGGGATTTGGGTCAGCTGGGTTTGGTTCCCTCTCTTGGAAGGGACCACCAGAGCCATCGAGTCCAGCCCCTGGCCCTGCACAGACACCCCAACAATCCCACCCTCTGCTGGAGCGTTGTCCAAAGGCTCCTGGAGCTCTGGCAGCCTCGGGGCCGTGTCCATTCCCTGCCCAGTGCCTGACACCCTCTGGGGAAAGAACCTTTTCCCAAAATCCAGCCTAACCCCCTCCAAAGCTCTAGGCCAGCTGCAAAATACTGATCACCCCCAACTTATCTAATGAGGATGATCCAACCCCCAATTTCCCCTCTTCGCCGCCCCCAGGATGATTAAGAGCAGGATTTAGTCACCCAACCAGGGTCCTATTATTTCTTCAAATGGATAATTTCAGTCCTTCTCTCACCTACCGAGATACCCATTAAAAAAATGACTCATTAACTCTTCCCCCTGCATCTTTGGCACAATAATTCCATCACAGATGTGGGTCAAGCAAAGCTGTTCATGAACTCCCATCAAACCCATTTGGCCTGAAAGGGGAGGAGTGGGTGTCAAAAGTGGAAGTGGTTTATTTAAGCGTTTTCTCCTCTACATGAAACATTTAGGCTTTTTTTTTTCCCCCAAGACATCTCTGAAGGTAATTTACTTTAAAAAACGTTTTTAAAGTCTGACCAAAGAACATATCGTATCAAATGAAATGTTTTATTTGACCTGAAAAAAATATTTTTGGTCTTGTTTTTGGTTAACCCAATATAGCATTTCCTCCTCAGTTTTTCAGTTCAGACAGACAAGGGCAAAAAGAAAAAAAATCAATTTCAGAGCTCCAAACAGCCCATTCTGTAACAGTTGTCACAGAGACTGCAGCTTATGTTAATATTAAAGTACTGCTTTAGCAATTTATGAACATTATCTGGAAAGCGAAGGCACAAATTATCAGAGATGAAGGAAGTTACCCGAGTTAATGCATTTTTGGCACTAATATCCTTCTATTGTTCAACTCATCTGAAAGAGCTACAGGCCTGCACTGACAAACCGGGGAAAGCTTGATGGTTAACACAGCGTGGAGATGATTCCCAGAAGGGTTTCCACCCCTTGGAGGACAAGGGACACAGAATGCTGGGATGGTTTGGGTTGGAAGGGACCTTAGAGATCATCCCATTCCACCCCCCAGCCATGGGCAGGGACACCTTCCACTGCCCCAGGTTGCTCCAAGCCCTGTCCAACCTGGCCTTGGGCACTTCCAGGGATGGGGCAGCCACAGCTGCTCTGGGAAATCCATTCCAGGGCCTCCCCACCCTCACAGGGAACAATTTTTTCCTAATATCTAAATTTACCCTCCTTCAGCTTAAGGCCATTTTCCCCTGTCCTGTCACTTCAGGCCCTCGTCCCCAGTCTCTCCCCATCTTCCTTGTCAACTCCCTTCAGGCTCTGGAAGGCCACAGTGAGGTCACCCCAAAGCTTCTCCTCTCCTTGCTGAACACCCCCAGCTCTCGCAGCCTTTCCTCCCAGCAGAGCTGCTGCATCCCTCTGCTCATCCTGGTGCCTCCTCTGGGCTCTCTCCAGCAGCTCCAGCTCCTCCCTGTGCTGGGCCCCAGGGCTGGAGGCAGCTCTGCAGGTGGGGTCTCACCTGAGGGGGCAGAGGGGCAGAATCCCCCCTCCCTGCTGCCCACGCTGGGGGCTCAGCACAGCACAGGGGGTTCTGGGCTGGGGCATGTCCCAAGTGCTTCCCCCAGAGCTGCTCTCCATCCCTCCATCCCCAGCCTGGACTGATCCCGGGGGTTGCAGCACCTGCCCTCAGCCTTATTAAACTTCCTACAGATCATTCCAAAAAGAGGTTTTCAATACCCACATCCTGGTGAAATCACAAATTCAGTTCCTCGACTTGATTACCCTTCCAACCCAAACCACTCCCTACACAAAGAATGTGATGTTTGAGCACTTTGGAGAAGGCTGGGGACCTCCAGGACAACGTGGTGTGGCTGCTGGGGGGGTCATTTCCAGCCAGGATTGGTGCTGAGCTGCAGGGCAGCAGCAGTGTGCGGGAGCACTCCCCATGGCAGGAGCAGTGAGGATCCCGGCTGTGCCGGTGCCGCATACGGTGCTTGCTGTAGTTAAATGCAAACCAGCAATCTCTGCCTTCACATGTGACAATTGCCATGCGATTTCTGTCTCATTAAGCTCTGAAATGTAAAACAAATGGGATTTATGTGGCTGCTGCTCGGCATTCGCTCGCACGGAGTCAAGTCTTGCCTTTAGTGGCTCTTCAGTCTTATCACTGCCTTATCTCGTTTGGCTCCGGAGCCAGCACGGTACCTGGTGGTTCCCCACCTCAGGCTGGAACAGCGTGTGGAGAACAGACAGACCAGGGGCAGCTCTGCCAAACAGAGCTGTTTTCCCCCAGGTTGTGATTCCAACTCTCGTGGATGTCACATGAGCCTTCCGTGCCTCAGTTCCCCCCACCTGCCACTGTCAGATCCACACAGCTCATTCAAATTCCAGCCCACCAATTCGGCATGTTTATTTACAGCACTGTGCATGGAATAACAAGCTCTGAAAAGCAGTTCTTTGTCAGGCTGGCAGGAGAAAAGCTACGAGCAGCATTTGGGAGGTATTTTGGAGAACATGGACCATCAGTGAAGTGCTGTCCCACACACAAACCAGGGAAAAACTAAAGGCTGCTTACAGAACATTTGATTCCAGCAATCATTCCCAGAGGTACAGGGAATACTGTAAACCCAGCATTTGGGGTGATTTCTCTGGTGCCACGGGTACCAGGCTGGCCTGGACAATGCTCAGGACATGAAGGTTTATGACCACAGGTGTCCAGGGCCATGACTCCAATCCTTTTCTTCCAACTACAAAGATCAACCACCCACTGATGCTCCACAGACTGGCAGCACCAACAAGGATGGTCCAAGATCCAGAGCATCTACAGCAGCACAACTGGTCACTGAGTGTCCTGGAGATGTCATGGAATCAGGGAATCATTAAGGGTGGAGAGACCTTGAAGGTCATCGAGTCCAACAGTCAAGTCAAGGGGATTCACTTAAACCACATCATTTGGGATGCCCCGTCCCTGAAAGTGTTCACGGCCAGCTTGGATGGGGCTCGGAGCAACCTGGTTTAGTGGAAGGTGCCCCTGCCTGTGGCACGGGTGGAACTGGATGGGCTTTAAGGTCTCTTCCGAATCAAACCATTCTGGGATTCTAGGATTCCCTAGAAAACTGCTGGAGAGCACCAGCCTCCAGTTTGGGCAGCCAATCAATGCTGAATTTTGCCGAGAGCAGCTCAGTTTTGGGTACCCAGGTGGCCACCTTGAAAGGTGTGACGTTTACTCAAACCATCGAGCAAATGCCCAAACCAGCACGAATTAGGCACCAAGAGGCAGAACATCACCAGCCTCTGGCTGCTGTCGGCTCCTCCAGCCTTGCCCAAGGGTGCCCGAGGAGCCAGAAACAGGACAAGGATCCAACTCCAGCCCCACACGCCCCCCCTGCCCCAAGGCCACCTTCCCAACGCACAGAATATTGTCGCCTCGGGCACGGAACACCCCGCGAGCAGCAGAGCGAGCGTGCAAGGAATTGCAATGCCAGCGGCACAAAGCGGCACAGGGGGAGACGGATTCTGGAGCGCCTGGAAAACCGGGGAGAGACACAACAGCAAGGAGGAGTTTGTATGGGGAGCACAAAGCCAGGTGTTGTTCAGCAAAGCCCCGCTCCACACGCTCAGGCGGAGAGCCCTGGACAAAAGCAAGAGCTCCCACTGATGCCATTGTTGAGCTCGTAGAGCCAAGATTTCTCTGGAAGAAAAGCAGCCCCGCGACAATTATTTATCGCCACAAAAACATCTTCCTCCTCAGCTTTTGTTGGTGCAACACAGACCACGTGTGGCTCCAGCCAGGGAGGGAAAAGCTACCAACAGGATCAAGGAAGGCTGAGATTAATCTGGTTTAACATAGATAAAAAAACAACTCGAGCAATCAGTTTTAAAATTAATATTAAAGTTGTAAGTCACCTTTGACTATATTAAAACACAAACTGGAGCACACAATAAGCCCCAAATAAGCCCCACTGGCAGTCAGAACAGCTCCCTTATCAACCTCTAACATCCTCTGTAAAATAATAACTGGAAACCAGACTGCTCTGAGAGAAACTCCCTCTCCTGGGGCAGTGCGATGTGACCCAATTCCTGCTGCCATTTCAGGAGCCCTGGCTTGGCCACTGTTCCCTGTGCCAGCAAGGAACTCATCCAGGAGGGAGAGCTGGCATGGAAAGGCTGAGCACTGAGCTGTGCTCCGGGTGTGTCTGCTGGGGCACAGCACAAAGGGACACGCTGCTGCAATTCAGCGAAGCCCCTCTGGCTTTGGGGTCTTTCTCCTCCCCAGTAATGTTTTGGGAACTGATTTCCTTCCAGCCCTCAGCTTCTCCTTCTCAACATTTCCAAACTTTATTCACTATGGCTTTGCAAGAGGCTCCTGTTGAGGGAGCAGAGTGTGGGTGGAGCAGGGCAGCACCAAGGGGAAGCGGGGCTTGGCACCTTGGGGTTTATGGGCAGCACAGCCTGAGGCCCCCTGCAACATCCCAGGGGCCGGTGCCAAAGGACACCAGAAATAACAGCCCCTAACAGAGAGAAGGAACATGGCGAGATGTGGGCAGCACCCCAAGGAGCACCCCAAAGGCAGGCAGAGAAGGGGACACGCTCTGGTTGTTCTGCCCATGGAGCTCTGTAGTCACCATCGAGTGGCTCCCGCTGGCTGTACCCAGCTCTAACGCAGAAATGTGCCACCCACACCCAGTTAGCACCGGGATGACCTCAAGAGGCATCTCTGGGTGGTTCAGGGGGCTGAAACTTGATCTCCACACAGGCTGAGAGGGGCTGTGCCCAGGGCTGCTGGAGCAGAGCCTCACCTGCTTCTGCACAGGGGACAAGTGGGTCTTGGGACAAAATCTGAGGCTCCTCGTGCTGCCACGGAGCTCTGTCACCACGAGAGCTGCACGAGCTGCTCCCCAGCACACGGCTGCCTGCTCGAGAGGGCTCCAAATAAATAAATAAAGCCACTGCCTCATTAGCATGTAAATGTATTCAAGCCCCATTTCAATTTGAATTCTGTGCATACCATCAGAGTGCAAAATGCAAATTATACAAATGCACCCATAGGAAGAAACAAGCAGGAACTCTGCACAAAGGGATTAGGGCCAGGCTAGTTCCCTCAGAAGATTCCAGCGCTGGGGGGGCTCTTGCTGGGGAGGATCCTTTTATGGCCACCAGTCACGCTGACTGAGCTTTGCTACAAACACTTGGAAAAGCATCCTGACTCCGGCTCTGGAGCAAGGGCTGGTCTGAAACTGGCTCAGGGGACAGGAGGGGAGGGCGGACAGACAGACACCAAGAGGTGCTGTAGGCTCAGCACTCATGGCCGAGGGATCAGCACCCATTCAGATCGGCCTGGGGGAGCAAAGGTGTCCCCAGTGCTCCTCCAGCAGCCCCCAAAAGGCAGCGTTAGCCGGGTCCACCCAGCAAGGCAGGGAAATGGGTGAGGACAGGCAGCTCAGGGCACCAAGGGGGATCTCAAGCAGCAGAGACCATCAGGAAGAGGGTCACCACCACAGCCTCCACCTCGGTGACAAGGGAGGTGATGCTTCCCCAGTCCACCCACCTTTCCTTCCCATGGAGATTTGGCCGGGAAAGCTCTGCAGGGTGTGGGAGGAAAGGCAGACGCCCAGCTTGGAAGGTCCTCTGCAGACCAAGGTCAGCTCAAGAGACCCCCAGTGCACCTGATTTCAGCTGACTAAGGCTGAGCTGTGCTCCAGCACAAGCCCCAGGCCCTTTGTCCAGCTCCCAGGCGCAGCGGCCCCGCGGCGTGGGAGATCCTGCTCCCAGGGACACAGCCTGCCCGGGCAGAGCAGATGGGAGGCTGTGCCTGTTCATCTCTCCCTCCTACGTGTGCGAAATTCTCAACCCACCATTATCGTATTACATTTTCATTTTAAAGTAAATATCTGTTTTCAATTAGTACTTACCGTGAGGGGCATGCATCACTGAGAACACTTATTTCTCTTCCTTTCATTATTAGATTAGAAGTCGCTCAAGTTTAACCACATTTAGCAGCGGCAGACACCCAACTGCTCTGCAGACACTAATCCTCTCCCCACCTCCACCCCCACAAAGTCCCAATCCAGCCGCTGCAGCCTCCCTGCCAAGGCTCCAGATCAAGGTGTGACATGAGCCTGGTGCAGCCCAGGCCAACCTCCCCGAGCCCATCCACCAATTCCTGCACATCCTCCCTCCAGGCTGTTCAATTTCCATGGCTTTTCCTTCACGTCACTAAATCTGACCCTCTTGCCACGTCATCTGTGTAGCAACGAGGGCCACATGGGCTCCCCCAAGGTTACATGAAGTGAATAAAACCTTGAGCAGAGCTGCCTCAAACCTCACAAATACAACCAATGATGCCTTACATTTTAGCTTTTATATTTTTCAGATCCTGCATTCCCAGTGTGTAACTCTGCAGTGTCCTGCAGCCTGGGAGCTGCTGCTCTCTCATGCTGAGACAGACAGAACAAAGCCTCTCCAGGCTGCTCTCCAAGGACACCCAGCCCGGCCTAGGCCCAAAATGTGTAACCCAGCATCTTGAGAAGGGGGGCAAGCTGAGGGGAAATTCCATCATTAGCTAAAGTTTAATTGGTGAAATTGGGTTGAGATGCAAATGGACCAAAGCTATAAAAGTGTGAAGAACTCGTGACTCGGGGTCCATCTTGGGTGCAGCCTTTGGCCTGCCCAGGGTGTGCCTCTGAAGGCCTTTCAAATAAATATCCACCTTTATTCCCTTACTCCTGTCTAGTCTGTGTTCCTAGGCTGGCCTCTTTAGGCATCACCAAAAGCATGGGGGGAACAACCACGTCTGGTGTTCCACCTGCTCATTCAGTCCTGGGCTAGCACTTGGCCACCCAATATTCTTCCCAAGTCTGCCATTCCCAATCTTTCCCCAGGGAGGAAAGCCCTTCCTCCCAGTGGGATCACCCAAAATCCTTCCCAAGTCTCCCACTCCTCCTCTTTCCCCAGGGAGGAAAGCCCTTCCTGCAGTGAGATCATCCCAAGCACTCCCAGGCACCGCCTGCTCAGCCCTTGGTGAGAGCACTCTAAGCATAATAGTACTATTATACCTTGCTCATTATGCCTCGTTTTTATTACCTGGCCTCATTAAGTTAAGAAGCCTCTGTAATTTAACTGCATCTCTTGGTCTCCGCACGGGGGCTCCAGCTGTGCCCGTCGTCAATCACTTTATTAAAAACACAGGACAAAAATTACAATTATCCCCATTACTGCCCATCAGTCTCTTCAATTGCCTCTTAGGCCCTTTCTTTACCTGCTCAATGCACCAGTGCCAGACCGATATCACTGGCACCCTCAGAGTCGTTCCCTACCTCCAACAATTAGGGGCTGATTTTAAGGTGCTTTCAGAGCCGAGCAAGTGAGGCAGATGCTGGCACACGATGGCCTCGTGCTGCACGGCAGAACAGGCAATAAAAGCATGCAACCAGACAAAGAGAAATAAACTGTGTTAGACAATAAAACCTAATTTTATCAAACCCAGCACAAGATGCTTTACAGACACACAGATCAGATTAACACTGGTTTAGAATTCAATATACTGTGACAAATTGGCACGTTCAGAGAGCCACCACGGTGGCTCACTGGCCAGGCCAAAGGCAAGAAGAGACCTGAAACCCATTTCCAAGCCCCAGAGAAGGCCCAGCAATCAGCAGACAAATGGTTTTTCACAACAGCTTCCCCTTCATCCACCACAGGGATACTCACCATCTTTTGTGCAAAAAACCCTTCCTAAACTCCATGTTAAAATTTCAGATATCAAAACACGGTATTTTGCCAAGTCTACTTCCAAGTCTCCAACCCCTAACTCTTGGATGTTTCCTGCTCTACAAGTTTCAAAAGTTCAACTTTTCTTCCTGATTTTGAATGAGATGCTCCCACTGGGACAACAACTCCGATCTGCTCGAGTCAGCAGAAACTTGCAGGGGTTAAGAGCACTACACAGATTTCTGTCTATCCTTGGGAGAAAGCCAAGCCACAGGGAGAAACCTCCCTGCTGCAGGAAAAAAATCACCGTGCTGGATGAAAGGTTTGCTACAACCACCCCTGCAAAGACATCGCCAAAGGATGTCAGCCCCTTGGCAGTTGCACGTGGTCCTTTTACTTGAGAGGTTTCACTCTTCCCCCTCTCCTCCCTCCCTAGGGAAAACCAGCCTTCCCTGGTTAGCCCTCCCTGGTTAGCCTTCCCTGGTTAGCACTCCCCCTCCTGGTTTGCTTCCATCACAGAAAGAGGGAAAAGAGGCAATCTGGGGGGATCACAGGAGGCTGAACAGAGATGCTGCCCAGGTGTAGCAGTCAGAAGGGGAGGAGGGTGAGAGGTGGCAGCCCTTTCAAAGCACAGCACCCTTAGGAGCAGGTCAGCATGGAACTGTGGCACTCCAAACACCCCGGGATGCTCTGGCCGCTGCCTCTCCAGCCAGCCCATTTGATGAGAGAGAGCTTTGAGGATTTCAAAGGGCGCCGTGTTCCCCAGTTTATCACAAGTGTCTATCTTAAACCAACATTATCATTTTAAGCATGACCGAAGCAAGAGGAATCTTCAGCAGGCGCTGCCGCCGCGGGAAAGAGACACAGAGACAGCAAAGACCCCTCAGACTCACAACCCCATGCAGACCCCGACACAGGCAGCCCGAGAGCTGTGCTGCTGCCATCAGCGCAGATCTGTCAGGAGGGACATTTACACTGCTCCAGGCTTGACAGGAAAGACATTTCTGCTCTGCCATGAAATTCCTCCTGCTGCCCTTTCCAGAGTGTTACAGCTCCCCGTCAGTGCCACTGAGCCCCTGCTCTGCCACCCCAGTGGAGGGGAACGGGTGTTTTCCAAGGGGTGGCAGGTGACAGAGACAGCCACCACCTCCCAAAATGCTCCCTCCATCCACTGCCAGGCCAAACACACCCAGCAGGGAGGGAAAGAGCAGCCGTGGGGTGACACCCACCCCAACACCCAAACCACGAACACAAAGCCTGCATGCACTGAAAATGCCCAGAAAACCTTCCCCCTCACCAAAGCAAGAGCAGATGACCACAGCCAGGGTGTGGGGCTGGAATCACCACGGCCAGGGTGTGGGGCTGGAATCACCATGGCCGGGATGAGGGGATGGAATCAGCATGGCCAGAATGCAAGTTTGGAATCACCATGGCCGGGATGAGGGGATGGAATCAGCATGGCCAGAATGCAAGTTTGGAATCACCATGGCCAGGATATGGGGCTGGACTGGGACAATTTTAGGCACGCAGAGACTCAGCTGGGCTGCAGAGGTTGGCCAAGCTGCACTTAGAACAGGGTTTAGGCAGAGACAATCTGAGGGACAGCAGGACTGAAGATGTCCCCCTGGTCCCTGGTGGGAAGCTCCTGAGCAGGCCAAACCAGCAGTGCTGTCTCCCAGGTACAGAGGGAAGATCCCTGTCTTGTTACCTGACAATTCCCATTATTAGAAGGGCAAATAAAAACAATCACAAGAAATCTACCATCAGTAAGTCAAGCTTCAGCTTAGACAGAAGGAGTTAATTTACAGCCACTCCAAGCTTTGATATCTTAAACCTTTTCAGTGTCTGGACAAGATGAGGAATAAGCACAGACAGTGTCAGACTCTGTGATCGGGAGGACAAAACGCTGCAAACAGCTGTGCCTAATTTTAGCATCTGTTGGTTCTGTTTCTCCAGCACTTGTGGAGGGTGGGGGGTGGCCCCGTCACTCCTGGCTTATTAAAGACACAGCCAGAAGGAAAAGAGGCGAGTGTTGAATCACACTCCGGGGATTAGCTCATGGGAGAGAGCCGGGAACGGCACGGCACCGCTGACCAGGAATGGCAGCCATGCCCTGCTGCAGGTTATCCCTCACGGATCCACAGGGAGAGAGGAGCTGTCCAGGGAGGTGATGAACCTCTTATGCACATTTATCGCTGTGGGGGGCACAGAGTTGGGTCAGACACAGCCCCATGTCCCCCTCCCACACCCTGACCCTTCCTGCTTGTCGAGCAAGCCCGTGGCACTCACACACGATGTGCTCCTAGCCAGGGTCACCTCAAGCTCCTCCTGGACCTGTGGCCAGCCATACACCGGGGTGGCTCCTCAGGAGAGGGGTGCGAACTTCAGAGGGCCCCCAACTCTTCTCCCCCAGCCCAGCACTCAAACAGCCTCTCCATTCCGAGGAACAGCCTTAGCCGCCGACCCCCAAACCTCAGGCTCGGTGCTGGCAGCCTCCCGGCAGAGCTGGAGCCCCGCGGGTCACCTTGGACCTTTCCGAAGGAGCGCGGCACCGGCAGGTGCGAGCGAGCGCTCGGCTCCATGCGAGCGCGGCTGCTGCCACCGCCAGGCTGAACGGGAACAGTGAGGGTACAACCTGCGGCAGCTCCGCCAGGTGACCCGGGCTGGAGCCGGGGTACTCGGGCATTCCTCCCCCTGTGCACCCCCGGTGCTATCCTCCCCCTCAGTCTGGGTTACGGAGACACCCCCCGTGTCCTCAGGCTGCTCCTCCGGCGCTGGAATTGCGCAGCCAAACGAGGCGAGACCCTCGGGAAACCTGGGAGCCTCGGGAAAGCTGCGGCTGCTGGGTTTGGGATGCTCGGCTCGGGGCACCCGGAGCAGCCACGGCCGGTCATTAAACGCACTCTCTGCGGCTAACGAGCGCTCGCAGGGCGGAGGCAGCCGCAGACATCAGAGGAGCTGATAAGGCTCATCTGAGCGATAACGATTTTGTCTCCAGTTATTTTTGTGCAGCTGGGAACAAGTGGCTACAGTCAGCGCCTTGCCAGCTGGGGAGAGAGCAGCAGTTTTGCATCGTCGGGAGTGGAAACACAGCCAGCTTAGCCCCCCACCACCACGCTCCCTGGTTTCTTCTCCTCGCTGGCAGAACTTGTCATGGGCTGACCGAAACAGCACCGAGTGACATCTCAGGGTGACAGGTGAAGATGCAAAGCGAGGAATGGTAAAGAGCAGGGCTCTCCTGCAGACACAGCTTGAGGGCAAGATTTGAGCCTCGGCTGCCTCAGCAACAACTCCGTGTGCTGGCTGAGTTTAAATCCCTTACAGAAGCCAGAGGCCTTTTCCTGTTGGGCAGAGAGAAACTCTCCCCCAGCACCTGGAGGCAGAGCAGCCAGCGGTGACCATCTCCCTCCAGCACCTGCAGGCCCCAAAGCGTTGCCAGCATGGAGCAGTGTCACGGACACCCCATGGGCTGCATCTCCATGGCTTTGGGAAGCCTTGAGCTGGTCACAAGGTGGTGACAGCTGAGCCTCATCCTTGGCCCCACCAGCCGCAGCCAAGCAACTCCCAGTTTGCACTGGAAAAGGCAGAGGCAGATCCATCTCAGCACTGGTCACCTGGGTGGATCTGCAGGAGGGGCTGCTCCTCCTGAGCCAGCAGCCTCACCAGATCCAGCCAATATTGGCCAAACCACGTTTTCATCTTTGGTTTGCAGCCAGTTCCAAAGAAAGAGCAGCCCTGGTGGTCCAGAAGGAAGCTCCACGTATCTCTTTGCACTCCATCCCATAGAACCAGAATGGTTTGGGTTGGAAGGGACAGTAAAATGTATCTCATTCCACGCCCCTGCCATGGGCAGGGATGACATTCACTGCCCCAGGTTGCTCAGGCTCCCATCCAGCCTGGCCTTGGACACTTCCAGGGATGGGGCAGCCACAGCTCCTCTGTGCCAGGGCCTCCCCACCCTCACAGGGAACGACTTCTTCCCATCATCAGCTACCCCTGCTCTAAGGAGCTTCTGCACCTGTCTCCACATCCCCTTCTGATCCGGGGGCTTTGGATCCATCCCCAGCAGCTCCTTCCATCCCACTTTTTCCAGAGACTCTCAAAATCCCTGCTGTTGTTCCTGCCGCGCTGGCCATTATGCAAGTTTGGCTGTCTTAACTCGCTGCTGAGCATACAAGTGGGGCTGACATTTATTTAATCCTCATAGTAATGTTGACTGTGTACTTACTGAAACACCTCATGCTTATGGAAGACATTTGTTTCCAAGCAGCTTATGCTAAATTGCAGTGATATAAAGGAAACACTTATCCAATATTGACATTCACTGACTGGCAGCAGACTGCTTGAATACTCATTTATGCCGGGGGCGGGAGGGGGACGGGACAACAGGCACCTGAGAGGGATTCAGGCCCTTCCTTTCTGATCTTTTAACGAGTTAGGTGATGCTAGGTTAATGATAACCTGCCCAAAATGCAAGGTGGGACTCCAAACCCTGTGGCTTCTCTCACTCACTCCCTGCTCATGTTGGACCCACAGCACAAAGCCTGACCCCTCACCCGTGAGCAAGTTTGAGGAAGTTCAGCCCTTCCACCATCGGTGCATATTTCACCCGTAATTAGCAGGGCTCCTTCCGCCTGCAGCGCGTGTCCTGCTGGGCAGAGCTCCTCAGAAAAACCACATTATCGAACATTTTCTCCCTTTCTGTTTCCCCTCCCACAACGCTGGGGTTGCTCACCCAGAAGTCTCCTGAAACGCTCAGCTTTAGGTGCTGCCGCATCCGCCCAGACCCGGCGCAGCCAGGCAGGGGCTTCACCACCGCCTTTGCCTCGGTCATATTGAGAACGACAAGCCCACAGCCCAGAACATAAATCCAGCAGCCCTGAGGAGGTGAATTAGCCACCACATGACCACACACACGCGAAACCTGCGCGGCAATTCCACCCAACGCAAAGTAATTGGAAACAAAAGACAGCATCTATTATCCGAGTTGAAAGTCTGACCGTGCCCGCATCAATGGTTAATGAGCAGCAGTTATGGCAAAGCCCTCAAAAACCAATTACATCCTGCTCCACCCCAAATGCAGCAGACCAAAAGCTGCTGTAGCTTTTGTTGCGAGTGGGGGCGTTGAATGAACACATTAAGACAAGATCTTATCCCCAAGTTAGCATCTGAATTTAACAATGCAAGCGTTCCACCTCCCACTTCTCCAGCATGTGACACTACCCGAGGCAGGACGCCCAGAGCCCATCGCTCACAGGCACTAAAAGCACATTTAGATTTTAAGCTGTTTAATGCAACTCGGTAAAAGGAAGAGCCATGTAACAGCCAAGTGACCTCCAGCTCCTTCTGCTCCACTTTGGAGGCTGCTGCTGCCACCAGGGAAAGGCAAACACTTGAGCGTGGGTCTTGCCAGCGAGGCAATGAATGAACAGGCTCGGCGACACTCAAAGGGCATATTGAACCAGGACATCTGTTAGGCCACCGTTTCCAAGACCAAATCCCAGCATTTTCTCTGTCCTACCATAAGGCACAATTCCGAAATGGATACTTTGCTCTTCCCCCTTCCAGCAGCCTGGAGTACAGACATGCCCTGAGGTGCAGTGAAGTGGGGGAATGGAAACCCACGAGCTCTGAGCAGCATCAGGATCCTGCTGCTCAACCTTTGCCTAAAAAGATGAGCACAGGTTCTAAACTTTATTTCTTCCCAGCCAAGAAATCCTGCACATCTCCTGGCATGTTTGAAATTAATACTGGGTTCCCACATCCCTTCTAGAGCTGGGCCATGTGCCAGCCCCGAAGGCAGGGCAGGCCGCCTCGAAAACTCACAGCTCCACCAAAAGCCTTAAATCTCAGCAAATAAGAGACTGATTTACAACCAATTTGTTTCACCACCTATTGATTTATAAAATAAGCTTGTACACGGTGGCTGTGGCTCTGTCGCTCTCTCTGGCCAGAGGTAGCTCTCAATGAAGCCAAAGGAAAGACTTGTATTGCTCCTGAACAGAAGATAAATTAGGGCCTTCAGCAATTGTTGGTATAAATTTGCTTTAAAATTAATAAATAAATAAATAGAAGCTGTTTAATCCTACTGGAAGGATTCTGGAAGTGATGTAAAGCCAATTCTCCAGCAGCATTTCCATAAAGCCCCCTGCACCCAGCGTGCTGAGGAGCTGAGAGCACTGTACAAACTTGCAAAGCGGATCATTAAATCAGAGGTTTGGAGCAGCCACACTCTCCATCACAGGCTGCTAACAGGAAGAAAACAGTTTATTCAAAGCCCTTGATCCTCAGCCAACTCACAACCTAAGGGGCACATTGGCCTCTCCCCCCTTTATTTACAGCTACAAAAGAAAGAAGAGCACAGTGCTTTTTTATCCAAACATTTGCAGTCCGACTACAGAGCGGCTGGAAGCTGGTGGCACGCGGTGCTGGGAACCTGTCAGGGATTTCTGGGCACGTTCCGACTCCAGTTGGTGTCCCCTAAACCAACAGGAAAGCACAGAAATAATCGACATCAGCCCGAGATGTGCTGTGCATAAAGTGCCCGGGCACCTCCGCTTAACCTTGGAGGGGGAAGGCTGGCGGGATGCAGCGTGAGCTCTGAGGAGGAACATCTGCCCTGCTCCCCTCCCTCCGGCACAGGGCACCTGAGCAAAACCCCAGCTCCTCCCTCCTGTGCTTTTCCGAGAGCTGAAACCTTGCAGGAAAAGCTGATTTGAGCAAAGTCATCGGTGGTCCTCACACAGCTCTCACTGCAGGAGGTGCAGATGGGAGATGGGAAACCTAAATTGGGTTAAAACAGGTGTTGGAGGAGGCAATCCTGCACCATTCCTGTGGGACAGCACAGACTGGACACCACCGGCTCTAACTCGAGGCTTATTTCAGTTTCCTTCCCCTGCAGCCCAGCTGTGAACGCACTGCCCCTGCCAAACCTGCACCTCTCCACCAGCAGCGCCTCACAGAGCACCTTTCCAAACTATCTCTGTCTTCTACTCAGCCATTTTCAGTTCACAGAACCACAGAATATCCTGAGGTGCAACTCCTCGGGCTGCAGGAGCTCTTCCTTGCCATCATTTTTAAAGCTCACTGGTGCTTGCACTCCTTGTACTTGCAGCTCCCAGTGCTGACACTCACCTGCTGGTTCAGGGAACAGCCCAACACACTTCCCTTGCAAATCTGCCCTGCTCTCCACGTGGCACGAGGAATTAACATGGAAGAGGGACCACAGCCACAGATTTCCAGGCTTTTCATTAACAGACTCGTGGTTGTCAGACACAGAAAACACCCCCAAGTGCCCCAGCTCTTGCACACACACTCCCAGCACCCCAAACCTTGCATTTTTTCCTCCCCATCAGCCACCAGCCACCCCCAAGATGTGAAAATCCTCATCTCTTGGTCCTAACCAGTGCTGGTGGGTGGAATTGGCCTGGTTTCTCTCATCAGCATAATTTCACCCTTCTCCACCTGGGGGCTGCTGCCGAACCAGTGGGAAGTTGAGCCACTGCTGCTGATAAGGGCCCCTCTGACAGAAGATTGTAAAGCATTTGCTTCCAGGGAGGAACCAAGTGAACTGTGAAGGAGAAAAACATACCCTGCAACACCCAGAGAACTCGGTATTCATCACCCTGAGGGAAAGCAAACATGCCTTTGGAAAGAGAGCCCCAGACAGGCAGAAATCTTCCCATCCAAGGTAAATTTAAGATGCTGCCAAATCCATCTAGTACAGGCCAGTGAGAGGAGGACGTGGCTGTAGGTGCATCTTGAGCGGCGCTCCTCCCCACAGCCCCACCTCCCACAGCTGAGACACCTTCCCCAGTTGCTTCCAGCCTCCCCCAGTTGGGCTGGCACTGGAGCAGGGGAGGGAAGGGCGAGTTATTCCCCAGGCAGAAGCAGTTTCATGGCAGCAGCAATTCCTTCCCACCAAGGGGCACCACAAATCCCATCTCCAAAGGAGGCAAATTGCACTGGGACTTTCTCCCTTCCACCAAAGCCGTGGCCCTGACAGCTTTGAGGGGGTGAAGAGCGAGTGGTGCCAAGCAAAGCCTGGAGCAGCGACTTATGAACGCTCAGAAAGAGCCAGCACAGGCTGCTTCAGACCATCTGCAAGGGGGAAAGGCAGAGGATGCTCTGGGGAAGGCAATGTGTTGTGCCCAGGTCCCCTGGAGCAGCGAGCTGTGGGACAGATCCTCCTCCCTCGCAGGCTGGGCCATGCCTGGGGTGTCCAGGTGCAGCCCAGCCCCAAACAGGAGCAAAACGCAGCTTCCTCCTCCTGCAAGCTCCATTGGGAGCCCCAGCTCCAGGCTGCACGGACTGCAGGAACAGCAGGATGCCAGGATATCACCGGGACGCTCACGAAGTACAAACCCAAGGGCACAGGTGCACAAATCCCGTGATAGAAAATGTCCCTTTGGGGAGGTCTGAGATAAGGAGAATTTTCTTTTTTAAAGTAGTGTCCAGACCACAGATTCCAAGTGGGGCTTTCAGCAGAGGTGATCCTTCCAGCCCTGCTGCCCTTGGCTTGGGGGAATTTAATGATGGCAAATCCCTCCAAGCCACTTTGGTGGTTGACACACAGCCCTGCCTGCCCCTTGCCCACAAAAAGGAGCTCCTGAAACTCCTGAAGGGCGGAGTCGAGTGATTTTAGTTTAGTTGTCCCTGGAAGTGAGTTTTGGCCCACCAGCTCCTCCTGAGCGAGGCAGAGCTGCCCCGTGCATGCCCATCCCCACAGCCTTGGGGACACCTTGGTCATGGACAGTGAGTGCCACCACATCTGGACACACCACAGCGGCTGCTCGAGGGGAGGCAAACACAGCGTGTGCTGCAAAAATCAGCTTCAGCACCTCCATCCAGGCCTTTCCTCCCCCACAGCACCATGTGGCTGGAGGAATCCTGTGCATTAAATCCCGTTAGGGATCCTCTGCACGGTTTCACCCCAACGGGAAGAGCCGCGGTGCTGCCGACAGCGCCTTCGTGGCGCACGGAGAGCGGCAACTCCACAGAAATGCTCTCGGCTCATCCTGTGGGAGAAAACAGCGGAAAAAACGCTCTGCAAGGCACTCTGTGCCTCCGAACCCGGCATGAATAAGCAGGTACCAGATGCACGATTCCGCTGGAACAGGCAGCAGACAAATGAGCCGAGCTCAGGCAGCAGAGCCGAGGAGCCGCCGTGCCTTCCCAACACGAGCGCTATTAAAAAGTGCATTAACCCACATTAAAATCATGGCTGCAAAAGGAAGGAGAGGGGGGAGAACCCAGCAAATCCCGGCTGGATCCCGCACACAAACTTCTCCAGCCCCGCTAGCAAAGTGCCTTTTGACCTGCAGGGAGGGACGGGATCCGTGGGAGCGGGGAGGGATGAGGGAAGGCCGGGAGCAGCTCCCGAATCGCTGCTGTGCCCGGCCCCGCCGCTGCCCTGCTGTACCAGGGAGAGTTCAGATTTGTTCAGCCAGAAACCCACACGGAGGACACAGTGGGTTTCTTTTGTGCAGCAGCAAAGGCAAATGCAAACACAGCTTTCTCCCCGAAGGAATATTAGTACAAGCAGAGAGCGAGGGGAAGAGGAAAGGGGAAGGGAGGACAGCGTAGGAGCCCAACATCGCATCCGAGCCCAGGAAAAGATGAGGGAAGGACAAGCAGGAGCACAGACACAGACACCACAAACACGGCGTCCCTGCTCGGGGAATAGGGTGAAACCCAGCGTATGGTGGGGGATGTTCAGCAGTGATGTCTGGCTGAGCAAAAAAACCAGCTGCCCGTGGAGAAGCACTACTCTCTCCAAAAGTTTTATCCTTCATTTAATCAACAGATGGACTGGCTGCGTGGGTTTGGGGTTTTTTTATCCCTTTTTTCTTTTTTTTCCCAAGCATCCCCAAGCCGTACCCTCACAAAAGCTGGCGTGGGGACCACGGCGGCGTGACACAGATGGGATTTGACACCGGCGTTGGGAGGGGATGAGCAGCACAGAGGCGAAGCCGGGGTCTGGCTGCAGCTCAGCGTCCTCCACAGGTGACAGACAGTCCAGGGACCGTGCACACAGCAGCGTGTCAGACACAGCTTCCCAAAACGCACCCCCTCCCCAAATCCTTCTTTATTTTTTAAATTTTTTGGGTGGGAATCAAGCAGGTTGTAAAGTTGCGGGGTGAATTCCTGCGGATTCCCACGCTGCTGCCCTCGCTCCGTGCTGTGGGGAGGCGGGATGGGGCGCTGACACCCCCGCGGGGTGCCCACCTCCCCCCGGCTGCCTGCATGGGAAGCAACTCTCCTTCCCTGCACCCCCCAGGCGCAAATCGCTCCCTACCCCGGCTCCACAGCCGCAGGCTCCTGTCCCCGAGCTGGAGCCGCTGCCGCCAGCCCGAGCGGCTCCTCACCGCCACCGAAACTGAGCATCCATCGCCCTCCTGCACC
>VWZT01002643.1:166544-179452 GCA_013397055.1 Pachycephala philippinensis
AGAAAAAGAAAAGAAAAAAAAAACCCTGCTACTTTATAAACGTGGTGAGGGAATGATATTATTTAGGGCTCGGTGAAAGTGTGGCTTCCTGATTGCAGCGCAAGAATTAATCTTATTATGTTAACAAGGGATTGTTATGCTAAGGAGGAGAGGGAAGAAAAGTTCTGTCTCTCAAGTCTGCCAGGAACAGGCCGGGACTGCGCAGGCTCCGGAGCCAGCCTTGAATTTAAGAGCTCCAGCGAAAAAAAAGCAAGCCAGAAGTCCTTGTGGTTGTTACAAGGCGATTTCCCTCCTTTCCCTCTCTCTGTTTTACAGGGGGAGGTTGTAACTCCTGCTCGCAGCTCCCGGTGCCCGGGAGTCTCCGGGGATTTCTCCAGATAAGCCCCGCTGGTAAATTCAGATTACCCCACTTGTACCTGAGCCCAGCCTAAAATTCCAAATGAGACGAGCTGAGCCTCGGGAAGGAGGCCGAGCAGGGTTTTACACCCACATAAGAGATCCGAGCCCATGGAAGGGCAGGGAAATGGGACGCTGGAGATTCCCAGTTCCTTGCCTCCGTGGGAAGTGTGTCTTTGTGGGAAAGAAGGGTCACTTTATCCACTGAAAAATAGAAAAAAAAAAGAGATTGTTCTGCACTACTTTTGGCGCTTTCAGGTGTAAAAAGGAAAACCTCTGGGTAACCCTGAAGCTCCTTCCCCATTTCCCAACCCTGAATCCCAAAATCTGCAGTCCAGGCACTAAACATTCCCCAACATGAGTCCACATCCTTCCTCCCACCTCTCCGGGCTGGTTGTGCTACAGGGCAATGAGCGAGAGCTCTCAGTCGATATCCAGCCCCATTTTCCCCTCTCTTTTTTCCCGGGAAGCTTTCAGAGCCCGTGACGAGTGCGAGCATCTCTGAAAGCCAAAGTTGGCTGCAGAATTCCAGCCTGTCCCTGGGCTTCGCTGAGATCGAGGCAAAGGCGTTTGTTGTGTGCTGGAATAGTTCATTCTTCGAGCAGAGATAGAAACGATGCCGTTTGATTGAGGTGGCTAATTACACAGCTTGGAAAGTAAATTACAGCTATCAAATACCCCAGTGAATATTCTCTCGCAAATAGGCAGAGAAGAAAATGAAATTTTTTGGGTTTGCTGGCAATTTGGAAATAAAAACATTGTCTCTGATGGCGAATGTAAAACCAATCCCTTTCAAATTCTTCTGCAACTGCTAAATTCAAATGATGCTTTGTTGCAGACCAACCAGACAGTTCACCCTGATAGCTCTAAGCTCCTTCTCTTTTTTCTGTTTTGAGGCTTTGGGTTTCTTTGTGACTTTTGGAAACACTTGCCCTCTCTTTACCATCTAATCTTTTCAGTGAAAAATATTAGTAGCAAGTTTAAAACCAGATAAAACTGCCCAAGCAGAGTAAAAATCTTCATCATATGAAGTAAATTTCTTGGCACAAAAAGTTTAATAGGAAAAAACCCACCCTGAGCCATCCATCTCCTCAATTAGTAAATACGCAAAAGTCGGAATTTCATTCCCACAGGCTGGAAAGGTTTATAAGCAGGGATTAAAGTAAAGGGGAATGTGGGATGAGCAGCAAACACCTGGATCGAGGCTGGGGGCCGAGCTGATCCATCTCCATCCCATCCCACTCCCTCCCTGCCTGGATGAAATGGATCTGCAGTGGACCTGAAATGTTTTTTTGGATGCTGTTTTCTTACCCAACACCTCCCAGAAGATGCTGTTGCTCGTTTTTCTGGGACCACACTCCAAACCAACCCTTTATTTCACCTGCAGCCACGAGAACTTGGATTTCCTCTTAGATATCAACCTTCTGGGGCCAGGCTGGCAAGCTCAGCTTCCCCAAAACCTCCCCTCTGCCTGAGCTTTTGGGCTGGAGGACTGCAAGCCCAAACTTCCCGTGCTTCGGTTTCCCCAAGAACACACCAGGTGCCTGCGTGGGGGGGTTAGGGAATATTTTCCAGGCCTTTTTGCTGCAGAACTCCTGCAGCGATGACTCCGATCCCCTGCCGAGCCTCCAGCCTCTCTCCCTGGGTAATGAAAGCCAAGCATCTCTCTGGGTGTCTCTACGTGCCTGTAAATTCCTGGGGTCTATTAAGAACACAAAAAAAAAAGTCAATTTTCTTGTCTTATCCTCTTTCCTGGCCTTTAGGAACAAACCCAAAGCCCACAGCAATCCTCCCTTCCCAGCCACCTCATTACCAACATCCTCATGCGTCCCAAGGCTCGCTGGTGGCGTGGGCAAAGCAGCACTTCGGGGACACTTTGGCATCTCCTAATTTGCCCCGTGCCACCCCTTTGTCCCTGGAGAGGAGATGTTTTGTTATGTGCCAGCAGCACAAGAGGTGCCCAGGGGGATTTGTTATCCCATTCCCAGGGGTACAGTGAGGGCTGGGGGTGGATGTGTGGGATTTCAGCCCCAAGGAGCCCGTGGGCCTTCGGGGTCTGTATGGGAGGAGAAGAAACAAGACAGCAAAACACTGAGATGTGTGCCAAGGGAATCCCACCCGAGCCCTGATCCTGGAAGGGCAGCAGCTGAAACTCACCCCCTTGGAATCTGGATGAGGGCAAACACCTCGTGGAAGGTGCTGCTGCTCCGTTTTGCATTTTGCCAAATGCAAAATGAAGCTTCTGTGTCATCATCAGCCACAATAACTTGTGTTTCCTCTTAAACATCCAGCTGTCAGGGCTAAAAGTTTGGTCCTGAGCATCCCACAGCACATCCCTGGGTATCAGCACATGCCAGACCCACCGGCCCCTCTGCCACATCCCACTCTGCTGCAACCACCCCGGGGACTGAACGGAAGGAGAAAACCCTGAGTGCACTCTGGGCTGCGCTTCCAGAGCATGTTCCCGGGCACAGACGGGCATGGCATGTCCTGGAGGGGGGAATTTTTCCCTGCTGCATGGGAGATTTTGTCCTAGCACGGGTCAGAGAAAGCCCAACATTGATGGGTTTCATCTAATTTCAATTACAGTCATTAAGGCTTTCGCTCACATGAGCCGAGCCTGTCCAAGAGGCCTGGGCTGACAGGCCATTAGGGAGCAGTTATTTATAGCAGGCCATGTTAATTTTACAGGATCACAGACCAGTGATTCAGAGCCTGGCGTGGCTGAAAGGAATCACTCACAGCAGTAAGTGGGAGCTGACATGAAAGCACCTCAGCCCAGGCAGGAGCTCCCGGGTCGGAGCAGGGCGGGGAGGGGTCACGCTGAGGTGCTGGGGTGGGCCATGGGCTGGGGACCCACGTGGGGGATGCTGAGTGATCAAATCAGCCCTTTCAGCCCTGTTTGGTGTGAACTGATGGACTGAGACAGGAAGGAGGCCAAGGAAATGCAGGCAAATGGGTGATGTGAGATCCAGGGAGAGCGGGAATGGTGCTGGGTGATGCCAAAGGGAAGGGGCTCCTTTCCAGCAGTACCCCCAGGATCTTCCAGCCCTGATTTGGGAGCTCTGAGGAGCCCACACTCTGGAACAGCCACCTTCCTTTCCTTCTCTGCTCCACAGCTTTTTCTTGAACCACCAGGATGCCCAGTTCTGCAAAAGGGCTTTGCTCAGCCTTTATCTGCCCCAGCAAAGGGCCTGGAGATGCTGAATGAAACACGCTGGAGATGAGGGAGGAGGAGGAACAGACAAAAAAATATAAACCCTCCTGCATTGTATTGAATTCCCTTGAATTTTAAAGTGCTTCACGCTTGAAGCTTTCTGGGTGGAAGAATAGAAGTGGGGAGAGGGAGAAAAGACAGGACAAAAGGAGAATTTCCCAGACACTGCAAAGGACGGGCACAAATCACTCTGGCCCTGGGTAGGGCCTGATCCAGATGGTGCTGGGGGACTTTTCCCACAGGCTTTGAGCAGAGCCCTGCTGAGGATGGCCAGTCCAAGGCTGGCTCTGAGGCTCTGAGGTCCTGTCCCCTTCTCCAGCCCATGGTAATCCCAGTCCAGGGTCATTCCAAAACGAGGGACAAGTACGGTTCCAGGGCGGCTGCAGGACCGGGCAGTGGCAGCATGGGGCTGGCGTGGGCTGAGGGCACAGACATGGACAGATGGACCAGCTGTCCATGGCTCTGCTCCCCACGTCCCAGTGGGCACCAGCCCCGGGAACACCGAGGAGGGACCATTCCCAGTGTGGCTCCCCCAGCCCAGCCCAGCCCAGCCCTGCTCTGCCCCGGGGCTTTCTCCGTGCCCACCAGTGCTGGAGGCATCAGAGGCAAGTTGTGGGGATTTTGGCCCAAAATCCATGGGGAGAAGGAACAGCATCCCAACCTCCAGAGCCCGTTAGGAAAGGGGGATTTTCTCCAGGGGAGCTTTTCTGGAGATCCGGGCTGGCAGCATTTTCCCTGCCGGGGCAGAGAGGCTCCTCCCGCTCTCACAGCCGGGCTGAGCTGAGCCACGCGCTGGCAAACAGCACCGACAAGCCAGTGCTGAGGGGAAGGACACTTTCCCAGCAATAAATATAATAAAGGGACCATAATAGCCCTGGAATGTGACCCCTGGAGTGCTCCAGGCCCCTGTCCCTGAGTCACCCACAGCAGACAGCGCTTGCACCCACATTTTCCTGCCAACCTCACTCCGTGGGCGATGCCGACCTCTGACAGAATTGGGCACAACCCAATTAAACCCGACCTGCTGCTCCCCTTCTCCTGCCCAGCCAGGGCACCTCCCCCCTGCCTGCCTGCCCAGCTCCCTCAGCACAATCCCCCTGGACGTGGGGCTCCCCTTTTTTATGCACTCCTGCAGCACCTCCTGCAGCCCTGACCTCGGCTGAGCCACACAGGCCATGAAATAATCTGATAATCACAACACTGATAGTGATAATCATCACAACAACCCTGCTCCTGGCCAGGGCACCTGTCACCTGGGCACGGAGTGGCTGTGACAACCAGCTATTACGCACCTACCGTGAGTGGAGTGGTGCCAGGGCTGGCTGTGGGGAGGGGGGAAGCAGAAAAACAAACCCCAGCTCTCCCACAGGGAAGTTTTTACGGGAGCAGCAAGGCAAGGGTTTAACCAGCAGCCCAAAGAGCCATTCCTGATAGAAGGGCAGAGTGGTTTGGGCTGGAGGTGGGCCTTGAAGATCATCCCATTCCACCCCTGCCATGGGTAGGGACACCTCCCACTGTCCCAGGCTGCTCCAAGCCCCATCCAGCCTGGCCTTGGACACTGCCAGGGATCCAGGGGCAGCCACAGCTTCTCTGGGCACCCTGTGCCAGGGCCTCCCCACCCTCCCAGGGAACAATTCCTTCCCTGTATCTTTTTCATCTAAATTCCTTGGAGACCCTGGCCCGGGGTGTTGCATAGAGCATTTCCCCTTGGATAACACCCACAGGATGCCCACATTCCCTGGAAACTCCAGCTCCCCCCACCCAGCCCAGCCCTCCCTGTTGCTCCTGTCCCCTCTCTGGCACGTTAAGCCACCGGAATAAGTCCATTGCACGGGCCACTTCACCTCTTCCCCTCTACCTGCGAGGAATCCCAGCTCCTGCTATTCCTTTGATGCCTTCCTTCAGCTGCCGCCGAGCAGAAATGCTCGTATCAGCAAACAGATGGCGGCTGAGGCATGTAGCATAAAATATATTTATCAAGGCAAACAGCTGTAGCCCATTTCATTCTGAAGATTTCTATTAAAAGTTCTCTGGAGCTACAAGCTGCTCTGGCTCTGCAGCCGGAATAAAGCTGAGGGGACAAATGGCTTTTTGCAGAGCCTTTCTTTCCCCTTTCCTTGGCTCTTTTTTCACTGCCTGAAGGAAGCCCAGCCCAGCTCTGCGGTCGTGACACGTTTATGGGCATTTTTTAGATCACCCTTGCGCTCAGGGTGGGGCAAATTATCCAGAAAAGTGCCAGGAGCTCCAAGACTTGGGACAGCAGGGGGACATCAGCCCTGCAGGGTGGATCACCTTCACTTCCAGGGATATCTCTGGCCAAGGCCACAGCAACCGAGCCCTGATCCGGGCTGGATGGCTTCCCATGGCTCTTTGGCAAGCTCTGGCTTGCTGTTTTCCTTGTTTTTACCCTGAAAAGGCTTTGCCACCACCTTTACAATGAGTGAGAAGGGCCAAGTTTGGAGGAAATGCAAAGTTTTGCTCAAGCGTAAATGAATTTTCTTGGCAGGCGTTCCTTGCGTGGCGTCGGAAAATTCCCGGCTTTTGCCACGAATTTCATTGAAACGTTGACAAATATCACGAAATCCTCCATGCAAATGGGAATTTCCATATTTTGTATTAAATATACTCTCTCAGCCCTCGGCTGCTGCAGTGACTCATGTAGAGCCCGCTCCAGCGTGGCCCCGGCTGGGCAAAGGCACCCCCAAAGGGGGACGTGCCACCCTCTGAGGTCACCTGCCACCAATTCCCAGGACTTTGGGAATGCCCAGAGCGAGAAGATGTGGCTTGGAGAGGAGATGGGCTGAGCATGGAATGATCTGGAGAGGTAAAACCATGGAGCTGCCTCTGCTTCTGCCATATGGATGTGCCACCCCTTTACATCACCCACTGCTGTCCCAAATCCCCCCTTTTCCCTGCATTTCCCTGCAAAGGAACAGCTTTTCCAAAATGATCCTCCCAAACCCCAGTCATAAACAACATTTTCTCCTCTTTCTTTTTTAAAAAAAGCCCTTTTTTCTTGCTTTTCTGCCTTCCTTTTTTTTTTTTTTTTGGTGTAAAATATTCCTGGCAGCCCCTCCTTTGTAACCGCCTGCCGCTTCCCCAGCCAACAGCAATGCATTTCATCCCAAATTCAGCTTTCTATTTTCAGGCGAGCGAGCAGTGGGATGAGGAGTTTGCCCTGAAAATGTGCTCAGAGGAGTCAGGCTGCCATATGTGCCTGGAGCTGTTCCTCGGCAGCCCCCCGAGCGGGGAATCCTGGCAGGGGCTGGGGGCGGCACCCGGGAGCAGGGATTCGGCCGGCGCTTGGGAAAGACAAGGTGGAAGGGGGTCAGTTGGAAGGTGAGGGGGTCACAGCCTGTGAACAAGATCCAGGAGATGTGGGAGTTTATTCCAGCTCAGCTGTTGGGAGTAATTCCCTCCCCCTGCATGCCTCAGTTTCCCCAGTGCTGTACGTGGCTCTGCAAATTCCATGTGGGGAAATGAGCAGGGGAAAATGGCACGTGTGGGGTTAGGAACAGGGATAGGACACCACGAGTTTCCTTTTTCACTCTGGGGATGGAAAATGGGCTCTACATCAATCCCAACACTGGCTCTACATCTCCTCTCCCTGGCTGCTTGGGATGCCCAGGTCCGTGTGGGATGGCTGCAGGGAAAATCTGCCAGAGGCACTTATCCACCTCCAGAGGAGCCTAAATGCTTCCTTGATTATCTCATTACTGCTCCAGTAAACAGCGCAGCTCCTCGAAGGGCGCAGGCTCCGCTCCCGGGGACGCTCGAGCAGTGCTGGCGGCTGATGAGATCCTGGGGCGCCTGGAGGAGGCTCCCAGCACCGGGGTGGGCCCCACACCCTCTGCTCTGTCCTGAGCTGTGCTGGGGAGGCACAGGGAGTGGCACTGATGCTTTTTGGAGTGTATTTATCAGTCAGGGTTCATTATCACACCCCAGAATTATTGCAACCCAATTACTATGGAACCCCAGAATGGTTTGGGGAGGAAGGGACCTTAAAGCCCATCCCATCCCACCCCTGCCATGGCAGGGACACCTTCCACTGTCCCAGGCTGCTCCAAGCCCCGTCCAGCCTGGCCTTGGGCACTGCCAGGGATCCAGGGGCAGCCACAGCTTCTCTGGGCACCCTGTGCCAGGGCCTCCCCACCCTCACAGGGAACAATTCCTTCCCAATATCCCATCCATCCCTGCCCTCTGTCTCTTGTGTCTTTGCTTTGAGCTCTCTGACCGCTTTGCAAAGTGCTTGGAAGCAACTGTGTAAATAATGATGCCAAAAGATTTTGGGGATGGGTGAACAGATTCAGAGGGTGCTGAGGGGGGCGGGATGTGCTGAATATTCAGAGATTTTATGGCTTGTGAAGCCCTAGGGAGGATGGTCCAAACTGCCACACGTCTCCAGGATTTGGAGACTGGGACGTGGCCACAGCAGGGGAAAAGGGAGCTGCAACTCACCTCTGAATGAGAGACATGAAGGGAAAGGGAGAGGAGAGAGATCAAAACAAGCGAGGCAGCAGCAGGAGGCAAGAGAAGAAAGGTGGCAGGAGAACAAGACCGCTCCCAAAATATCCCTCGTGTTTCCTGCGCCGCAGACCAAAGCTCACACTGGGAAAGGCTTTTTGCGAGGGAAAGAGGCTCTAAGCTCTGCTCAAAGCTCTGCCTCGGGGTCCCTGGGGAGCCGTCCCTGCGCTGAGCCGGGAAACGGCTCCCGCTGCGCCCCCGGAGCGGTCCCTGCGGGGCTGCCTTTGATCGGAAACGCTCCAAATTCTTCCTGAGATGGAGCCTGAAGAGGCAAAGCCCCACCTTGTCTCCGTTTTATTGGGTTTTTTTTTCCTTCCTGACTGGTTTGGGTTCCATAGCAAATCTGTTTTCAGGTGAGGGAACTGATTTTCTGGGTTAGGACCCACCTGCTTTGTGTACTCCCAAAGGAGTGTGAGCACAGGAGTGGGCAGGGGAGTGATAAACCCCAAATTTCCTAAATGACATTCAAATATTGGCCACGCAGATAAATGATATGAATTTATTTGGTGTCTCAACAGGTCAAGCCCCTAATTCGGAGGGATCATGGCAATGTGGGAGCATCTCTTGTGCTCACCAGCATCGACTCATCCGGATGCAGGATGGAGCTGGGATGGAGCTGGGATGGAGCTGGGATGGAGCTGGGATGTTGGGCAGCTCTCTCTGCTCATTCCTGCTGATGTGCTGCCATTTGGGACCGAAAGGCTGTAGGGAAGAGCACAATCCAGCTCTGCACGGTGATTTCCCACCCTTTTCTCCACCATTCTTTGGGCTCTTGCTGGTTTCCACCCCCTCCAGCCACATCAGCAGAGACAACCTGCAGCCGCCAACGTGCCCCGTCCTCCTGAGGATTAAAATGGCACCTGGATAATGATCAGGACACTTCGTAGGGAATTTAAACTGGAAGTCATTAGGCAGAAATAGCAACCCACCTGCCACCCCTGCCCTGTGCCACTGTTCCCCCAAAGTGCCCTGAAAGGGGCTCTGAGCATCCCAAGGTTACGTTCAAACACCATCAGGGTTGAGGGATGTTAATAGAACAGAGCCTGGAAATTGGGAATGAGATTAAAGAAAACACTCCCAGGTTTGGAGGGGAAGACAACTCAAAAATCAAAATAAAAGTGCAATTTTCCTGCATTTGTTGTTTAGCAAGGGCCATGATTTTATTGTGCTGCTGGACCAACAGTGGCCTTGGCGGAGTCTCTCATTTGGCCTCGACAATTAAATTCCCTTTTATTACTGAAAAAAAAAAAAAAAAAAACCCACCAACAAAACATTTTGCGCCTGGCAATTCCTTAGTGTCTCACAGCCGTCTCCAAAGGCAGATGGGTCAGCCCTTTCCCGGGGCAGAGGGGAGCAATCATTTTATGTGGACTGGCGGGGTCTGGAATCCTCGCGGTGCTGCTGAGATCCAGCGGGAACCAGCCCGGCTCTGCCGGCTCCTGGCCAGAGGGAGCCTCTTTGGGCTCGATTAAAGCTCATCCTCCCGAAAGGCACCTGGGCTTTATCCACACGCATCCAGAGGTGGAGCATTCCCCATTTTGCTTGATAATTTATTCCCAGGGTTAATCATCCTCCCTGCTAAAAATTCAGCCTAATTTTGATCTGAATGTGTCTGGCACCAACGTCCTGCAGCGACTGCTTGCTTTCTTTCCCTGCCCAGCCTCTTCTCCCTGTGAAGCTCTTGGATGTCATTACAGCTCCCTTTTTTTCTGGCCCCTCGAGTGATTTTCCTCCAGCATCTGCGATTTTGCCAGGCTCTTCTCTGCCCTCCTGGATTCCCATCGCGGGACCTGTCAGAGCCTCATCACACCTCAGGATAGATCTCAAAGCACCTAAATAATATCCCCACCCCCCAGGGCCCTTCTGCAGGATTAATTTTCCACTTCAAGATAGAAAAATGCTTTCCAGTTCCCCGTGTAAAATAAACACGAGGCGCTGCTTCTTCCTCAAGCAGCTGCTCGGGGCTGATTTCACTGGAACATTTTGGGATGCTGACAGCCCCATCGCCGCCGCCTCCATCCCTCCCTCCCTCCTCCCCTCGCCCGTCTTTGCTGCCCGTGACACGGTGACGGCCCCGGCGCAGGAGGAGATTAGCCCGGTGTCCGTGCCTCGGAGAAGCGCCGCTTCCCCTTTATCTCTGGGAAGCAGGCGCGCTGGACGTGAGCCCTGCAGGGATTTATCGAGGTGCCCTGGATCTGCCTCTTCCTCCTGCGGCAGCTCCTTTGCACCCGCGGAGCACCGGCCCCGACTGCAGGAGCGGAAGGAGGGCTGTAAAGGGCATTTTTGTTTTGCCAAAGGCAATCGCATGGAAATTTTGCGCTGAGATATCTTGGAGACGGCACCTTTGGAGTCATCTCCTTTGCCCTCTTTGGAATTCCTGGGTGACGCTTTGGTCTTGTACAGACACAGAAACTCTCTGGCCTTTCCAGGTGGCACCGTGGTGGCTCCAGGGGCTGTTCCGAGCAAAGCAAAGCCACCGGGAGCGGTGCAGGAGGAAAGGGGTGCTTGGAAAGGGGTGGGAATGTGAAAAGGCCAATGGTCACTGTGAGGAGTGGGGCTGGGGGACGGAACACAAGGTGGCCGGGCTGGGTGTGGTGATAGGGGGATGGTTCAGACCCCTAAGTGCTCTCAGGGTGTTTGAACGCTTCCTTTGCCTCCCCGGCGCCCAGGGATGTGCGATGTAGGTACGGTGGGGTATGGAGGATATTCCAACCCCACACGGAAACCTCCGTACCCCGTGGATGGACCTGCAGATCACCTTCATCAGCCAATTCCTTATCCTCTTCCCTGGGACCGTTTTTGATGACACCCTTGGCTTTCGCCTGATTTTTGGTGTTCCCAGCAGCTTCAGGGCTGCTCCCCATCTTTGCTGTCACATTGGGACGGAGCAGAGAGGGAGGGACTGGGGAAAATCCCGCTGGGAAAAGCCAGTGTCCATAAAGGAGACAGAGGAGTCCTGCACCTTTATTCAAATGAAGGGAGAGAGGCCACTGGGGCACACACCCGTGGGGTTTTCCCTTACGAGGTTTCAGAGGGCACAGCCTCCCTTTATCCCAAACTCCCGGCCGCACGTTGCCCTCTTCCTTCCCCCATTGCTGAGGTACCAGAAAGACGCAGCCTTCCCGAACCACCTATCCCAATATCCCCCTTGAACCTGGCATTTTACCCCAAAGTTCAGAAGTTCAGGCTCGTGCAGACCCAGTTTTCTGTTTCAGGAGCCGAGCTGTCTGGGCTCTGCAACAAACCTTTGGTAGAGACATTCAGACCCATTCCAAAGCCGTTCACACCCATCCCCTCACCCATAGGATTGTTTTTAAAGACATCAGCACGCATCTTCCCTATCAGGACCCTCCTTCCCTTTTTATGGGAGTTTTATGGGCTCCCGTCCGTTTTTGCAGTGGGTGCGGATTGTAGAGCAGTGGCTGTGGGAATATTTGGGAATGTGTCCAGTGGAGCCGGGTTATCAAAGAGAGGAAAGCTGAGAAAGGCAGAGATTAAAACAGTGCAAAGCCTGTGTTTCTGGACGCTTGGCTGCATCCCGAGCCCTGTTTTGCAACGAGAACAGGCTGCTCTGAGCACTCAGTAAATCAGGGCCCTGTAAATGCTCTCAGAGAAGCACTTAAAAATCACTCGGTGTTTTAAAGATCATGTCCAGTGCTCGTGTCTGAACCGCCTCGGAACGGCTGCCGTGCCCAACATCCCCCACGGCCACCTGATGTGGGAGCCTCGTCCCTCCCCAGATCCCGATGCTCTTCCCGAAGAACAGAACAATTAACCCCAGTTTGCAGACGGGGAAACCAAGGCACGCTGTGGATTAGCCCAGAATTCCCATCAGTTGGCCTCGTTTCCCTGCGGGTTGGGCTGCGGTTGGAGATACAGCTCCAGGGGAGGGCTGGCTCCAGATCCTTCCAGGTGCTGGTTGAGCCGTGACTCGGCTTGGCAAGGCTGGAATGTGCCAGTCCTGTGGCTAATGCTGAGGAGGGACACGTATTTTCTGGCTGGCTGAGTATTTTCTGGCTGGATGAGTGTTTTCTGACTGGATGAGTATTTTCTGGCTGATTTGGGGGTCTTTGAGAAAAAAACATGACATTTTGCTTCAGTTTCCCCCGAGCATCCCTCCCGTCCCAGGAGGACGGAGCGGTGCGGGCTCCCCAGCATTTCAATCCCATTTTTATCTCATTCCCTGCCCCTTCCTTCCCCATCTCCACGCTCAGGAGACGCTCCCACCTCCCTGGCAGGGAGCGAGGAGGCTGCGGGTTTGCAGGGTGCGACACAGGTACAGTATTTCACAGCTGGTTGCTTTGTAATGCGATTCTTTTATTGGAAGTTGTTTCCCGGGATCTGGCTCTGATTAGCAGATGCAAATGCTGCCCTGCATGCTGATGGATCCAGCCTGCCCCCGGAGCCCCCGGCACCCGAGGGAGGGTGACAGCGACACGGATGCAGCAGTTCGGCTCCCACCCGGGCAGCTCGGCCCCTGCTCCGCGCGACCCCGGCTGGTGCAGCCCATCAATCCCGGGAAACTCCTGCTCGGGAGAGCAGGATGCAGCCGCGGGCGCTGAGGAGCAGGATGAGGGGCTGGCAGGTTGAATTAGTGCTGGGAGAGCAGATGCACATTTAAACAAACCATCCGCTCTCGAGAAGAAAACAATGACTTAGTGCTTCCTAATTACCATCCTAAAGTCAAGCAATTACTCCTTATTCACACGTGATTACCAAGAATAGCTTAAAATGAATAAACATTTGAAAAAAAAAAAAAAAACAACCTCTT
>VWZT01002643.1:179459-192566 GCA_013397055.1 Pachycephala philippinensis
AAAAAAAACCAACCTCTTACTAAATTTTCATTAGCCACCACAGTGAGTAAGATATTTACACTCGGCACAGCCCCCATAAACACAGACAAGACATTACTCAGTAAATGAGTGAATTAGTATTGTGCTAATTGCTAGAAATTGTTATCAGGTTACTACAATTACTACAAACCCCCGGCAGGATCGACCCTTTTTGTTATTTTTTGAAAAATAAAAGGGAAATCTTAGTGATGTGGTTGGTGCGGTTTAAAATAATTGGGGAGGGGGGTCAAAGGGCTGTGGAGAGGAGAGGAGAGGAGAGGAGAGGGAAATGGTTAAAGCCCACATAGCAGCTCATACTTTATTTCTGAGACCGTGGGTCTGGGGTATGTCTGGGACAGGGCTGTGGGTGTTTCGGGTGGGAATTGGCAGGGGTGGAAGTGATGGAAGTGGAAAAATGCACGAAAGCACAAGAAGATGATTTCAGCCTTGTGCATCTCGCTCTTCACCATCCACAGCTGCCCAAACTCCCACAGGGACACCAGACCATGTGCCCGTGGGTGGCACTCCAGGAATCCCATCCCACGAGCCTGCCCACTCCTAATTCCCACCCTCACCCTTTCCTCACTGCCTTCACTGCCCGGGGCTCCAGGACCCAAACTGAATTGTCCCTCTGTTTTCTGCCCTTCAGCATCTCTTTCTGCAAGTTGCTTTCCACAGCAAGGGATGCAGCAGGGATAAAAAAATATTGGGATACAGGGAAAAATGACAAAAGTCACATGGTGGAGAGTTTTTTAGTGAGCCAGAGGTCCCAAAGAAGGATTTAGGCAGAATTTTGGACTTTGGCAGTGCTGGAGCTTGGAGACTTTTCCGAGGGGACTGATTAATTCACCTCCTGCACCTCCGGGGCTTGGGGAGGTGGAGCCAGGCTGGGGATGGTGTTGTGAAGACAACCTGGTCTGTACACCTAAAACCTGTCTGCTCTCCTCGCTAGATCAGTCGGCCTAATAAAAGATTTTATCTGTCCCTATAAAGCGTCTCCTCTGGCAGCCTCAGCCCCGGCACAGCTGCGGCTTCCCCAGAGCAGACACGCCGGGTATTGCACTTTGGGCAACACTTCTGCAAAATTGGGTGCTATAAATCCTCCTCGTTTCCCTTCGTGTGAAGCAGGGGATAATGAGCAGGACGTGTGAAGTCTTGATCAGCTGCTGCTGGTGCAGCACACCAGTGTTTTCAGATGAAAAGCAATGAGGGGAAAAAAAAGTGGTTATTAGAGCAGAAGCGCATTAGAAATAAAATCTGACTTTCCATTCCGCCCCTGGAGCTCGACATCGCTGCGAGCCGTGGTATTTCCATCAGGGCTCTGCTTGTTATTCCATGTCTGGAGTTTGGATACCCCACCCAGGAGCAGCTCAGAGCCCGGGGTGTTAATCTGGGCGTGGGCAGAGATGGGGATCGCTCACCCCATTAATTGAGGTCTTGGGGGTGTCTCACTCCATTGAGGTCTGAGTGGGGTCTGTGGGCAGCTGTCAGGAGCTGGTGGCTTGGGACAACTCTCCGCATCACTCTGGAAAAGACTTTTTGCAGTGGATTTGAGCCACCCTGCAGGTCTTAATGCATTTATCTTAATAAATGTAATAGATAAAACAATATCACAAAGGTTGGGGGAGAATACAGACCCCTGTTTTCAGCCTCTCAGGCTCGTGGGCACAGGCAGAGAGAGGGGGATCATTTGCACACCTCTGCAGATGTGCTGGGTCACGGTGCTGCAGCTCAATGAGGACCCTCCTGCCCCCTCAAAGCATGGATGGGGCTGGAAATGCCTTTGGGAATCAGGTCTAAGCAGCCAGAGTTGTCGGTCTGCTCTTGAAAATAATGAGGGAGATCTAAAAGCA
Organism: Pachycephala philippinensis; assembly: GCA_013397055.1. Lineage (NCBI taxonomy): Eukaryota > Metazoa > Chordata > Aves > Passeriformes > Pachycephala > Pachycephala philippinensis. The sequence continues at coordinate 181,331 of VWZT01002643.1, forward strand.
AAAGGAAAGGCAGAGAAAGGCAGCGATTTGCGTTCTGCCCTCTGTGAACTCGGTGGCTCCGTGGTGCCAGCTTCACTCGCTCCTCCTTGGGACTGCATGGTGAAGGAAATGAGTGTCCTTATGGAAAGGGATCCATGTCCCTCCTCCCTGTGCTCCCCCTCCCTGCCCTCAACCTTAACCCCTCTGTACAAACAGAGGCCAGAGTCCAGCTCCCTCACTCCTGGAAACCTGCAGGATCCGCTGGCAAATGGAAATAACCAGTGTAGTCTCCACCCTGATGCACCCCAAATGAGCTGGAGGGATGCTGAGCTCGGAAAGAGCCGGGAGATGGGAAAATGAAGGAGTTGCAGGTGAGGAGAGGGATTTGAAGAGCTTCCTGGGGTATCAAGGCTTAAATTCCTGCTGCTCCGCGGCTAAATCCTCTACCCTGCCGGAATGTGCTGACCCTGCCTCGTTGGGGGAGCAGCTGGTGGCTCTGCAGGGAAAATCCTCATCCTCCCCGGGCTGTGGATGCCGGCCCCGCGGACCCGCTCCGGCCGTGCTGGCCGCTTGACCTCCGGCCGCATCCCCGGCTGGGGCAGCGCTGCGCAGGAGAGGAGCCGGACAGGAGGGAGCAGGATCTCTCCCCAGCTCCTAAGCGTGAGTCAGCAGGATCCCCGCGTTCAAAGCTGCCTGCTCTCGAGAAGGAATTTGCATTTCAGAGAGCTCCTGCTCCGCTCCCCCACTGACAGTGTTTAGCTTTTGTTTAAAGCCGGGCTCCTCCGCAGCGCTGCGAAAGCGGCCGAGCGCAGGAAACAAGAGCCAGGAGCCTCTGGGTTTGATCATTCCCTCCTTTGTCTCTGGCAGCCCCTCCTTTGCCAAGAGGAGCCTCTCGCAAAATCCAAAATCCTCCTCCAAAAAATAAAGGTGAAGGCTGAGGGGGCTGAGGCCGGGCTGTGCTCACACCGACCGCTCCAATCCGTGTGGATTCGTCCTTTGGGGTGGGGCAGCTCCATCAGTTTGGGCTGGGAATAGCCACCCCAAATAGCTGGGGTACCCCAGGTCTGGGGCCACCAGCACAGAAAGGACCTGGAGCTGCTGGAGCAAATCCAGAGAGACCACGGAGCTGCTCCAGGGCTGGAGCCCCTCTGCTCTGGAGCCAGGCTGGGAGAGCTGGGGGTGCTCACCTGGAGAAGAGAAGGCTCCAGGGAGAGCTCAGAGCCCCTTCCAGGGCCTAAAGGAGCTCCAGGAGAGCTGGAGAGGGACTGGGGACAAGGGATGGAGGGACAGGACACAGGGAATGGCTTCCCAGTGCCAGAGGGCAGGGATGGATGGGATTTTGGGAAGGAATTGTTCCCTGTGAGGGTGGGGAGGGGCTGGCACAGGGTGCCCAGAGAAGCTGTGGCTGCCCCTGGATCCCTGGCAGTGCCCAAGGCCAGGCTGGACGGGGCTTGGAGCACCCTGGGCCGGGGTGGGATGGGATGGGCTTTAAGGTCCATTCCACCCCAAACCCTTCTGGGATTCAGTGACTTACAAATACAAATGCAGATTTGCAAATGGGCATTTTTTCCCCCAAACTCTTGGGCAGCAAAACCTCCCAGATGGCTCCAGGCAGATGCAATGGGTCACGTGTTCCATCCTCTTCCATTTCCCCTCACTAATTCCATCCACTGGAAGCAAAACCCTAGGAAATGTGGGGAGTCTCCAACACCTGGGTGAGGAGAAAACCAGCAAGCTCCAAAGAAAACTCCATATTAGTTTGTATTTCCTTATTCATTCCCTTATTGGTTCTGATTTTTCTTCTTTATTCGAAGGAAAAGAAGGAACGTGTGGAGTTATTTCAGTGTTTTGAAGCAATTCTATTTACTGGGAGCTGGGAGGATTGATTTACACAACGTGGGGAATGCAGAGGGCGAAGGAGATCCTGGAGCAGAGCAGCAGGGTTTGATTTCAGGGCTGATTTGCTGTGAATTCTAATGCCAGGAGCAACTTCAATCCGTGCCCAGCTGAAAATGAAGGGCCGGGAATTGTTTTGCTGAAACTGGGATAAGGAGTGAGGTAAAAAAGAGCCGCTCACTGTCCAAGAGAGTTTTTGCAACAATGTCTTGGGGAAAAATAATCCAAGTTTTAGTCACTTATGGATTTCCTTCAAGGTGGTGGGGGGATTTTTTCTCTTATATCTTCATTTTTTATGCCATTGCTTTTAGAAGCAATGGAGTAGGGGGAGAAAACGTCAAAGAACCAAGTTTTTATTTACAAATAATTACTAATCAAAAGAAAACCCAAACATTCTGTTGGTAAGTTGTTAATTTAATATGGTGGAAAGTTGCAAACAAGCCAAAACTACCATTTTTTGGGTTAGTTAGAACATACAGAGGGAATTTTATGGGAACAACATACACTTGAGAAGCTTCTTTTGGGGTCTCTTGATCTGAAACTTCCCTTCCCGAGCTCTCAGGTTTCTGCTCCCAGTGTATGAACAAAATCCCCACATCAGCATCTCTCCAACGGGAACCTCACCCCAATCCTGCACGTTGTCCTTGGACTGCCCTGATTTGGAATCTCTTTCCAGCCTGAACTCTGGTCTTCCCGGAAACCTGACCCAATGTTTTGTGACCTTCAGGAGGGCAAAGGAAAAGGCCAAACCTGCTGACAGGAGACACCAGGAACTAGTGGCTTTGCCACTCCTCTTACGGTGCCATCATTTCCTGCAGAGGTTGATTCACATCCCCAAGACCTCAAAACTCCCCGGATTTTTCCCAAGTTCTACATCAATCCTTACACAGCTGCAATATTCCAAATGAAAAACGTCAACCTTCATTCTCCATGCCTTTATTCACCTATTTTTCTTTCTCCTGTGGAAAAAGCATTGCTCTCCTATTGGGGAGGGTGGATTAAAGGGGTATGGCAGGGGTATCACTCATGCCATGGTGTCCCCTCTGTGATCCAGCTGCACAGGGACATCAGGATACGATTGTCCGAGCAGGAATCACGGGAGGTTTTGGGGGAACACACACCGAGCTGGGAATGCTGGAGCAAATGTACAATTTGCAAACCCTCGGGAGGCTGGGATTTTTTGGCTCAGAAGCCAAAACTCCAGAGTTTCAGTGCCGGGTGATTCATGAGCAGTTCCATGGAACGAGGGTCAGCTGGGCAGCATTCGCTGGTTGGGAATAGAACCGGCAGGCTTGGAGCTGTAAATAAGGACAAATAAACGGATGGCAGCTCTGGGCATTTCCTGCTGGCTGAGGTAAAGGAGCAAGAAGGGAATAGAAACCCAAGTGTTGCAGTGGGGATGTCACAGCCCCCGGCGTAGCCACAGCGCTGCCAAGGGGAGCTGGGAGTTTTGGGGTGCAGAGCAGAGCGTGGGGAGGCAGAGGGCTCCAGCCCAGAGCTGCAGAGCATCCCACTGCTCAGAGGGGATGTGTGAGCCACGTCTGGGGGGGTGGTCTGGGTTTGGGAGATCATCCTCTAGGATCACAAAACCCTGGAATGATTTGGGTGGAAGGGATCTTAAATCTCATCCAGTTCCATCCCCTTCCATGGCAGGGACACCTTCCACTGTCCCAGGGAGCTCCAATCCCAGTCCAGCCTGGCCTTGGGCACTGCCAGGGATCCAGGGGCAGCCACAGCTTCTCTGGGCACCCTGTGCCAGGGCCTCCCCACCCTCACAGGGAACAATTCCTTCCCAAGATCCCATCCATCCCTGCCCTCTGGCAGTGGGAAGCCATTCCCTGTGTCCTGTCCCTCCATCCCTTGTCCCCAGTCCCTCTCCAGCTCTCCTGGAGCCCCTTTAGGCCCTGGGAGGGGCTCTGAGCTCTCCCTGGAGCCTTCTCTTCTCCAGGTGAGCACCCCCAGCTCTCCCAGCCTGGCTCCAGAGCAGAGGGGCTCCAGCCCTGGAGCAGCTCCGTGGCCTCCTCTGGACCCTCTCCAGCAGCTCCACGTCCTTGTGCTGTTGGGGGCTCTGGGTTTGGATTCAGCTCTGCAGCTGGGGTCTCACCTGAGCAGGGCAGAGGGGCAGGGTTCCTCCTCCCTACGCTGAGGGATGATCCCAGCACAGGTTTGTCCCTCTGGCTGCACTCTCAGCCCTCACAGCACCCCTCAGCTCAGCCCGTGTCACCCTTGGGCTGCTGCGATGGCACAAATCCTCAAACCCATCCCAGGGGGGCTGGCTTTAAGCCCAGCCTTGCTGGAAAAGCTGCTGCAGCTCAAGGACCTGTTGGAGTGGCTGAGCTGAGCCTCTGCTTTGCCAAAGTGGCTCCCAGCCCCAGGGCAGCCCTGGGGTGTCCCCAGCGTCCCCTCACACGGTGAGGCCCTGGGGGTTCAGTGCAGCCATGCAAGGCCCAGCACTCGGGGTGATGGTGGGAGAAGCATCACAGCACGAGAAAGAGGAAATAAATAGGTTTACAAAAATCTGAAAGCTTTATCTGAGTGCTACTAATAACAATATGTTATAGCAGAAGCAGGGCCACGGAAAGGCTCGGGGTATTTATAGCCCTAATGAACCCTGGGATCCAGGTGCCACGTTTTGACTCCGTACCACCTTCTCCGCTGGATTTTGTTGCTGCCTGAGGATTATTTTGGAAAGAGTTATTATTATCCCTGATTTATTGCTCTGCACTAGGGGGAACTCTTGCTTTCCGCCGAGACAATTACGGAACCCTCGCCGAGAGCCACTTCAAGGAATGGCAGCCTCTGCTCGGGCTCTGATTGCAGACAGATGGGGGATGGTGCTCTTCCAAGGGTTTGGCTGATTGGGCACCGAGCTCCGTCTCCCCGTTACCTGCAGATGGGATTCTTGTCTGTGTTACACCAACAGTTTAAGGCCTCTTAATTATTACAACAGCAGCTTGTGGTTTGCTGGGGTGGAGGTTTCTGTTTTAGCCTTTCTGGGAAGTTTCTGTTTCCTTTTGGTGGCTGTTCTGGGAAGCAGCCATGCAGGCACGCCGGGGGATGCATTTTGCTGCTCCTCTGTTTGGCTCTCCTTCAGCTCACTCCGTGTTTTTTACACTTCCCACCCCACCTTCCTGGGCTGATACAGGCCTATCAAGACTACAATCAGAATAAAGTCAGTTAAGGACAGGATCAGACTGAGGGGAGGTTAATAGGGCTGTGACAACAGGGCATTTATTCACGGGGCTTTCCCTTCCACCCTTCACTGTCCAAGTCTATTTTCCTCAGCCCATCAAACCCAGTTAATGCTCCACCAAGCACATTGTGAACTCCACAAGGAAAACCTGGCTGGAAAATTAAAAAACCACCCCAAAAAGGGGTGTCCGGACCCAACAGCCCCTCGCGATGACACTGCCCCAACCCTGCCATGTGCCAGTTGGGGACATGCTGGGAAATCAGGGTTTCTGCTCCCTCAAAACCCATTTCAGCTCTTTCTTTGCTTTTCATTTTGCATCCCCTTCTTCTCTTCCTCTCCAAAAGACTTGGAGAAGAAAAGGAAAATCGTCATTTTGAGGTCCAGCATGTGTGGACATGCAGCAGCCTCCCCTTTCCGGGTGGTGGATCTCAGGACACCAGGAGCACAGTGTATCCTGAATGAACCAGGCTGGGAATTTCACCCCCTGCCCCAAGCCAAGCAGGGGTTTATTTTTTAGAGACGACCATCCAAGGGCTCTCCAAGCTTTGCCTCCCCATCACGATTGCTCCATGGAGAGGTCTCCTGCCCTGAGCGTTTCTTGGCTTAATCATCCAAATATATTAATTTATTTTTGGATCCTTGTATCTTCATGTCCATGAGTGCTGGTTCCATATTCCTCTGGGGGGTTATCAGAGGGACCAGATCTGGTCTTGGTGATTGCAAGCAATGGTGAGAAAATTGATTAATGTACATACAAAACTATTCTGAATAAATTACTCCTATAAATAGTCCTAAATAAACGCTCCCCATGCCATGATTGCATCTGCAAGTTATACATAAATAATAGTATAGTAACAACAACAACACTAATAATAATTAATATTAAAAATAATAGCTTATCCTGTGAATAAAAAATCATGCATTTAATACTGGAATGAATCATTTCCCCTGAGTTTGCCCAATCCTTCATTTTCAGTCTATCTATAATTTGGATTTCCAAAAAATCTTTTGGAAATGAGTTCCACAGTTCAACAACTATTTTCTTTAAACCTACCCCTTGCTAATTTTATCCAGTGCCAATTCCATTTTAAAGGGGAATTTGCAGAATTGAGGATTATAATTTTGTCCTCTCTACCCCATCCCCGGTTTGTAAACCTCATCAAACCCTCCTTCGGCCGCCTCTTTTCCGAGGAAAGAAACCCAAGTTATTTAATCTCCTTTGGAATGAAACCTTTTGTGCCTTTGCTGGTTGTACCCAGGAGGAATTGATTTCATTAAGCAATAAAAGTTCGTTTGTCTGGTTTAGCTTAATTCACTTTCTGAGACGCAGCAAGGCGCTCGCCCAGGTGGGGTGAGAGCCACAGGAATTCCTGCTTGGTTACCTTGAATCCCCTCTTTTCCTACCAAAAGTCTGGAATATAAAGTTGGTTTTCTGAGCATGAAGGATTATGGGTTTCGGTTTTGCAAAACTTCCCAAGATTTGATGATCCCACAAGTTTTTTCAGTGGACTTCGCTGCAGGTCCCGTGTTGAGCGGGATGGGAAGCAACACCCAAAGCAATCCCAAGGTCTCCGTGGGGTCCTGGATGTGGGGATTTCAACTGAACCCAGCAAAGGTTGAAAGGAGAGAAAGTGGAAATGTGGAGGCCGGAGAACCACTCTGCAAACACCCACCTTGGTTCTGGTACGGTGGAAGAGAGTTTCTTCTCCATTCTGTGCTCACGTTCATGGTTGGGAGAAAATTCCCCATGGAGAGAAAATGCGGGAAAGAAACCAGAGCCACTTTCCTGAGAGCTTTGGAGGACCTGGGTTTTGGGAAAAAAACCACCTCGTTATTTTTGCATTTCTTCCAGCCTTTGCGTAGGTTGCTCAAAACAACCTGAAAATGCTGCTGACCTTCGCTGGGTGTTGGGGATGGATTCCTGCCCACTCCATGCTGGGAAAAGAGCAACGAAATCCATCAGAACCCACTTCAAACCTTCCCGGAGTCTCAATTCATTTATCCCACCACCTTCCCAGGGGCCGCCTAATCCTCCTGCAGCCCGGAGCCTGCTGCCGGCGTCGCCTCTTGGGGGAGAGCCTCGCCCTCTCCCAGACCTTTTGTGGGAAGAGGCACCGTGATCCAATTTCCTCCTAATTGCACTAACAAGGATGAATTAGGACTTTCATCAACAGGGGCGAGCGATCGGTTCGGAGTCAGCCATGGGCGACGGAGCCAGAGATTAAACAAAACTATCATGTTAATGTCTAATAATACAACAGCAAGTGGAAATTAAGCACAAGACAAATCTGCTGCGCCGGCGACATTGGAGAGTTTGTTCTTTAAACACAACGTTATTTTAAAGGCAATGCTATTATTAGGGCCATCTAACTTAATTTCGGAGGCATAATAGAAAAGTAAATGTGCCGCAGTTGCACTTTATGTGCAATTTCGAAAACAAACCCAAAGTGAGGGAGAACGCGGCGTGGGACTGAAATAGCCACTCCAGCTAAATTCCTCTTTGATATACGTTAATTATCTCCAGCAGGGAATGGACAATTTCATTTGGAGCAGTCGGCTGGATGCTCCCCGCAACGGGAGCCAATCCCTTGGCGTGCCATAAAAACAGTGGAAGCATCAACGGGGCCCCCCCATCTCCCTGGAAAATCCAGAGGGGTTTAACCCCTGGTTTGCCATCACCTTGGTGTGAGGTGAGCGGGTTTGTCCCACATTCCTCATCTGGATGAGCATTTTCCTACAGCAGCCGGTTTATTCAATGGGACTGGAACTTTTTCCTGCTTTGACCAGTGGGAAAGTATTTCCCTGTAGGTCCATGGGATTTGTCCCCCCTAAAACTGCCTGAGCAAACCTTTCCTAGAGCTTTCCTGCCGTGCTGAGAACTCCCCCTGTGCGTGTGCCATGTGATCTTGGGATTGATCCGAGGGTAAAGTGATGCAATCCAATCCCCCTGCACGCATTCTGTTTTTTCCAGCGGTGATATCATTTTTCCCTTTTATTAAGTTGCATAAAAATGGCATCTTAGTGCTCGAACGTCTCATCCTGCACTTAAGGGAACGTTTTAGAGGAGCAGAAGCATTGAAAGCTTTCCTTCTTTATTAATCTGGGACATTGCCCTGTGTTTTATGGCAAACAGGGAGGTGGAGGAGGTTGGAATGGTCACACAGTGCTGCTCAGATCTCCTCTTTTTGGGATATCTCCTTTTTGCTGGATGTCACCTCCCCCAAACCCCAGGGACGGGTTCACAGTGGTGGAAATCTGGCATCAGGGGGGACTTTTGGCTGCTGATGTTTAAGAAGAGGAAGATTTTTGCCTCCTGAGCATCAGGCAAGCAAAGCATTGCACAAAAATCACATCGGGAGCCATCTCCTGCCTGGCCCCTTCCTGAGCCTGCTCTGAGGGTCTCAGTCCAAGCCTAAAACAGCAAAGAGGAAGGTTTCAGAGTGCTTTCCGTGCCATCCTTTCTGTCTCATTGAGGCTGAAGCTCCTTCCCCGGTGACCGGGGCGTTCGGCGCATATTCAGCGCAATATGAAATTCCTGCTCAGAACCCCCCAGAGAGGCTCCTATCGACTGTCCTTTAAATAGAATTAAAATTGACTCGAGACAGATCTGCAAACCTATTGAATTACTCAGTCCACCACCGAGGCCGGGCTGGCCCTGCAGGAAGAGATAAAACCGCCTGGAGCAGGAATGAGTGGACATGATGGACACGAGGACATTACATCGGGGACCTCTCGAGATGGACTCGCAAAAATGCGTGACCTGGGCAGGAAACAGAAACCAGAGCTCTGGGCTGCAGGAGTTTTGGGGGGGGCAGTGGGTGAAGGGCAGGAGGAGGGGGTGAGATGCCCCTTGGCAAGAAAAACACAGAGCCTGTTCATGCCCAGGTTCTTCCTCCCCAGCATCAAATAACAGAATCATGGAATGATTTGGATTGGAAAGGAGCTGATCTTCTCCTCACCCAGGTGTTGGGTGGCTGAACAGATTCCCCACATTTCCTGGGGCTTTGCTTCTGGTGGATGGAGTTAGTGAGGGGAAATAGAAGAGGATGGAACAGGTGACCCACTGCATCTGCCTGGAGCTGTTGGGGAGGCTTTGCTGCCCAAGAGTTTGGGGTAAAAGGCTCATTTGCAAATCTGCATTTACATTTGCAAATCACAGAATCCCAGAATGATTCAGTTGTAAAGGACCTTAGAGATCATTCAATTCCAATCCCCTCCATGGGCAGGGACACCTTCCACTGTCCCAGGCTGCTCCAATCCCAGTCCAGCCTGGCCTTGGGCACTTCCAGGGATCCAGGGGCAGCCACAGCTTCTCTGGGCACCCTGTGCCAGGGCCTCCCCACCCTCACAGGGAACAATTCCTTCCCAATATCCCATCCATCCCTGCCCTCTGGCAGTGGGAAGCCATTCCCTGTGTCCTGTCCCTCCATCCCTTGTCCCCAGTCCCTCTCCAGCTCTCCTGGAGCCCCTTTAGGCCCTGGAAGGGGCTCTGAGGTTTCCCTGGAATCTTCTCTTCTCCAGGTGAGCACCCCCAGCTCTCCCAGCCTGGCTCCATGGGAAAGCATCACACCTTGAACTCCACACTAAAATAATCACAGAATCACAAAATCATGGAATATCCTGAGCTGGAAGTGACCCACAAGGACCATCCAGTCCAGCTCCTGGCCCTGCCTAAGACACTCCAACAATCCCACCCTGTTCCTGGGAGTGTTGTCCTGGAGCTCTGGCAGCCTCGGGACCGTGCCCATTCCCTGGGGAGCCTGGGCAGTGCCCAGCACCCTCTGGGGGAAGAACCTTTCCCTGATATCCAAAATAACCTCCCCCCAAACACAAGTCCAGGCCATTCCCTCAGGTCCTGTCACTGGGCACCAGAGGGAACAGGTCAGTGTCTGCCCCTTCTCTTCCTCAGCAGGGCCCGAAGAGAAAAAAGGCAGGAGCTGGTCACGAAGCTGTCCCCTGCCCTCAGCCGTGCTGTAGGAGCTGGGAAGTGCCCAGGATTGCTCAGGAATGCTTTGGAGCTCTGCCCGGTGTGGATGCAGGCTCTGCATCCAGGGCCTGTCTCTGGGCCACCTAATGGTCTCCACTGGGAGCCCAGCCCATGATCCACAAATCAGCCAACCTGGAAACTCATCAGCGCTCCAGGCACCAGTGGCGTTTTAAAAGACCTTTATCATGAGTGGAATTAACAGGATACATCCCTCTGGAACCTGTTAGCTGTTTTACTCAGACCCCCACTGACAAAAAAAAAAAATACTGTGCGTTTATTTTGTTTGGAAAAAAGTTCTCTTTAGAGCATTGGTGCTGCTCAGGGCTGGGGGATTCCAGGGGACAATGGGAAGAATTTCATTGACTTCTCTTGCTGGTGGAGGACAAGACGTATGGGTCGCTTGGTGGGGTGAAAAATGAATAATTCCAAGAATGGATAACCTCTTCTTCCTGGGCTGTCCCTGCCCTGGGAAGCAGCACCAGCTCTGTGGAAAATCTCGTGGATTTGGGGCTGGATGCTGTGGCAGGGAAGCACAAGGGGAGCACTGGGATGTATCAGAGGGTGTTTTGGTCACCTGGCTGGGATATTTCTCATTCTCCTCTCTTTGGTGCCCACGTTTGCTCAGGATGTGATCTCCTTGGTGTCCAAATGGGAGGAAAAGCTGGCAGGGCTCGGGAGCACCCCTGATTTATACCTGTGTGTGAGCCCAGCTCACCCCGGCCCAGCCACGGCTATTATTAGCTGGCAGATTTTAAAGAAAAACTCTATAAATCTCCCCTTGTGCCATAAATACATTCCTGCCCTGGGAGACCACGGAGGAGCTCATTATCCCACATCCTGAGAGAGAGGCATGTGTCATCCACAGTGACACTCCGAGCATCCTCAGGTTACCTCTCGGGCTGGGCCTGGGGAGCTTTTGCTGCAGTTAAAGGGAGTTGGATGCTCGCTTAGGGCAGAGGAAGGGAAGATGTGCAATTTTGGCAAGGCAGGAGCCCAGGAAATGGGATTTCTGGCCTTCACTCCCTTCTGCCTGGCCTCAGCGGGGAAATATAAACAATAATTAGAGGGAAAAAGGTGGGGGGGGTTGGATTTGAGGGCTGGTGTGAGCTGGTGGGACTTTGGTCTGCAGGTCAGTTTGTTCCCAGGGCTTTCCTGCAATGAAAAAAATAAGAAGAAAAAAA
>VWZT01002643.1:192575-210743 GCA_013397055.1 Pachycephala philippinensis
AAAAAAAAAAAAAAGGAGAGGTTTTTATCTCAGAATATTGGTTTGGTGCAGTGTCTGGTGATGCTCAATGGACCTGGACACTTCATTCACCTCTGGTGCAATTGTCTCTGGCTTTTTCTTGTGGATGGGAACAGCTGGATGAAAAGGACTCCCTCAGCTCAATAATTCCAAACCACCAGACCTGATGTGCATTTTCCAATTCAAACTGGCCCCAGACCTCCACAAAGTTTTTCCGGTGTGGTTTTTTGGTACCAAAGGCTTTCAGACCTTCTCCTCCAGGTGCCAGGCACAGCTGTGGCTCTCCATTAAGATGTGCCGTGGAGCAGCAATTGCTGGAGTCCAAACCAGTTCTCCAGATTGAGAACTTGCCAAGTGTTGGATAAGCTGTAATAGTCTCTTGTTGTAGGAGCACCCCGCTGACACAGGCTCTGATCTGAAAGGAGCAGGAGCAGAATTACATTCCTTTGGTTGAAGTCTGTCCATTATTCTCGGGCATTGGATTGCAGGAGCCGAAAAAAACCCATTCTGGAAGCAATAAAGTGCTCACTGTGGAGAGCCCTGAAGTGTCGTGTGCTGGGTGTTGGGAGAAATCACACAAGGCAGCTTCAAAACCACAGCAGCTCTGGTACCTGGGGCTTGCAAGAGGGTTTTTTTCCCCAAGGAAAGACACAATCCTGGAAAAAAGGATGGGGGCTGGAGAGCGGGGAGGGAGCAGGGAGTTGGATGCACTGAAGCCCTGAAGCCCTCCCGATGCAGAGCTGTTCCTGCAGTGCTTGGCTCAGGGAAGTCACTTCAGGATACGTTTTTAATATAGTTGGATGCCTAAAAGTTCAGCCAGGTGCCTCATGGGATTTGCAATAGCATCTAAGTGCTGCAATTCCTTGAAATCCTGCAAAATGTGTGAGGAATGACTGGAAGCTGAGGGACAAGAGCAGTGTGGAAGTGGAGCAAGGTGCTGTATGGCTTTCCCAGGGGAGAACCAGAGCAGGTGTGCTCCAAAATACCCTGCAGTTTCTACCTTTTCATACCAAAAAGATTGAAAAGAGGGTTTTCTGTCTGAAAAGAGGGTTTTCTTCCTGAAAAGCATGGAGATGCTCCAGGGCTGGAGCCCCTCTGCTCTGGAGCCAGGCTGGGAGAGCTGGGGGTGCTCACCTGGAGAGGAGAAGAGAAGGCTCCAGGGAGAGCTCAGAGCCCCTTCCAGGGCCTAAAGGGGCTCCAGGAGAGCTGGAGAGGGACTGGGGACAAGGGATGGAGGGACAGGACACAGGGAATGGCTTCCCACTGCCAGAGGGCAGGGTCAGGTGGGATATGATTCTACTCTGTTCTCATCCTCCCATCCTTGCCCAGCTGCCCCTCAGCCCCTCTCCCATCCCTCCTGCCAAGGGAAGACTCTTCCTTTTCCGGCACTGCTGAATCCCTTTATTAAGATGCCTCTGGTATCGCTGCCCTTTCCTCTCCCTCCCCTGCCATTCCCTGCTCCCGGTGTCAGCTGCAGACTCTATCAGGGGTGATGGGATGTTTTCTTCCAGGTCATCGATAGAAATGTCAGCTGGAGCAGCCGGCCCTGGCACGCAGCGGGAGCACAAGGCTCTGTTGATTCCCACTCCAAGAGGTGCCTTTTGGAAGTCGTCAACCAGGCAGTTTTTAATCCATCTGATTTCTTCCACGGTGATTTCCTGCCCTCCCAGTTTCTTAATCAAGATGTCACGCAGGACCCAACCTTGCCGGAGCTCGAGTGCGTTGTGCTGACAACGTCACCTTTATCAGCCCAAATTTATAACCTCATCAAAAAAAGATATCAACTTAGCTGGGCAAGATTTATTTTCCATAAATCCTTGTTGATTGTCATCTTTTATGTTATTCCCTTTAATTCCTTATTAAACAAGTCCTGTAGCAGACATCCCATTATTTCACCCAAAATCAATGTCAGGCTGACAGGGCTGTAATTACACAGGTCATCTTGTTTATCCTTCCCACATATTGGCACAACACTCGTTTTCTTGCGGCTTTCTGGATCTCTCCCAGTGCTCAAGGGTTTATTGGAGATCAGTATCGCCGGCAGACCTGTGTCTGACTGGGTGGCACGGGCAGGGATGGGATGATTCTGCATCCCATACGGAGATCTCATGATTAATCAGAATTCTGAGATGTTTCAGCTCTACCCTGATGGGATTCGAACCATTTTCTTACAAGTGGAGGAAAGTATTCATACCCAGTTTGGACTGGTGTAGTGGAGGGTGGGACGAAATGAGATTTAAGGTCCTTTCCAATCTGAAGTGTTCCATTATTCCATGAAAATGGGCGGAAAACAGCTGAACCCAAAACTCACGCTCAGCACAAACCCCCAAAACACATTGGTTCTCTGAAATCTCAAGGGTTTGATATAAATTATGCATTTATGGATGTGTGTAGGGATCACTCTGTACATGTTTTTATTTTCTCCTCAATCCTGGTTTTCTGGCCCAGGAATATTAAGTTTGTGCCTGGATGAGCAATTGCTGCTTACACTGATGGGGCTCTCCCGTTTGAATCTCTATTTCTCATTTGGGTTATAGACACTTCCCAGCATCAGCTGCCTCAGAACCTGTAAATTAAAACTTCCACGTTCCCTCTCCTCACTCCCAGTTCAGCAGAGGACAGAATATCCATCCGGGCATGTTTTCCCCTGCCTCCCCCTCAGGTGACAGCCGTGCTATCAGCCTGTTCCTCACGCTGTTTGGACAGGAGCATCAAAGGCAAGGAAGGCATTTTTCATCAAAGCCGCCAGATTTCTCGGCCAATTTTAAGCGGAAGGGGCTCAGCTGGGGCATCTTGTTCCAGCCCCGCTCCTTTGCCCTGGGGAATTTCAAAGGAGCCTCCAGCTCTGATCTGCACATCGAGCATCCTCTGCCCTTTGGAGCAGCTCCTTCTGCCGCGCTCAGCAACAGGACGGAGCTCAGCCCGCGGGGAGCAGAGCCATGGGGGAAAGGGGGAGGTGGGAAAGGCTTAAAAAAAATTTCCTGGGAGCAAGGATTGGATCTGAGCTGGTGCTGCACGCGTGGGACTGCAAAATAATTAGGAAGGAGGATTGCATTTCTATATTTTTTGTCATTAGGATGTTTTTCCCCCAGGGCAGCATTACACCTGCCTCGTGCTGGGAGGTTTCTTTTTTTTTGTACTCTGATATTGGGATTTACCTCTCTTTTCTCCTCCTGAAACTCAGCTTTCCCCACACGATTCCTGCAGGATGTAGGAATGATTTTTCCTTGAGGTGGGAGAGAAACTAAGGCAAAGAGGGTGAGCCAAGGTGGATGTAGCAGGGAGGGAGCATTTTTGGCTGAGTTGTAACCTCCAGTGCTACCCATGGCCGAGCAACTTGGGCTTCAGGGTTACTTCTTTTCCCAAACCTGCCAGAAATTGCTGCTCCAAGGGTGACAAAGTTCCCATCTCCTGGGTTCTTGGGGAATCTACTGAATTTGAGCCACTTTTTAGCCAAGGTCAAAGTCTTTGCAGCCGAACCAGCTGGAATCCTGGCCTGGTTCCTCACCCATCCCCGGCATGGGAAAGCCACAATTGAGGCTGGCCAGGTATAAAAAGGCTCCCTGGTGTCAGCAGCCTTGCAGGGTCTGGCTTTTCCCAATCCCTCTGCCAGGTTTGAGGAGTTTCGTGGCTGTGAGCCTCACGCCGGGTGCTGTCTCTGCGGCTCCAGGCCTCCCCCAGGATATGACAAGCCAGAACACATTGCAGAAGGAATTCAAAATTATCTATCGCCAACATCCACTTAATCCATCGTCAGGAGAAGCGAAAAGCTCTCCAGGCCTGCAGGAGCTCGGAGCAAGCCGCCGTTTCTTATGCTGAGCCTGTGTTCCCACTTGTCAGTTTGATTTCTCAATGCTCTGCAATCTCTGGTACTCTCGGGCAGGAGATGGCGTCGTGTCCATCACCCGTTATCGCTCGGGCCCCGTGTCTCCCTTTCTTCTTTCTCAGCCTCTTTGCAATCTTGAACCACCAAAGGAAAAAAAGGAAAGAAAAGAAAAAAAAAAAAGAAAAAGGAAAAGAGGCAGAAGCAGAAGCGGCTTTTCAGTTCCTTATCTGCTGCAGCCTGGATTACATCCAGGCCTCTTGCTATGATCCTTCAAGTTCCTGCTAAACATGCCCTGCATCTCCTGATAACATTAAATCTGCATCTCGGGTGGGTTTATTGGCACTTCTGGGGACAGGAGGGGCGGGGGTGTGGGGAAGGAGCAGCACTGGCACTCGCTGTGGTGTGTGAGGAGAGGGCAGAGCAGACACCTCCTGCTCTGGTTTGCTCCCAGCTGAGTCTGGTCTGGCTGAGGATAAAGCAGGACCAGCCCAGGACACCTGTGGGATGGGTTGAGTTTCCCAGAAGATGATGAATTTGCGGGGTCAGGGAGGTCCTCAGGCTGCACAAGGCTGAGGCAGCGCACATCACAGTTTCTCCGGATAAAGAATTTGATTTTATATCCCATTACTCGGGATGAGTTTAAGAATCCACTGTCCCATTGCACCACTGCAGCCGTTGGGGAGTGAAAATTGTTGGTGCAAAGAAATCAACCTCCAAATTCATGCAGGAAGTTAATGAAGAGAAAGAGAGTCTTATTTTGGACTCATTACAGTCAGCAGTGATGTCCAATTAAGAGAAATCCACAGCGTATCCCCAGCAGTGATTTAAAAATAGCAGCTGTAGGCTCCGAGTCATCCCGGGCTCCAAAGGAAGGGAAGTGGGGGTTTAACTCTTTTCCTGCACTTTCTGCTTCATGAGGGTAAAGCAGGACTAGAAATCCATGAGTTCTGACCGAGAGCATCCCCAGGCCAGCTCGGAAAACCCTGAAATGTTGGCCACTGCTCTGCGGATCACCGATGTTTTTAGATATTGGAGCTGTTGGCCGTTGGGGTAATTGGCCTTGGGGACTGTTGGCTGTTGGTCACTTGGGCTGCCAGCCATTGGGTCTATTAGATATTGGGGTTTTTGGCCATTGGGCCTGACAGCCATTGGGTCCATTGGCCATTAGTGCTTTTGGCCATCAGACCTGGGTTAGGGTTAGGTTGCGGGGTGCCTCCCTAACCCTAACCCTAACCCTAACCCTAACCCTAACCCTAACCCTAACCCTAACCCTAACCCTAACCCTAACCCACTCCCGGCCACATTCGCCTGAACCGGCCACTGGCACCCACAGGCAAACGCTGGCCCTTTTCCATGGGAAACACAACTCAGCCAGTTGCTTGATGTCAGTTTGGAGGTGGTGTTTGGCACTCCGAGGGCAGCCAGTCCTCATTGATGGCAGCTTTGGTCTGGGAGAAATCCTGCGCCGTTCGCAATTGTAGGAGGGGGCTCCTGGGTGTTGGCCATTGGGGCTGTTGATCGTTGAGTCTTTTGGCCATGGGGACTGTTGGCCGTGGGGACTGTTGGCCATCGGGACTGCTGGTCATTGGGACTGTTGGCCGTTGGGTCTGTTATTCATTGAGTCTGTTTGTCATCAGGTCTGTTGGCCTTTTGGGCTGTTGGCCTTTTGGGCTGTTGACCACTGGGGCTGTTGGCCTTTCGGGCTGTTGACCGTCACATCTGTTGACCATCACATCTGTTGACCATCAGAGCTGTTGGTCATCATGTCAACAGACCATCAGGGCCAATAGGCCATTAAGGCTGTTGGCCATTGAGCCTGTTGGCCATCAGATCTGTTGGCCATCAAGGGCTGTTGGCTGTTTAGGCTTATGGACATTGGCTCTATTGGCCATCAGGGTTGTTGGTACAGCCACGTCCCCTAGCCTGCTCTCTACAGAACCCGTGGAACTGCTGCTAAAACCCTTCAGGGTTCAGAGTCCTTTATGAGCCTCATGAGTGGTTTGAAGAAAGGTTGAATTTCCTCTTTTTTATTTCCTGGAGTCCCCAGGGAGGTTGGGGGAATGAAGGCGCCCGGACCCGGACACGGATGATTTCTGTGGCACATCTGAACCAAGCGTTCCCAAGACTTATGGCTTGTTTTGGTCCCAACCCTGGCGCAGCGGGCGCAGTGCCGATGTTATTGATACAGGCAGTAATTACATTTTCACACGGGATTTTTCTGTCTCTACACCATGTTTATTACAGACTTTCAATTATTCATTTTTTCCCTTTTCTTGTTATCCCTCCCTCTTCTTCTTTGCCGATTTGTTGTGGTCTCCTTGTCTTATTTTTCATCTGCTCTTTGGCTTTTTCTCCACCTCTAATTCCTGTGTTTCCAGACATCTCTCTGACCTGGACAAGGACCCTGAAGACCAGACCTCGTCCCCATCCCTGGACTATTTTGGGATATCTCCTCTGCGTTCAATTTTCTCACCACCCTTTGCCCCAGCTGATTTTTCCGCACCGCCGAGCTCCTGCCACAAAGCTCCCTGGTGCCTTTTCTGTTACAGAATGAGAAATAAAAATGTGGTGCCTTTGTTGCTGCTCATCTATCTGCTGTGCCCAGGTGAATAATGCAGGGAAACATGTATGTATTTATACAGCAAATGGGAAAATACATTTCTTAAGATGAATGAGGTTGTTTTCAGCCTTGATGCACCCAATAAAATAACCCGGTATCAAGAGGGAGGTTTATTTTGAAGTCTGGACGTGTCATAATATCAGCTCCCAAGCAGGACTTCAAATTACATAAATCAGAGAGAGGAGGAGAGGGGAAAGGCCGCGAGAGCAGCGAGCGCAGGGGGAATGTGGCCGTAAAAAGCTGGAAGCAGGTGTGGGATGCACAAACACAAGGACACATCAGGGGGAGATGCTGGATGGAGACTTGAGCTGAGCTTTGACACCAGCTTTTGTGTCTCCTCTTCCTTTTGGTTCGTGTATTTTCCTCTCTGTTCCTGGCTTGGGAGAAAACCCCCCAGGAAAATCTGTGGAGGTTGGGGAAACCACAGTGTTGAGATCCTCCGTGCTGCCCGGTGAGGGGACAGCAACCTCGAGCTTGTCCTCAAGTGTCTGGATACAACAACCTGTCCCTAAGGAATCCTGCTGCCCCCTTCTAGATCAGCTTTAAATCCACCTTCAAAATCCCACGAATTTCCATAATTCCACCAAAAACCACACCAAGAGCCTCGTGCTGGCCACAAACTGCCGCCAAATGAGTCAAGATGTTGCAACAGCTTTATGAGCATGCAGAAGGTTGTTGTTTTTGTGGGAAAAGAGCGTTTTCTCTGTGGAAACCATGGATTTTTAATACCCCCTCCCCCCTCCCCAATAAAAGGGAGCTGCCAAGCTTCCTTGTGTTGGTGAGCAGATTTCTGCTTTCCTGAAATTTGGGGGTGTGTGCTCTTCCCAGCTGAAAACTCCTTTGCTGTGCCAAAGCGAAGTGGGGGAGATGTGGAAAAAAAAAAACAACAACCCAGCCTGTAACAAGCTGTAGGCTTTATGTCACAGCTTTGCCTGGCACAGAGGGAAAAAAAACTTCCCATGCTGTCTTCCTGCAGCCTGGAGAGAGCTTTCCCCGCTCCAAGTGCAAGGCAGAAGTGTAAAGCATGTTGTGATCTCGATTTAGGATCACTGCTGTTATTTATCTGTGAGGTGTCATCCAGACAAGGAGCAGGAGAGGAGCCTGAGGGGAAAAAAGCTGCTGGTCTTCAGAAATCACGAGGCTGAAGAGCTCCCCCCCAGCTCTTCCTCACAGCCCTGGTGTCTCTGTGGCGGGTTTAATAGCTTTGGGAGATGTTTAGCAACTGGTTTTTTTCTTTTTGGGAGGGGGGTTGTGGGGAAAGAAGCTGTAGAATGCAGTTTTTCTGCTAGAAGAATTCAGCAAAAAGGGTTGGATCCATCTCCCAGACTGGGATTTAAAAACTGTGGATGTGACATTTGGGGACGTGGTTTAGTGGTGGCCTTGGCAGTGCTGGGGGAATGGTTGGACTTGATCTCAAGGGTCTTTTCCCACCTAGATAATCACTGATATATATATATTATAATATATAATACATCATAAATAACGTGATTCTATGGTCTCATGGTTGAACCCTACTCCAGGGGAGGGAGCTGCAGCCTGAGCAGGCTTTTCCCACTTTTTTAGCCTTTATTTTTGGAGAGCTTCTGATTTGGATACACATCTCCCTGGGCAAAAACACCTGTTCCCCATATTGTTTTTCTTCCAATTTTTCCTTTTTGGGGGAGGCACTGCTAAAGCTGCTCAGGAGGAGCTTCCTGAAGCCCAGACCTGGGAACGTGGCTGCAGAAATCCCTCAGGAGAAGCAGCCAAGTCAGGGTCACCCCCCCAATTTGTCTGCTCCCCTCTGGCTTTGGCTTTGTCACTGGAGCTGTGTTTGCTGCTCACAGCAGATCGCTCTTGCAGGGGATGTCTCACTTGCTGGGAAGGCTTCATTCCCAATAATTTTCAGACATTGCTGCCCTCATGATTTATCCCCCTTCGGTTTAGATCTCATTTTTCCCAATTTTACCTTTGTCTCCAGGAAAGCTCGTCTATTTTAGTGCCATTTCCTCTCTCTGTCTCTGGCTCACACGCTCCCTGTAGCCCAAACTTGTCTTCTTTTCATATTTATTTCAGTATTTGTCTTCTCCTCCCCGTGCCAGCTGCACTCTCAGGATTTATCTGCTCTCTTTCCATGATCTGTCTCGGAGTCCAGGGACTTTGTTTTTCTTTTTTCAGCTGTTTCCTTGGGCAAGGTTTAACCGTGGTGTTTGCTGAGGGCTGAGGGCTGCGGAAAGGGAGAGGAAAAGAGGGTGGGAAGGGAGTGGGATTCTTGCCCCTATTTTGACACTGATCTCCAGGGATCAGCACAATACAACATCTCAGGGTTGGGCACAATATTTTCCAGTGTTTAATCCATACATCCATGGCTCCCCTTGGTGCCACATAGACGTTATATCCCAAAAAAGGAGAATTTTGGATTGCTTTAAACCTCTTGAGCATCACGTGCTTGTCGCCCTGCTGGCTCTTGGTGCAGCACAGGCTCCTCAGCCTTTGCAAAGGTTGGTGGGGAAACATCCCCTTGCCTCAGTTCCCGCTTTTGTAGGGAAAAATAATGGTGTTCATGCCCACATTTCACAGGGAACCAAAACCTTTTCCGACAGAGGATTTAATTAACAGTGGAAAAACAAGAACTTTTTCTAGGAAAAAAAACAATTTCAAAAGGCAAACTTAATAGAAAATTATTTTCGTTTTTCAGAAAACATTAGAGTTTTTTTCCAGTTTGGGATAGTGTAAAGAAAAAAAAAATGAAATAAGTTGTTTCAACAAGTTCTGGCTGAAAAGTGAATTTTCCTCCTCCCTGTGTGGTCCTGGAGGATTTCAGTGAGACCTTCCAGCTTTGGGTTGGGATCCAAAGTTTCAATCACTGGCACCGAAGGAGGATGAAACCCCAGGGGAAAAATGTGTGTGGGGAAAGCTCTTTGGGGTCACCTGACTCCAGCATTTTGGGTTAATTTATTAATTGGGGGAGCTGGGGAGCAGCGTCCACAGCACCCCTGTTGCTGCCCACCCTCTGCTGCCCAACCAGTCAGGCCAAGTCCATCCCTTCCCCTGGTCATTGCCTGGTCTCTGTGACATGAGGTGTGGTGTAATTCCCAAAAAAGTGCCCTTTTCCCCTCCCTGGCAAGCACCAGAGGGACTGGGAATGAGAACTAAATCCTCCCTGCACTTCCCATGCAGCCAAGTCTTGTGCCCTGGGTGATGCCTAAAGAGGCCAACCCAGAAACAGAGACTGGACAGGAGGAAGGGAATAAAGGTGGATATTTATTTGAAAGGCCTTCAGAGGCACACCCTGGGCAGGCCAAAGGCTGCACCCAAGATGGACCCCGAGTCACGAGTTCTTCACACTTTTATAGCTTTGCTCCATCTGCATCTCAACCCAATTTCACCAATTAAACTTTAGCTAATGATGGAATTTCCCCTCAGCTTGCCCCCCTTCTCCAGATGCTGGGTTACACATTTTGGGCCTAGGCCGGGCTGGGTGTCCTTGGAGAGCAGCCTGGAGAGGCTTTGTTCTGTCTGTCTCAGCATGAGAGAGCAGCAGCTCCCAGGCTGCAGGACACTGCAGAGTTACACACTGGGAATGCAGGATTGGAAACATATAAAAGTCAAAACCTAAGGCATCACGGGGAGGGCAATGCTTCATTCCCTGGTTTCCCATCAGCATCTCCTCATTTCCAGGTGGTGCAATGGGAATGCAACTCCCAACCCCTGCCCTGGGGACATATGGATGGACTCCCCATCCCCTCGGCACAAAATGCATCCTCCACCCTCCTGCTGGCATTTTCCAAATGTTCCCAAATCCCCCTTGCAGGTGGTGAATGTGCTTCACTTGGATGAACCTGGTCTGGGGCAGAGACAACGGAGGGCAGGTGAATTGAGGCATCTTCCTTATGGAAGCTCTTCCCAGCCTGGAATTGCAAACCCCCCACACCTGGGAAGACCCAAATGCTTCCCTTACAGCCCTCTCCAACAATTCCAGCTCCCTGTTAATGTCTCCCAACCCTCGGGGACTTTTTTCAAGGCTTCCCTTTTATTTTGATCCTTAAGCTTTTTGCCTTCATTAGTTTAAAACTCAGCTTCTCCCAATTTCCATAGGGATTGAGATTGGCCATGACCAACCGTAGTCATTTTTCCATACTTTCATCTTCGGGAAAGGAGGAAATCTCTTCCTGAAAAACCAGCGTTTTTATTTGTTGGCTTGGGATATCCAGCATCTTTCCAGCCTGGCTGGAGCAGCTGTTTCTCCTTCCATTGAGCTGCTGACTAAACAAAACCCCCAGCAAAGCCTTTGGTTTGGATTCACCCCAGGAATATCTTCCAGGGATGGGATGATTTAAACTTTTAAATGAAAATTAACAACTCAGAGCCTCCCATCGCTTCCCTCTGCCCTGGAAACCTCGTGGCACATCCCTTTTTGGGGGGAGAAGGGATCTGAAATAACAAGGTATCAGATGCCTGCTTTATCAAAAACTTGGAAGCAGCTGATGTGCAGATGTTGCACTCCCAATTTACTGCTACAACAAAGCCATGGGAGCGATGAAATGGAAATTTGGGGAAAGGGAAGGGGATATTTATGGATGTGCCGCTGCCTGTGCTGTGGGGGTGTCACCCCTTCCTGAATATCAGAGGGAAGGGGAAGGAGGAGGTAGGGAGAGCTTCAGTTTTGCAGAGAGCAGGAGTGGGTCTGGAAGGGAAAATATGGGGAAAAAAGTGGATTTCTCCATGTCCTGAAAATTTATTGAGCATCACGAGGCAACAGGAAGTGGCTTCTTCCAAAGGCTGGAGATTGGATGTTTGGTAGGTGCCTTTCCAGCCTCCAAGGACGATTTTTGCCTCATCCATGACAGCTTTTTGCTGGATTTCAAGGGGTTTGTAGGGACAGGGATGTCCATCTCCACAGGCTGATGTTCTGTCCCTCAAGCACATTCCCACAGCGGAGTCATTGGCGCCAGCGCCGTCTGCCCGAGGAGCAGCTGAGGAGTCAGGGACTATTATTCCGTCCGTCCTCTCTCAAAGCCGCTTCTTTCCAAGCAGCAATCCAATTCCAGCTCCTGAGAGCAGCTTTCATCACGTCAGTCACTCGTGCAACCAGCAGGGCTCGCACAGAGGGGCTTCTTCAACAGGGGAGATGCAGAGACCTCGTGCCAACCTTGGGATGCTCCTCTGAACCTCTGCGCCAGTTTTGGTTCATCCAGCCCAGTCCATGATTTTTGGCCACAGGGACCTACTCAACAAAAGGGTTCAGCCCCTTGTAAAGCCTGAAGCACCTCCAAGCATCCTCCCTCAGCATCCTTTACTTCCCTTCTCCTGTGGCAGAGCAGGATTCCTCTTCCACACCTTCCCCCTGGCTCGCGAGTGTAGGTGAGGAGAACACCTCACCCTCTTTCCCTGGTGTGCCAACCTCGGGATGCTCCTCTGAACCTCATCATTGAGCCCAGCCCATGATTTTCAGCCTCAGGGAATTACTCAACAAAAGGGCTCAGCCCCTCATAAAGCCTGAAGCACCTCCAAGCATCCTCCCTCAGCATCCTTTACTTCCCTTCTCCTGTGGCAGAGCAGGATTCCTCTTCCACACCTTCCCCCTGGCTCGCGAGTGTAGGTGAGGAGAACACCTCATCCCTCTTCCCCGGTGTCTCCGGGCGCAGCCCCAGCTCCGGCGTGGGATTTATTGGGCAGGGAGCATATGCCCGCGTTCCCAGCGCATCTGATCCACGGGGTGTTTGTGTGGATCTAATTGTCGCATATGTTTGTTGTGAATCCGTAATGAGGGGCCGGAGCAGATGGCAAAGGCTGGCTGCCAGTCACGCTTCCGCAGCGCTGTGTCTCTCTCAGGAGCATGGAGCGGGATGGGATGATGGCATTGGTGTAGGAAAGGACCCCACCGGTCAGGGTTTTGGGTTGGGAAACCATTTTCTCCCTCATGCAAAAGTCCCTCACCTGTGACATCAATCACATTAAAAACAACCCCAAATCTGACACTTTAGGCTGATGGTTTCCACACCTGACTCTGCTGTGGAACCTGATTTTCAACACAAAGCCCATATCCCATCCAAATCCCCCCATCAAAGCAGCGTGTGGGAGGTTCAGATTGGGGGGAAAGTGGGGAAAATCCTCTCCCAAAGCACATGGCTGCATCCTTGCAGCCTCCCCGAGCTAAATTTGAATTTCCCAGCTACCTGAACCTTCTGGGAGCCTCACGCTGGCGCCGTGCTATAAATATGGCTGAGAAGACACTTCTATTATAAGTCACCAATTTCTGAGGCTTGGAAGCAGAATCGGGCAAATTAGAGAAGAAAAAATGAAATATAATAAAAGGAGAGAGGAAAAGGAGGAGGAGAGGCCTCAGAGGTTTGCAAAGATTTAGTTATCCGTGCTTAGGAGATCTTCCTGGGGATGGCTCAGAGAAAGGAGCCTCAAGACCCGAGGAGGAGCCTCGAGAACAACAGCAAACCCAGCAGCAGAGCACGGAGTGAATGGAGCCGCCACGTTTGGAAGTTAATTAGCAGTGGGCAGATCATTAGCTACAGCAGCCCTTTTAATTAGAGCTGCAGGGCTCCGTTTCACTCTGGATTGGCACCGTAAGGTTGTCCCCGTGCCGGAGCTGAGGCTTGGTCGGGCTGAGATTCCCCCTGGGTGGCTGCTGCCATCCCGTTGTTCCTGCCACTGCAAGGTTCGTTAGCATCCTCATCCCTGCGTCCCCGAGTGCTTTGGGAGGCAGGGGCCTCTCCCTTGGTCCTGGAACTAAATCCAGCTCCAGAGGCCAAACTCAGAGCGTCAAACTGCTTTTGTAATTAAGCTTGAGGTGGCTTTGCTTTGCTTTGACCTCATTTAGGCTCCGTTTGGGCTCTCCCAGAAGTGAAACGGCCCCTTAATTGCTCAAACAAAGACAGGCATAATTAATAGCCATTTTATCAAATTGCTTCTTTGAAACGCTATGAAAAAAAATAACCCTCGAACCAAGTAAGGAGCCTTCCTCCAGCTCTCCAGAGTCACTGCTTCTGTTTTCAGCCCATGTGCCCTCTGTATTCCCGGGGCTCCGACACAATTCCCATCAGCCTCTCCCCTAGAAAGGGTGAGGGGAAGGGTTTTAAACTAAAAGAGGAGAGATTTAGATGGGATAGTGGGAAAGAATTGTTCCCTGGGAGGGTGGGGAGGCCCTGGCACAGGGTGCCCAGAGGAGCTGTGATTGCCCCTGGATCCCTGGCAGTGTCCAAGGCCAGGCTGGACAGGGCTGGGAGCAGCCTGGGACAGTGGAAGGTGCTATCCCATGGCATGAGATGAGCTTTAAGTTCCCTTCCAACCCAAACCTTTCCATTATTCTGGGATTCTCTCATTAAAGTCTGATCTCTCTTACCCAGCAGTTACTTTTCTTTGCCCTTGGGTGGTCGCTCAGGACCAGCTTTGCCATCTTTGAAGGGGGAAGAAATGGAAAAGGTTGAGGCTGTTCCTGGCTCACGATGGGAACACAGTGGCGAATTTATTTTCTTAAGATCTGATAAGAGAAGGGCTTTTCTCCTCCTCTCTGCCTCACCTTGAAAGCAGCGTCTGCCTCTGTCACGTGCGACCTTGGAAGTGGTTATTGGGCCGGACAAAAACCCTCCCATTTTCTTGCAATGTCATCCATTACTCAGCTCAGCACTCCCGACAGGAGATGAACACACGAGAAAAGGAAAAAAGGAGAGGCCTCAAAGAGAGCACAAATTAAAATGACTGAGATCAGATAACGAGGAAATACAGTTAAATTGTTTCCTTCCTTTCTTCCTCTGGGCTGGCCCTGGGGAAAATCCATCTCATTTACCATTCTGGGCCACTGGATGTGATTTTTCTGCAGGTTCTGTGGGGGAGTGAGGATGGAGCTGGAGATGCTGAAACTTTTTCCCCTCCTCTTTTCTCTTTCCCCAGCTGTTCCTTGACCTCTGCAGTTATCTCCAGCCTTATCAGCAACACAAGATGGCTTTTTTCACATCAGTAAGCACCATCCAAAATACAACAATCAGAAAGAATAAGAGAAAAATAAATCAATGCCCACGAACAGTGGGCCAAAAAATGCATAAGGACTAGTTTTGATGAGGACAATTTATAAAAAAAGCCCCAAACCATAAAATCTTTGTATCTTTCCAGCATTAATTGCTTGGTTTTCCCCTGGGGAGAATATACTTCGCATCCTGAGCTGAAGATGGTTTGTTTTGGCCTCTTGGGTTTTTTTTTTTTTTTACTTCTTCTCCCGTTTTAAATGAGCTTTCAGTTTAATAAATGATATTTTCCTCTTTCCTTGGGGTGCTGAGCCTGTGTTGAGGGCACCTTGGGGTGCAGGGCACCCCTGGGTGCTTGGGCACAGATCCTGCCTCCAGGAGCAGCAAACCTTCCCCTGCCCATCCATCCATGGGGATGTAATGAACATTCCACTCTGGAAAGGGGATTCTTTGGCCAAGACCTCACCCAGCGCTCACCCAGCGAGGTCTGGTGTGACCTGGATCAGCCCTTTTCACGCATTTTGCCTCACTTTTAAGGACGGGAAGAGAGCGAGACAGGCTGGGGATGGGGGCATGCTCTAGGATCAGCTCCTTGCCCCCGGGTATTTTGCTGGAAGCAATAATTAAAAATCATGTTAAAACGATTTAAAAACATGATTCCTTTTTTTCTTCAGGCCAGAGAGGGAAGGACGAGGGATGGTTCGGGTACAGGCAGCTCCTGCCCATGGCTGAGGCAAAGCGGCAGGAGTTTGGCGCTCCGGGAAGGAGCTCAGGTACCCTGGGTGTGGTTTGGCACATCCCAGCCGGGATCGCTGCGGCCCCTCCCAGCGCAGCCCCGTCCCCCAGCTGCCTCTCCTCCGTCTCCGTTTGAAGCTGCAGCAGGTCTGGAGTTCAGCAGAACCCCCCGCTAGATGTATTATTCATTTCTGCGCTTTAATGATGTGATAAAGTTGCTCGAAATAGGGAAAGGCTCATTAAACTGCCATTTGAATATAGAGCACAACTAGGTTTGAAGGCAGAGCGAAGCAGTCCTGCACCTTCTCCTCTCCCTTCCCCACAGCCCCGAAAGAGCCCCCGGACTGGAGCTGTTGATGAGACTCCGCTGCTGAGGGGCTGGCAGGAGGGAATGGGGTGCTGGGGACATCCTGGGGCACCCACCGGGCTCGGGAGCCGCAGGGTTGGGGTCTGGTGCGTGTGGGGCTTTCCCTCCCCCCGGCTGAAAGTGCTGAAATCAAAGGAGGAGTGAAGTGCTGGAATTTGCTTCGGCTTTTCTGCCAGAGGCAACAGCATCTATAAAAGATGATCTGGGTCCTCTTGGTCCTTTTGCATTTCCAAAAAAATCCCTCGAAGGCTTGGCTGCCCCCTCCCCCCGGCAGAGCCAAGCTGGGGTGGGCTGTGGGTGCTGCAGGACAAGGGGGTGGCCAGCCCCACGTGTGCCACCCAGAGCCACCGGGGCTGCGACAGCCCAGCCACAGCTGCACCGAGCCATTAGAGGCGAGGCATTAACTCCGGCGGGGGTTGTTTAGGGTTTATCCAACCCCACTAATGGAAAACTTCCCCTTGCTGCCAGCCATCCCCCTGTTCTTGATGTTTTTCCTCTCCTCCCTGTTCTCCCGCCCCGTGCAGGGATCTCGCTCAGCTCTCCTGATCAGAGGTTGGCTTTGATCTTCCCCAGAGAAGCCGGCTCCGTGGAGATGCTCAGCAGCCCTTGGAAAATAATTGCACCTCTCTGCAGCCGAGGAGAGAGAGACGAGAGTGCCACGGCCCGTGGGCAGCACGGGGCCGGGATGCTGGGATGGGATCTGGAATGGGATCCTGGACAGGGAATCTGAACAGGGATATGGAACAGGGATACGGAACAGGGATCCTGGACAGGGATCCCGGACAGGGAATCTGAGCAGGGATCCTGAATGGGGAANTCTGAACAGGGATATGGAACAGGGATACGGAACAGGGATCCTGGACAGGGATCCTGGACAGGGAATCTGAGCAGGGATCCTGAATGGGATACACAACAGGGATCCTGAGCAGGGAGCCTGGACAGGGAATCTGAGCAGGCATCCTGAGCAGGGATCCTGGACAGGGATCCCGGACATGGAATCTGAGCAGCGATCCTGAATGGGATACAGAACAGGGATCCTGAGCAGGGAGCCTGGACAGGGAATCTGAGCAGGGATATGGAACAGGGATACGGAACAGGGATAAGGAACAGGGAATCTGAGCAGGGATCCTGGACAGGGAATCTGAGCAGGGATCCTGAACAGGGATCCTGGACAGGGAATCTGAGCAGGGACCCTGAACAGGGACACAGAACAGGGATCTTGAACAGGGATACGGAACAGGGATCCTGGACAGGGATCTGAGCAGGGATCCTGAACAGGGAATCTGAGCAGGGATCCTGGACAGGGAATCTGAGCAGGGATCCTGAGCAGGGAGACAGAACAGGGATCCTGGACAGGGAATCTGAGCAGGTAATCTGAGCAAGGATCCTGAGCAGGGATCCGGAACAGGGATCCTGGACAGGGAATCTGAGCTGGGATCCTGGACAGGGAATCTGAGCAGGGATCCAGAACAGGGATACGGAACAGGGATCATGAGCAGGGATATAGAACAGGGATATGGAACAGGGATCCTGTACAGGGATCCTCACCCACTGCCTCCCCCCGTCACCCACCCTGGTTAATCACACCCTGTGCATGGGCAGGTACAATCCTGGCGCGCTCTTAGTGAAGTATTTGGGAAAAAGGCGTTTGCTGCCAAGTCCGAAGGTGCTGAAATTGCCTTTTCTTTAATAAAAAGTTGACGTTTCACCCCAAAAGCTGGTACTGAGTGTGCCCTGGCTGTCGTGTCCCCGGCACGGTGAGCACGTGCTGGGGATGATCAGAGTAGGAGCAGCCTGGAGAACTGGAGTTGTCCAGAGAGGCTGTGGACTCCTCATCCCTGGCAGTGTCCCAGCCCAGGCTGGACGGGGCTTGGAGCACCCTGGGACAGTGGAAGGTGTCCCTGCCCATGGCAGGGGTGGAATGGGATGGGCTGTAAGGTCCCTTCCCACCCAAACCATTCCATAATTCTGTGGGATTCATCAGCTCTGCCAGTGCTTTCCCTGCAAATATCCCTGTGTCCGTGGCCGAGGCTTTCTCAGGGCACAGGATTGTTTTGCAGGGAGCAATTGGCCCATTCCCCTTTTTTAACAGCTTCCTCTCCCTGTGGCTGGATTTGGGGATGCAGATTGCAGTGGGATTTACGGAATGCCATAACAAATCCCAGTGACCCCATGGCAGGAGGATGAAACCCAAAGATTTACCAGCTCCACAGTTTTGTTTGAGTGTGAAACCAGGCTGTTGTGGGTTGGGAAGCTCCAGGCAGAGGTGGCAGAGCCACCACATCCTCAGCTCAGTTGTTGTGGAGCTTCATCCCTCTGAGTTTGGGTTTGCTGGGATTTGGAGCCCCCTGACCTGCTGCACCTCCGTGTGCTCAAACCTGACACAGCCCCGTGGGGAGAAAGCTCATTAAGAACCCTGCTGTGCTGACCATCCCCAGCTAATTATGAGCTGCCTCCTTAAATTTCCCTTGGCTTGTTTCTATTGGAGACAGGATTTGTCTCCGGTTGAGGCTGTCACTGCATTTCAATTCTCCTCCCTGCACACCGGGCTTCGGGTAGCAGTTTACATTTATTTTATATTTTTGTTCCCTCTTTTTTTCTTTTCTTTTTTTTTTTTTTTTTTTTTTTTTTTTTTTTTTTTTTTTTT
>VWZT01002643.1:210752-234602 GCA_013397055.1 Pachycephala philippinensis
TGTCAAGTGCTTTGAGAGAAAAGTGTGATGGAAATATGGTGTCATTGTTATGATGATGAGGGGACTATTTGTGATGTGCCAGCACCCTTCTTGCTGGGATCGAACCATTTGGGAGCATCTCGACATCCCCCAGGTGGCATTTTGCTTCCACAAAGCCAAGCACTTATGCAAATACACACACATGGAAAGTGCCTGTGTGCGTGTGTGAGTGTGTGGGGATACATAGATCATGTGGGCGTGATTGGAAAGCAAATTCTATAAATAAATCCCATTATCTTATTACACTGTAATTTTCTATCATTATCTTGCAGCGTGGATCAGATGCATCTGTGGGTTGCGAGGAGAGCGAGGGGCTGGGAAGTGGCAAACTTTGCTGTCTAGCCCAGAGATCCAGGGGTGGAGGAGATGGGAAGGGCTTGGGAATATCTGCAGCCCTCCCCTGCCTTGCAGAGAGTTTGAGCCCCCAAATCCCCTGGGATAAACCCCAACATTCTGCCTGTGCCGATCCCCACGGAGCCTGGCCCGAGCAGGATGCTGTTTCACAGGTGATTTGTTTTAATGCTGAATCCACCTTGCTGATGGGGGAAAATTAAAACGAAATGAAAATCCACTGTCTAATTTTTAGTTCGAATGGATTTGGCCTCTGCTTCCAGCTTTTACTTCTCGTCCTGCCTTTGGCTGATGGATTAAAGAGGTTTGGCCGTGCCCGGTGTTTTCTCCCCTAGAAGGTGCTCCTGTGCTGTAATCAAATCACTCTCATTCTTCTTCCTGATAAGATAAAGAGGTGAAGCTCTTTAAGTCTCCCTCTGTAAGGCATTTTTCCTGGCCCTTGGGTTATTTCTGGGCCTTTCTCTGCACTCTGGTCAATTTTTCAGCATCCTTTCCTTTTGCCAGGTGCATCCCCTGGGACTGACAGGAGCAGCTCAGTGTTGTACCCGAACTCTGCTATGCTCAAACCGTCTCTCCAGCCCCTGGGATGCTTTTCCTGGCTGCTGAGATTGAAAATTGTGGATTTTTCTGACCCCAAGACCCTGCTTTTTCCAAACAATCTGGCTCCGAGCTGCCTAAAACCCCCAAAGAGCTTTGGGACTCTGACTCGGAGTCACCATTCAGCAGAAAGATGAAAAAAAGCCTCACCAGAAAGCCTCAGCCTCATTTGAAAACCAGCACCAAGCTTTGGGATTTTGATTTAAAACATTTTTGTCTAATCCTATTAGCCAAGAGAGGAGACAGGGCTCCTGAAATGACAGTTTCATGGGGTTTTTTCCCTGTTAACTCCAGGCCTGCAGTCAATTAAACAGTGGATGAGGTGGATCATCGTCGTGGTGCCTGTTGTGAATATGGTGCTTTATAGGGGTGGATGGGAGGTGGGATTCGGCCTCTCTAATGTGGGACCTGGGATAAATATGTGAATAATTTCCCATGGATTCTGCACTGGGCTGATGCTTTGACCAGGTGCAAATAACCTGTGAGAAGAGAAAATGTTTTATTCTATAACCAGAGAGATGCTGGGATCGTGGGTCTTGGGATGCAGATCCTGGGATCCTCGCTTGGATCATTATTTCACCAACTAAATCATATTTTGGAGCTGTAGCCACGCGGGATGTTTGCACCTGAGATTTTTCTTTTGGCTGCCTTTTGGTCTTCAAGGAGTGAAAATCTGTCGGACGCTCGGCACAAAATGAACTTTTGGGAATGCGAGGAAGCGGCTCGGTGGCATCAGGAACATTTTGTATTCAGGAGATCAAGGTTCTGTTCCGCGACTCCTGGAAATGAACATTTGAACAGCAGCAAATGCCACGCCTGGAATGGCTGAGGTTCAGCCCCAGGTCAATGGCTGCATTTTCTCTCCATGAAGTGATCATTAATTTCAAGTTTACGGTTTATTGCCATAAAGGACTAAAAAGAAAGAAGGACTGTGCCATCCGCTGGGCTGGGCACGTGCTGCTCCCTCCTCTGGGTGAGCAGCGCTTCCCTGGCAGCTCTGAGCCTCAGCAGCCACTTTGTGAGGTCTGGAAAAGCTGTTCCAGGGCAGCCTCAGAGATTTTTTGTGACTCTGTGTATTTATTGCATTCAGAGTCGGACGCTGGAAGTACCTGGTTTTACAGGTGAGGGGATACAAAGAGAACAGCCCCTATAAAACTGTTTAAAGCACTCTGGGACGTGCTGCAGACGCTTCCCTGCTGCTCATGGGGACTGAGCTCCCAGCAGAGAGGCTGCTCTTACTGGAAAGCTGCTGGTGGATGTGAGCTGGATCAGCTGGAGCTCCCGGGAGAATGGGAGGTGTGAAAATCCATCTGACCCCATCTTCCTGCCCTCCCTGATTCTCATCGCTGCCTGCCAGCCTCGCCCAGGCGGCCTCGGGAGTGAAGGTGAAACCATCATTTCCAAGTTATTTTCAGCAAGTTCAAAGTGCATTGTATCGAGACAGGGCCAAATAGGCTCTTGGAAAATTGTCCCAGCTGCAATTGCATCTTCTTCCCAAAAAGCTAGAGCCTGTGGATGGGCTGGGAGTAACCCTGGAGCTGTCTCAGGGTTTGCTGAACCACATTAATTTGGTGGTGGCAGCCCAAAGGCCTAAATTTGGCACTAAAACCTTTCTCTTTCCCATTGTCATGTTCTGTGATTCTATGTTTCTCTGATTCCATAATTCCATGATTTTCCCATGCCCCTCGCAAGGTCTGCAGAGCCCCAGGGAAATGCCACCATCAGGAGCCAGCAATTTGGACATATTTGGGGTGAAAACTCCCTAAAAAGAGAAGAAACAACAATTTATCCATGAGGACCTGATGGATGGCCACAAACCCGGTGCCTCGTCTCTTCTCCGGGATGATGAGTGGCGATGATGCTCCTCAGCATCCATCACCTGCCCTGTCCCTTCCCAGTGCCAACCGCTTTGTACCTCACCCGCTGGAAAAGGTTTCGGAATTTGGCAGAGCCCTCAGCTCTTATCGGAAAGCTGCTCATAAATTAAATCCTCATTTTTTTTACCTCTCTGGAAGAAAACCCTGGATAATAACAATCTGTGGCAAACCGTCGGTCCTCCAACATCTCCAGGGAAAAGGAGCTGAGAAGGGCTGGTGTCCTGTGGGATGCCATGGCCCAAACTCCTCCTGATTCCCCTCAGTCCCTGACCGTCACTCATCACCCAGGAACCTCCTCTGGAGAAGCTAAAAGGGGGAAAAAGGCATAAAAACAACAGACAGGCTGGAAAATTTATTCTTTTAGTGAAGACGCAGTGTTGGATGATCCTACAGGCTGCGAGTTGTTACTTGGATATATTGATTTAAAGCATCTGTCGGGCTTGATTTTTTAAAGTGTGCTTGATTGCTGGCAGGTTTATAGGATTACGGGTTTAATTGGATGCCTGCATTTTGCTGGATATAAGTGGAATCTATGGCTGTAGTCTCTGCTGTGAGAAAAGCATCCCTCTGCCACCCTCCCTTCCGCCTGCCGGTGGGTGGCAGGGAGGGCTCGGGGCAGGAAAAGAAAGTGAAAATCCATCCCAAAAATGCTGCCAGGGAATTAAAAAATGCCATTATTAGGGGTGCAGAGCCAATCCAGAATGAAGAGTCTCAGGAACTGAACCTACCTGTGAGCTAAAGACAAGGCACTTGTTAATTGCCTGATTGCACATTATTTTCGGAAGGGCTGATCTGCATATGCCAAATTTGCATAATGCAAATGTTCTGTGGGAATTGTAGCGGGACCTGAGCCGGGTGAAATGTTGGGGCTGGATGTGGTTGGGCTGTGTCCTTCCAGGGGAGCCTCCGAGTGTCTTCCCCACAGTGCAGCTGGGTGGGAGCAAAGCCAATTAATCCCAGGAATTGATTAATCCAGAGAAAAGACAGAACAGAATAGGAGAGTGATGGAAAGGGCTGGTAACAAATCTCACTGTCCTTGCAGGGCATGTCCTTGCCTTCAAATTCAGCCTCACTCCATCAACTTTGCTCCGCTTTCCTGGCTGGCAACAAATTCTGCAAGGTCTCCTCTGGGATCCTGGGAGAGATCTGCCTTTCCATCCCCGCTGGGCCGTGGCAGCTCTTTGCAGTGGTTTCTGCCATGGCACGGCTCCCCTGGCCCCAAACCCCTCCGGCTGCACCCTTTGTGGGGCACCTGATCAAAACCCGGTGCTGGGACCCCAGCCTTGAGCTGAAGGGAGGATGTTTCTGTTGCCATCTCCCAAGGTGGATATTCCCAGGGCAAAGGCAGACCCACTGAGCCGACAGCAACATTTCCCAAGCTCGGAGCGACCAGGAAATCTTCAAAGAGCCTCTGAGCCAGACATCTCTCCCGATTCCGAGCCCGGCCTCGCCTCTGGCGCCGCTCCGACATCCTCTCCTTTCATCCTGCATGAGAACATCTCCCTTCCCGAAATGCTCCGGGGGGGCCTCTTTCCTCCCATCTCCCCACACCTGTTTCATGTCCTTTTAGAACTCTAAAGTTCTTTTTGCCTTCCTCGAGGCCTTGCCCAGGTCTCCTGCCCCGCTGAGTCCTTCCCAAAAGGACTCTGGTGACCTCTGAGGAGAGTTTGCTGCTCTCCTTGCAGGCTTCTTGTTTTTTCCCAGGTGCAATTTTTCTTGCTCACTTTCTGATGGAAAGTCTTTTCCTGATGGATAGAGCTAAGTCAATCCTTCCCCAATTCCTGCTGTCTTCAGCAGGGGAGAGGAGGGAAAAAAAACCCTTTTCCTTTTGGTCTTCCATCACCTGCGTTTCCAATCACTCATGTCAGGATTTCTCCTCTCACCAGGATCTTTAATGAGCGCAGCCAATAAAGACAAACTCGTCTCTCCCAAGCACATCCAAACTGCAAATGTTTTTCATTCCTTGCTTTTTTTAATTGGAATCCCAGGATGATTTTGGTTGGAAGGGGATTTAAAGCTCATCTAATTCCAGCTCCGTGCCATGGGCAGGGACATCTTCCACTGTCCCAGGCTGCTCCAAGCCCTGTCCAGCCTGGCCTTGGGCACTTCCAGGGATCCAGGGGCAGCCACAGCTTCTCTGGGCACCCTGTGCCAGGGCCTCCCCACCCTCCCAGGGAACAATTCCTTCCCAATATCCCATCTATCCCTGCCCTCCTTCAGCTTTAGGCCATTCCCCCTCATCCCATCACTCCAGGTCCTTACGAAAAGTCCCTCTCCAAACCTGTCCATGGTGTAAGAAGTCACCAGAACCCAACAGGAGCTTTTCCTCCATGGGATCACCTCTGTAAATCCCTCTTCATTGCCAGCCTCCTGCATCCCACCCTCTGCCCTCCCCACCCCCTGATGTTGCCATGGAGGCTCAATCCTTACTCCAAAAGGCGCAGTTTGGAGGTTGTAAAACCCAAAATGGACCTTAGGAGGGTCATGAGAAAATGGCCGGAGCAGCCAAAGCATCATCTCTTGCCTTTGGCAGCTTCATCCCGGTGCATTCCCAAAAGCCTGCAGCACCCATGGCAGAGAGGGGCTTCATATATCTTTCCACTGGACTCAGGGATGAAACAGGGAGTAAGTGATGGACAAAACATCCGTGCAAGCGGGAAAACAACATGTAGGGCTCTAATTAAGCTCAGCTTTTCTCAGAGATCCCTTACTGGGGCAGGGGGTGCTGCTGACAAGGCCCCTCAGCAGATGGATCCTGAGCCCTTTGCCCCGTTTGGAAGCTGTAATTTTTGACAGAAGGCCTGTTTATTTGGATTTTAAACACTTTCCCCTTTCCTCTGGGGATTTAATTGTCTTTTAAAGAAAAAAATTTACTAAACACCTATCAAAAAATCACAAACCAAATCAGTCTCCTTTGTCTGAAATGGGTAACTTTTGGGGAGGTTTGTTGGTAATAACAATTAATCATAAAATCCATTGGATATAACACAGGATTAAATCCAACAGAGACCCAACTTGCAGCTGGCAGGAGCTGGCAAAGCTCTGCCAGGAGCAAACCCTCAGCCACACCAGGTCTGGATTGTCCTCGGTGTTGGGAAGAAAATAGAGCAGGGATGGAGCAGGGAAGGAGCTGGGATGGAGCAGGGAAGGAGCTGGGATGGAGCAGGGATGGAGCTGGGATGCAGCAGGGACACAGCAGGGATGGAGCAGGGGTGGAGCTGGGATGGAGCTGGGATGGAGCTGGGATGGAGCAGGGATGGAGCTGGGATGGAGCAGGGATGGAGCTGGGATGGAGCTGGGATGGAGCTGGGAATCCCCGTTGAGGGAGGGAGCTCTCAGGGACGCTGTGCAGAAGCAGCACCATCGTTCTCCACGGCTCTCTCCTACCCTTGAGAAGGATTTTCCAGCCCTCAGTGGCTCCCAGCCCAGGCTGTGGCACCCTCAAGGATGGAAAATGTGGCCCAAACCTGCCGTGGGCTCCGACACCACCGAGGCTGGAGGACAAGCAAGGTGGAGCTGCAGTTTCCTCTTCTGTAAAGGTCAGGTGGCAGCAGGTGACACCCACAGGGATCTCCACACCTGGCAGGAGGATGTCCTGCACTTTAGAAATAGATATTTATGCTCTGAACCCAACGTGGAGCAGGAATTGGGATCAGGAGGAGGCTGACAGGGAGTTTAAAGCAGGGAGGGACCCGGAGCCATGTGCGGGTTCTCATCGGTATTTATGTGTGGCCATTCCCTCTGATCTCCCTGAGACAGAACAAATTGATCCCTGTGGTTTAGGGAATGCGATACCCAAATTGCAGACACAGATTTAAGTCTTTTCAATCTCCCATCGCCGTCCCTCAGCTCGGGGAGGTGCAGGGAGTCTCGCTGACTCCATAAAGTTCCAGGAGCTGATGTGCCCAGCTCCGAGCAGCCTCATCAGTCTCGATGGCAGCAATGAGCCTGCAGGACCTTGGATTTATTCCCATTTTTTTGGTAGGCATTGTAACTTTGTGCACCAAACAAGAGGCAATCCTGCCTCAGCACAATGGGGAGTACAGTGCTCGGGGTGTCCTGGGACAGGCTGTTCCAGAGATGAACAGGGACAGAGTCAATCCTTCACAGATTCACCCAGCTGGGCATTAGCCTTGCATTAAAACCTCCCATCCCTGGCTTAATGCAGCTTAATGACTTGTTTCCCCTCCTAATTGCTGCTTGGCTACCAGCAGCTCCTTCCATCGGGTTGTTCTGCAGGATGCCTGGGTGTTTTCCTGCCAGGCTACAATTAATTCACAAACCGCTGGAGTGCAGGAACAGTTTAAGTGGTCTCCCCACATCACATTACCTTTCACTTCCCTTTGCTGAATAATGGCTCCCAGCCCATCTCCCAGGGATCCTGCCTTCCCTCCAGTCCCTTCCCACTTCAATAATGTAAATATTTAGCTCAGGGCAGAAAATGCTGTTGTCACAAAGCTTCTTTTCGTTCTTGCATGGAAGATGTTGAGCAATCACCATTTCCCTGCTTCCTCCAGGTTATTGTGAGGAATACAGCTCCATCCCCAAAGGCTGATGACCATACAGGATTCTACAGGTTGTGATCCCAAAGGGAATTCAGCTTTGTAAGGGAAGTTTGAGGCCTGAAATGGGGAGTTTGGGGCACTGCTGGACAGCTTCGCTCAGAGCAACTGAGGCCCAGGTCCCTCCCAGGATCATTCCATCACAGAAGGTTTGGGTGGGAAGGAACCTCAAAGATCCCCAAGTCCAACCCCTGCCATGGACAGGGACACCTTCCATAGACCAGGGCCCTGTCCAGCCTGGCCTTGGACACTTCCAGGGATCCAGGGGCAGCCACAGCTTCTCTGGGCACCCTGTGCCAGGGCCTCCCCACCCTCACAGGGAACAATTCTTTCCCAATATCCCACCCATCCCTGCCCTCTGGCAGTGGGAAGCCATTCCCTGTGTCCTGTCCCTCCATCCCTCGTCACAAGTTCTTTTCCAGCTCCCAGTGAGTCTTCCTTAACAACTGAAGTTCCACAAACCCCAAGCCCTCCAGTGCCCACTGTAAGTTTTCCAGGCTGCTCAAATCAAGGGTTTCTTCAGAAATAATTGTTGCTAAAATTGCAATGTTGCTGCTGTCCTTGATTTGCTGCTCTGTGTGACACCTCAGCCTCGGCTCTGATGTCTCTGCAGCTCTGACATCTCCCTGTGGAATTAAATACCCGCTGTGGCATCCCTCAGTCATGGAATTGGAGAGGATCTGGAGCTGGAAGGGACCCACAAGGATCATCAAGTCCAATTACCCACGATGGCATCCATGAGTAATGCATCCATGCTCAGCACACCTGGAGAGGAGGTGCGTGGACCCACACCTGGGATTTGGGGGATGCAGCTCTCACTCGTGGGTCAGGCCCCTGCTCAGCAGAGAATCACAGAGCCCCAGGATGGTTTGGGTTGGGAGGGACCTTAAAGCTCATCCCATTCCACCCCCTGCCATGGCAGGGACACCTTCCACTGTCCCAGGCTGCTCCAAGCCCCGTCCAGCCTGGCCTTGGGCACTGCCAGGGATCCAGGGGCAGCCACAGCTGCTCTGTGCCAGGGCCTCCCCAACCTCACAGTAACGTCTCCTGGGGAACGGTGATAACCAAAACATGGGGCTGGAAAATCAAATAAACCCAAGGTCTGGAGCTTCAGAGTCCCCAAATTGTGCCCAGCACGGGGTGAAGTTGGCAGCACCATCAGTGCTGTGCCAAAGCCACCTCGGGGCTCTGCAGAAGCAGAGAGGAGCGAAGCACTGGAAAAGAGCAGCACCCTGCCTGGGTCCCCCACCCCGCTGAGCTCTCTCCATCCCAATCCCAAAGGCATCTGGTGACCAGTGCTGGTTTAGGCCCCTTCCTCTGAGCTCCTGAACGTTTTCAGTGCTGATTTTCCAGCAGGGCAGGAGTGGGACCTGACTCACTCCAGTCCCTGGGAGCGCCGAGCACAAAGGCAGCGGCCCCGGGAGCGGCTGCAAGCTCTGACTAATCAAAGCAACATTGATTACACGAGTTTTGCAAAGGTTTCTTTGCAGGGATGCTGCAGGGAGGCTTTCAAAGGGGCCAAGCTGTCAGGCACTGGATGGGGGATGTGATATTGAGGCCAAAGATCCTGCAATATTTTCCTAGATTAGAGATTAACGCACTTCTAATTAATTTTGATGCTGTGTAATACGATAAAGTTGTGTCTTTTTTGTGGTGCTGGGCTAGCTCATAATCCAATCTTTAATTATTATCTCTTGCTTTTAAAATAAAGAAAAAGGCTATTACGTTATAATGCCGGCCAGGCAGCGGCCGTCGGGAAGCCGAGGGCTTTATACATTGATGGAGGCTGTAAATTTAAAGTCTTTCTTTCCATTTAATGAGCTGGATTGTCTGAAGGATCTGACTGGCAAGAGGTTTGAAACTATAAAACCTCCCGGAGGCTGAGCAACAGCCTCCCGACCTGGATATCTGGGGAGCAGGATGGGGATGGGGAGAGGTGCTGGCTGTGCCCTCGGTGAGCTCTGCCAGTAAAGGCAGGGCTGAGAAAGAGCCACCGAAAATAATTCAAGGGCTGGCAAAAAAAATGCTTTATTAAAAAGGAGACAGAGAGGTGACTTGATTACCATGTCTAAGTAGCTTCACAGGGAGAAAATACCAGATACTAAAGGGCTCTTTAAGCCCTCAGAGAAAGGCAGAATGGGAACAAATAGTATAAAGGCAG
Source organism: Pachycephala philippinensis (assembly GCA_013397055.1). Lineage (NCBI taxonomy): Eukaryota > Metazoa > Chordata > Aves > Passeriformes > Pachycephala > Pachycephala philippinensis. The sequence goes on from VWZT01002643.1 coordinate 220,340, forward strand.
CACAGAGCAAAGTTAAGTGAGAAACTGCAATTTTTTCCAAAATATTGAGGCTGTGAAAGCATCAGGGGAGGAGGGTTCTTCGAGGCTCTTGACATCTGTGGAACAAGAAGGGACATCTCTCGAGGGGACACGTGCCAGCATCCAGCTTCCCGAAAGCTGCCAGGTGTAGATCCCCCCGGGGTTTGGGGTGCAGGAGCTCATCTTTGAAAAATCAGCCTGAGGACCCTGAAAGCACTGCTCAGCCTCTTCCCAAAATGGTGCAAGCAGAGCTTTTTCCATGCTGGCAATCTCCACGATGGAGAGATATTTGTCTTCATTTACCACCAAAGGCATCAGCAATCCTTTCACTTTGTTTTCTCCCTGCGAACAAACAAACAAACCAGCCAACAAAAAGCCTTTGCTCCTCAGGAAACTTTTTAACAGTCACGAGGTGTCCAAGGGCCGCCTCAGATGGTGTCTCTCGCTCCCTTTCAAGGCTCTGTCTTCTGGGTATGCATTTGTTTGCTTTTGTCTTGCTTGCAAATAAAGTTGCAGCTTTGTTCTCGCCTTTCCGAGTGCCCTTAGTATTCCTGGGGAAAAGCCTGGAAATGAAGCTGCCAGCTCCCGCCAGCCTGACGGCAGGGGACACTGATCAGACACTCGATTCCCCAGCAGCTTTATTTACCAACACCAGGCCCTTATCTCCAGCTCTGCCCAGCTCTGGAGGAGCTCCCCTTGGCCCCGCTGTTCCCCCGCCCAGTCAGAGCCGTGATTTGTGTAACCGGCTCTGCCCTAATCTCTCGCCTTGATCAGAGCTTCATCCCACTTAGCTCCCACCTGGCTGAATTTTTGACTTGATAAATTGGATGGGGATTTCGGCGGGATCTCAGGGCCTTCCAGGCTGCTCGTTGCTTGGCTGAACTTTGTCAAACACAAACCCATGTGTGATTGTCAAGGGACGTTTGGATCCGGCGAGTCAGGGAGCTGGAAAGGCATAGCATGGCTCCAGTCCCAGGTTTCATGCCAGGGTGTGGGATGGGGAGGCATCAGGCCTCCTTAAACAGGAAAAAGAGACTTCTTTGACCTTCAGTTCTACGCTCACATCTCTGCTGGAGCTGTTTTGGCCGCCAGGTTTGATGGAGCGCGGGGCTGATCCGATAGCGCTGCTCGGATGTGCTGAGTTATGGATGCGCCGCTAATGGCACCGCCTCGCCTCCCGGGAAAAGGGCTCCAGCTAAATTCCAATCTTTATCTCGTCCACATAGCCCGCACATACTTATGTGCATCTGTTATATCTAAATATTTATTTGTGGCACACCAGCAGAGGTCCTTTACCTCTCTATTTACTCTGCTTTGAAGTATTGATCTATAATTACCCGTGAGTACCTTGCCTGTAAACATTTCCCTGCAGATGTACTTATAAATACCACTTACCTAAACACCCCCCTGCATTTTCACCTGTAAATATCCCTTGCCAGGAAAGGGCCATGGCAAACTTCTTAAATCAGCGGGAGGAGGAGGCTCTCCAGAACATTTTGTGCAGGTGGAGCAGAGCCCCGCCGGGCACAGGGTGCTGGGGAAAGGCTGAGACCATTTTGTGGTTTCCATCTGTCCCCTCAAGAGGCAAAAGCTGCTGTTCATTTTTTTTCTGTGGCTGAACTCAAGCTTCACTCCTGTCATTTGGGAGGTCGTCAGGAGTAATTAAGAAGTCCAGCAATACTCCAGACCTATTGATAATGGTATTAATATAGAGCAGCTTTCAGCCTCCAAAACATCAGGGGCTTTGGGGACCAGATGTTTGTGAGTGTCTATTAAAGTCATCTGCTCCAAACCGAGCACGAGCATCAGGAAGCTGAGCATGCTGGAGAGCTCCAGATGTTCCAGATGCTGGGACAGATGTTGGCAGAATTTCTCCCATGGTATCACAAAGGTCACAATCTCAACCAGTGAATCCTCCTCAGATATGGGGATAATTTAAATGATAATGCCTCACAAACAGGTTCCTGAGGGGACAAAGCACCTTGCATGCGTTATGGATAGAAATTTCTGGCTAAGAGCACCAGGTAAAGCCCCAAAAGATGCCAGGCACTGGATCATCCTTAATAACAGAGCCCCGGAGGATGCACGGAAGCCGTAACTCCGGGGTTCACCTGAAGAGGTGCAGGCTGATGAGCGAAGTTCCTACTAAAAAAATGTTATTTTCCATCAGCAGGTGAAAATCTGTGAGTCTTTTCCAAGTGCCAAATGCTTGGAGGGAGATGTGAGACACGGGATGAGATGGGTGACCTTGAGGAAGGGCACTGGAGGGTGCTGAGTGAGACCAGCCACGGCTCATCTGTCACCTCCTTGCTCCAGCATCTGATGTGCTTTGGAAGGGAAATTTGGATTTTGCCCCTTGGAAAGATATCTGGCTCTGGAAACTAAAAATATTTGGAAAGGGGGAATATTGTCTTCATGGCTGTTGGCTTCATTCCTGATGTTTTCAGCTCTGCCCAAGTCCAGGGGAGATTTGCCTTAAGAGCAGCTCTGAGGGCACAAAGGAACCTTCACTGGGGTCCTGATGCCCACCCTCAGGAGGGAATGTGGCCTCTCCCTGAGGGAATTGGAGCAAAAATCCTGAGTGGAGTCAGTCTGGAGGCCCAGAGCTGTAATCCAGGTTTACCCCATGCTGACACGGGACTGCCCAGCTGTGATTGCTGTTCTCTGGGAGCCCACACCCAATATATTATGGAAAACCAAATTTTACTTTAACCAAACCTTCTGCTTGGAAAGAGCTTGGAGATGTATCTGACGGGAAGAGCTCTTCTCCAGGAAAATGGGGTGCATCCCTCCTGCAATGCCAGGACTAAACCAGACACTTTCACCTCAGCCCTTGGATAGCTTCATACCTTGATGCTCTCCTTTTCTGAACTGGAAAAAAAAAAGGAAAAAAAAAGAGAGAAAAAAATTCAAAAGTGTGGGTTTCCATGGAGACGAGAGTTCTGTTCTAAAATCTGAGGGCAGGCAAGCTCTGAATTTGTTGCTCTGATGCAGATGCTTGGGTTTAACTTTAGGGGAAGAGGTTGGCTCAGACTGGAGCTGTTTGGAGGGGCTGTTTTTTGGCGTGTGGGGTGTTTCGTAGGATTTGGGGGGATTCCATTGAAAAGGGGGAAGAAAACCCTCTTCAGTCTTTTACAAAGGAAAAAAACCCACAAACAATGGTAATGGTGGAATCATCTGGGGCACACCCAGGCCCTCAAGGTGTCCATAAGGGAAGATCCAACTCCACCTGATGCCAGCAGAAGATGTGTCCTCTCCTGGTCCTGAGGCACTGGAGAAAACAGGGATGGCTTGGCACAGGTTGGACTCTGGGATGGGGAAGGAAAAGCCCCTCGGGCTGCAGTGTGCCTTTGCTTCCCACACATCTGCTCTCCACAGGCAGGAATTTCACAGGCTCCGTAATGACGCGTTGGGTTCTTCACTCCGGCTCCTGAGCTCTTGATACTTTGGGGCTTAATTGATTGGCTTTTCATGGGTTTGATTGCAGCAGCTCGGAGGAATCGGGGAGCGAGCAGCAGAAGGTGACAGGAAGCGTTAGCACTTCGTTTGGAGAGCCTGGCTAATGATTTGTGTGCGGGCAAAATAAAGGGAATTAATTCTCCGGGAAGAGATCCCACTTTGAGGGAAGTGAGACACCAGACGTGCTAATGACCTGCCAAAGCGGGTGCTGAGGAGCTGCTGCCCCAGGCTCGACCCCTCGCAGGATCTGAGCGGAGTGGATTGGAGACACGGTGCCCAACAGTGGGTTGGGATGCCACCCCTGGAAACTCCTTCCAAAACATCTCCATGGGGCTTCCCGTGGCTTCCCAAGGTTCAAGAAGAGTGGGCAAGTTGCCACCGAAAATCAGTGAGGGAGTGAAACTCCAGCAGAGCCGTGGATGGCTTCATTAATTAATTATTTTTTAAAAAGATAATCTTATATTGAATAGGGAGAGAGTGAAGAGAGAAGGTGGAGGGTATTTGCTGCAGAGCTGGGTGGAGAAAGCCCTTCCTCATTCATCAGTCATAGAACAGAATAATGGAATAATTTAGGTTGAAAAAGCCCTCAAAGTCATCAACTCCAGCCGTTCCCCAGCACTGCCAAGGCCACCACTTATCCATGTCCCCAAGTGCCACATCCACATGGCTTTTAAATCCCTCCAGGGATGGTGACTCCACCACTGCCCTGGGCAGTTTCAATCCCTCCCATGAAGAAGTTTTCCTCAATATCCAATCTAAACCTCCCCTGGTGCAACTTGAGGATCTTTCCTCTTGTCCTGTCCCTTGTTCCCTGGGAGCAGAGCCCGACCCCCCCTGGCTGCACCCTCCTGTCAGGGAGTTGTGGAGAGCCAGAAGAAGAGGTGGGCATCAGGGCAGGATGAGGGCAGGAAGAGGGATGAACGTTGTGTCTCTGTACATCCCCAGTGTGCAACAACCCCCTGGGAGAACCTGGTGTAGAAATGTCCAGCCCCTGGGACTCTGAGTCCCTGGGAGTGCCCAAGGCCAGGCTGGATGGGACTCAGGGCCACCTGGGACAGTGGAAGGTGTCCCTGCCGTGGCAGGGGGTGGGACTGGGTGGGCTTTAAGGTCTCTTCCGACCCAAACCAGTCTGAGATTCTGAGATCCTGAGATTCTCTGGGGCTGTCCCTTTTCCCTCAGCACCTTTGTAGCTTCCTGCTGGAAATCCAGGAGTCCTCAAAGCCGTGCCTGATGCAGAACTGGCTCCCGCAAAAGGCAGCTTTAAACCCCCGCTTCTATTCAGGGATCCCAGCCCTCCATGGGGAAAAGTTCTCCCGGGAGGATTTACTGCTGGATTTAGTCCTGGCGCCAGTGCTGAGGGCAGACCGGAGAAAGGCAGCTCTCCTGAACTCTCCCTACAGTGGGAATATGAATGTTTTGTTTCAATAACATTTAACAGCGATTGCCTGGGCGACCTCTGCCCTGCTGTGATTAAATATTAATATTCTTCTAGTCTGGGCTCCTGCTCTGCTTTCCCTCCTCTGGTTTCTAAATGAAGCTGCCCGGCCTTGGCCTTTCTTTGGAGCACGGGGATGGAGTACGGATGAGGCACGGGAAGCAGCACTGGATCCAACCAGCCCAACCAAAGCTCCGGGCTTTGCTCTGAGCTTTACAGGGAAAAAAAAGAGAGCTGGACTATGAAGTTGCTGAACTCAGGGGAATTTAATAACACTCGGCCACCAGCAAAGCGATTAAATGCCGGCTCCTAATTCCGTAAGTGCCTCGCTGATGGTTCCCTGGCTGCCGGCGGCACAACGGGACTAATCCGGGAACGGGCCGTGCGTTATCACCTCCGCCCGGCAGGAGCAGGGATGGGACTGGAATGAGCTGCTGGTGTTTTTGCAGTGGTGATGGAGGCGATGAGGGATGAGGGCGGCAGGTTCGTGGCGGGTTTGCTGCGGGGTTTGGGGTCTGGTTGGCTTTGGGGTGTCTGATGCAGGGAGAGAGGGTGTGGGGCTGGATGTAGGATGCTCCCAGGGAAGGAGAAGGAAGGAAGAGGGAGGGGTGAGTCTGACTAAAGCAGGGCTGTGTTCCTGCTCCTTTTCTGCTGGGTGGTTTCAGGTTTCAGCTTTTGACTCAAAATAAGCTCCATTTTGCCTTAAATTCCACCTCTAAGATGTACAGATGAGAGATTCCACCTCAGTCATACTTTATGCTCCTGACAGTGCAATGTTCCTGTTGCATCACCCTCTTTCCTAAGATTTTTTTCTTTTTTTTTTTGAGAAAACTCTGAATGTGTTGGATTTGGGACTGCCTCAGGGGTTTGCTTGCTCCTTGCTCAGAGAGCACCAGGAGCCAGCCCCCGAAACAGAGCCGAGGATGCTCCACAGCATCCCTCGTTCCCTCTGAGCCGCCTCCCCGCTGCTCCCTCTCCGTGCCTCCACAGCAGATGATTCGCCCGACCTTTAGATGGGAGATGTTCAAAACGCAGCCAGGCTGATCGGGGATTTAATGCTGATTGAGGAGGTAATGTGGCTGTTCCCGACGCGCCCCGCTGGGCCGGGGGCACTTCCACGCTCCCGCCCGCAGAGCTTCCAAATGGACTCCACTGCCACGTCCCTGTTCCATCCAAGGGGATCATTTATTTCAGTTTTGAGGATCAAAGCGTGTGAATGCCGGTGTCTCACTGCTGCAGAGACTGAAAACCTGAGCTGTGCAGCAGCTGTGCTTTGGCTGAGGGGCTCCAGCCCAGAGGAGCCTGAATCCAAGGGATGGGAAAAGCATCTCTGGGCTGCTCTGGGTACCATATCCCATATTTGCGTACCATATCCTGTATTTGGGTACCATATCCCATATTTGGGTGCCATGTCCTATATTTGAGTACCATATTCCATATTTGAGTACCATATCCCATATTTGGGTACCATATCCCATATTCCTCCAGCTTCCAGCATTTCTGCATCTCTGCATTATAGAGGCTAACCACATCTAATGGTGGGGTGAGAGCAAGATGTGCAATTCCATGGGGGAAAAGAGGGAATGCAGGGAAATTTCCTCATGGAAAGCCATGGCTGGGTCACCAGGAGGCCATTAATCCTTTTAAACAGACTCAGGGCACTTTATAAAAGAAGTCCTGAGCTGAAAAGCTTCAAGTGTGTTTGGTATGAAAGGGTTTGGGTTCAAGGGCCTTTGGGATGAAAGTCTCCGCTCCTCCCAGCCCTGCCTTGCAGGGGGAGGTGGCCATTCCCTGGAGATCTGTGCCTTTTCCAACTCTTTGGCAGCAACCGCATCATTCTAGCTCCAAAAAATAACGAAGTTGGGGAAGAAAAAGGACAACAAAATATATCCCACTGTAAACAAACATGTCAATTAGTGTAATCAGCTCTAATGAGGAAAGGGAAGCCAAACTCCACACTTTGAGTGGCTGTTTGGGCCGGCTCATCGCAGGCAAGCCCAGCTCCTCCACCCCACGAGTGTTGGGGGCAGTTGGGGTGTGACGGCCACACCATCCCTGCTGGATTTGGGATCAGTGCTGTGCCACTTTTCCTCCAGCCCCCGTTTTTTGGGAAGTGGGTGGAGGGCGCATCGCTGACTCGCGGCGCTCAGCCGCAAACAAAAGGCGATGATTTATAATTTGCTGTTATTGTGCTGTTCCTCCATCATCCCGAGCCAGCCCTGCCAGTTGGGCCTTGGGACCGGCACGAGGAATCGCTTCGCCTTCCATTTGCCCAATAAATAATAATAATAATAATTGACATAATGGCAATAATAAAACCCATCCATCTCCCCCGCCGCCCTCCCCAGCGCGGCGAGGGGAGCCCAACTTTGGGCAGTGTTTATTCAGCGGGTGGATTGGGGTTGGTTGACTTTAACACGAGCTGTCACCAAACAAATCTCCCTGCGGCACAGCGGGTATTAAAACCATCTTTCACCGATTCAAATCTTCCAAGAGGGGCCATCAGAGAAATGAGGACCAGGACTGGAGGCTCGGTGTTATTTTTTTCCCCTTCCTGTGAGATGCTAAGGAATAAATAGCTTCATTTGGTCCCCAAACCCCATCCAAGGATGCCAGGGCTGTGCCAAGCCCGGGATGGGAGAGGTTGGATGCTGCAGCCACCTCCCCAGCAAAAAATTCCATCAGAATTAACAGGTGTCCTTTGCACCTCCCCAGATTTAATGATTTTCCCTTTATTGGTGGTACTGAGTCAGTTATTATGGGCTGGGCCTCTGGGATAAGGGGAGCAGGGGGAAAGAGGGATCTCCTGGCAAAATGGTGTGAAACACAGTAAAACCTCCCAGCAGGACTCGGAGGGGATCCTGGCTGTGTGGACCCCATTGGGAGGAAGGAAAAGTGGGAGAAATGAGGAGGACAAGCTACCATCCCAAAGGCTGGAATGCACTGGCTGTTTCTCAGCCACTGCCTGATCCTGGGTTCATCCCTGCACCCTTGGGAACCCCCAAATCACATGGATGGAGGTCTCCACGTGGCAAGAACTGGTCTGTGTCACACAGCTGGGGGCTGAAGGCAGCTCCACGAGGGAAATGCTGCATCCCAAATCTCCACCCAGCCAGGAGTCCCTTCCAGGGGTTGTTTTGGTAGGGCCTATCCAGAGGCACTGCCATCCTAAGGAGCATCCCGAGGCCTTCCAGAGCCCAGACACCTGGAAATCAGCTTCCCTGTGAGCACTGAGCTTGGAAAAGAAACAAAAGGAACGTCCCTGCTGATTGCAGAGGGTGTGGAGTGGATGATCTTTGGAGGTCCCTTCCAACCCAGTCCAACCCAATCCAACATATTCCATTCCATTCCATTCCATTCCATTCCATTCCATTCCATTCCATTCCATTCCATTCCATTCCATTCCATTCCATTCCATCCCATATGTCCTCTCTTAAAATACAAAATCACACTAGAAATGCTGACCCTCCTGACTCCACCGCTGAAAATTTGATTTTCCTTTTTTTTTTTTAAATTTATTTTGAATTTTTTATTTCCCTCCCTTTTCCTTTCCCCCAGAGAAATGGTTTGAGGGACGGCTGCTGGCTCTGCTGCTGCTCCTGCAAACAGCCAGAGAGCTGCCACACAGCTCCTTTGATGGCCCAGCAACGCAGAGAGAAAATAAACCCAACGTGGAGCAGCAGCTCCAGCTTCCCAGATGGCTCCATGCTCCCCAGCGGAGCCTGGGTGATATTTCTCCAGAGATCCAGTTGCCTGGGGAAGAGAGGACCAGAGGCACCTTTGGAGCCTTTCCATTATGGAGGGTGGATATATGGATTATACACCAGGTCCCTGCATGGTCCCCATGGGGACAGGAGGGTGATGGGTGTTTCGAGGAGGAGGATGCCGAGCTCTGGAGCAGGGATGAGATCCCGTGCAGCCCGTGAGGGACATGCGTGTCAGGCCATTTGGGATCCTGGGGGGACTTTGCTGCGAGCAGGGCTTAATCAGAGCCTGCCAACGCGTTTTCCTGAGGGTTGGTGGGACACGCGGCTGCAAAAAGGGCCAGAATGGAGTCGTTTCAAAGAGAGTGGGCAAAACGTAATCATATCCAGGGAGGACTAATCCCGGATTATCATCAGGGGTTGGAAGGGATAAACCATATCTAAGCACACAGCTTTCATCCCACGGGGCTGTCAGAGCAATCGCAGCCGCTCTGGGGCGCGGGGACCGGAGTGAGAGAGGGAGGGGGGCACCTCTGCCAAGGGCATGGGGGGAGCTGGGCTGCAGCTGGAGACCCTCACCGGGGGGACACCTTTGTGTGGGTCCTGGGCTGGGCCATCGCTGTGTCCTCTGTGCCTCCTGGGTGTCCCCGAGGCGGGCGGATCCATCGGCTCTCACGGCCAGCACCGTGACCGCTGCCTCGAGGATGTGGCTGCTCTCCTCCTTATCTTTTTGGCTTCTCTCCTCAAGTACAAATTGACCTCTCAGAATTTTCTCCTTTAATGCCCTTGTTCTCAAATGTTAATAACTGGTCAGTGACAGGCTGATTAAGCCTTCCTTCCTCCCTTATTTAGATTGGTGTCACTGCAGCAGCTCGAACGGGGCCGTAAAGAACATTAACACCCGCTCGGCACTGACAGGGCAAACTATTCCCTGGGAATTGATAAGGGCTTTTTCTGGAAATGAATTTGGCGCTGGCAAAACAAACGGATGCCTTGAGCTCCATCCATCTCCCTTCCTTTAATAACTTTCATTTGTTCGGCGCTATCTCCAGCACCAATTAATGTAACGAATGCCTTTTGTCCCAGCAGGGGCTTTTGCAGGAGCTTCCAGTGGGACAGATCCGCTTCCCTCCTCTTCCCTCCCCTTCAGCTCTCAGCTTGGGCTGAGGTTTTCTCCCCATGAGCAGGGGCTGAGTGGCCCAAAATAACATCCTTTTCTCATGGCATCATGCCTGGATCCATATCTATATCCATACCTATATCTATACCTATATCTATATATCTATACCTTGGTCTAGGTCTGTATCTTTCTTTATCTTTATCTCTATCTCCAGCTTATCTTTATCTTATCCTTATCTATACTTGTTTCTGTATGATCTATGTTTGTATCTTCGTCTGCATCTGTAGCTATTTTCATGCCATTCATATCCATATCCATATAATTTGTATCCATATCCATGTAATTTATAACCATATCCATCCAACCTCTATCTATATCCATAGAATCTGCACCTGCAGCTACACCTGTATCTGTCTATAGATCCATATCCATGAAATCTCTGTCTATATCCATATCCATGAAATCTCTGTCTGTATCCATATCCTTAGCATGCACATCCATGTCCATGTCCATGTCCATTTCAACTCTATCAATATCAATATCAATATTTATTCTTATCATTTATATCCATATCAACTGTATGTGTATCTGTATCTGCCTCTGTTGCTACATCCACGTCATTCCCGTCCATATCCATGTAATTGATAACCATGTCCGTATAATCTATATCCATATAATCTGTATCTATATCCATGTAATCCATATCTATAGCTGTACCTATACCTGGATCTGTCTATATATCCATATCCATATCATCCATATCCCTAAAATCTCTCTATATCTGTATCCTTAGCACATATATCCATGTCCATATCCACATCCGTATCCATGTCCATATCCGTATCCCTGTCCATATCCGTATCCCTGTCCATATCCACATCTGTATCCATATCCATATCCACGTCCATATCCACATCCGTATCCATATCCACATCTGTATCCGTATCCACGTCTGTATCCACGTCCATATCCATATCCATATCCATGTCCATGTCCATGTCCATATCTGTATCCATGTCCGTATCCACATCCGTATCCATGTCCATATCCACGTCCATATCCACATCTGTATCCATATCCATGTCCATATCCACATCCGTATCCAAATCCACATCCGTATCCAAATCCACATCCGTATCCATATCCACGTCCATATCCACATCCGTATCCATATCCACATCTGTATCCGTATCCACGTCCATATCCATGTCCATGTCCATATCCATATCCATGTCCATATCCACATCCGTATCCATGTCCATATCCATGTCCATGTCCATATCCATGTCCATGTCCATATCCACATCCGTATCCATGTCCATACCCACGTCCATATCCATGTCCACCATATCCATGGCATCTCTATCTGTATCTGAGACGAGGGAAGGGATTCCCATGGAAGGATGGAGCCACCATCCACGGAAAAACCTGGATCCCTCCCAGGGATGGGGCAGCCACAGCTTCCCTGGGCACCCTGTGCCAGCGCCTCCCCACCCTCACAGGGAAGGATTCTTTCCCAATATCCCATCTAAACCTGCTGGAAGCCATTCCCCCTCGTTTTGTTACTCCAGGCCCTTGGAATACAAACCTGGAGCTCCAACTGGACAGCACCGGGACCCCAGTTCCTGTCCTGCACCCCAGTTTTGTCACGTTAAGGGCATTTAAATGCTCCATGACTGGTAGCATTGTGAAGGGAAGAGGCTGGAGGAGGGATGAAGCTGCAGGATCAGCACACAGAGCATCCCTCTGATGTCTGAACATCCCAAAATCCCTGAGCACCCCAACCCGTCACAGGACACAGCCCGAGCCTTCCCAAGCCCAGGATTTGGAACATGAAGCCGGTGATTTAATTACCAGCAGAGAGAAGAAAAGAGAGGATTTTTTTGCAGCTGGGTAAGTGCTGCATGGGGCAAGTCAAGAGTTCCTCCTTTTACAGACCTTATCCCACTGTTGGGATATAATCTCTTCCCTGTGTCCCTGTAAATACTCTCCTACAACTTCAGAGTGGCCGTGCCCCGACCCTGGGGCTGCCAAATCCTGCTCCTGCCAGCCTTGGGCGAGATCCAGGCGATACCTGGGGGGTTATTCCTGTTAAAGGGGCTGTGACACCACTGCAGGGTGTAAAACACGCCTGGCCCTCGCCAAGCGAGGCAGAAAACCGGGAAGAATGAGGAAGTGCAAACAGGAGAGGATCCAGGCAGTGCCACGGCGGCTGGGAGAAAGGAGATACATAAATGTGAACACGGTTTTTCAAGAGTGAGAAAGAATCAGCCCGAGGCTCGGTCAGGCTGCGATAAGGACGGGGGAGCTGAAATCCCATTTAGCCACAATCCTCGGGGAAGTGCCGGAGTGGGGAAGGCGGTGGGAGGCAGCACGGATCCAGCTGGTGGGAATATCTCTTCCAGAGCAGGGATCAAACCTCTCCACGAGAAACTCTGGTTCTCCAGCAAGAAGAAATTGGGTGCTTGATCTCCCTCCACCACTTCTGAGCCACTTTTTTTTGTGGTGAAAGGACTTCTCTAAGCCTTTGCCGAGGCTTTGGCGCTCAGTCAGGCAGAGAAACAAATGTGAAATCGGGGGCCAGCGCATCCAACTCCTTCCCTGGTGCTTCATTAAATGGGTATAAAATAAATTTCAGCTTCCCATTTGCTTTCTCTGGAGCTGGGGCTGCTTTTTTGGAGCAGTGAGAAGGTGGAGGCTGCAAGCCCAGGAAGCTCTGGCTGCTCTGCCAAGCAAAGCACTGGGGGAACGGGACAAACACAGCAGAAAAAGCCCATCTTACAAATAAAGCCTGGAAGCTTCCCTTGAAAATCAAGAAAGTTTCATTTTCTGGTGCAACTGAATAATTAAAGGGGGCTTTCAAGGATGCAGTAAAGTTTGGGTTGGAAGAGACCACTGCCCTCTCCCCATCCTCAGCCTGTGCAACAACATCTGATTTCTCCAGGCAGGGATATTTTGAGCCAAAAAATCCAAGAAGGAGGTGTAAGTGCAGTTTGGAGCCCCCAGCTTTGTCTGTCTCTGCGAGGAGTCCAATTGCAGAGACAGGCTCGGTACAGATCCAGCTGGGGCTGCTCTGGTCCCTGGGGTCCTTCATCCACGACATTCCGGCTGCGCTGGGTAGAGGGGGACACAGCTTTTATTATCATATGTGGGTAAGAGGTGCTAAATCTCAAAAAAACCCCAAAACCATTGACAATGTGTCACCGAGGACAGATTTTCACTCCTGGATGCCCTGAGCAAGGCACCACATGGGGCATCCAGGCCGTACCGCGTCAGTGAATTGTAGGAGTTTATTCAGGACAAGCATTGCAAGCCATTAAAACATGGGGTTTTTTCCCAGGATTAGGAGTAACCCAAAGAGCTGCCGCCCTGCTCCATCGCTGCTGGCCCTGCTCCCTGTGCTCCGGATCTATTTTGTGTTGGCCACCACTGGGATTCCTTGATCCAAGGTCTGGCTGGTGCAGGTGATGAGTGCAAGGTCTGCTGAGACCCAGAGCGCAAATAACTAAAAATAAAGAGTAAATAACAAATACGAGAGAGATCCAGATCTTTCCAGCTCAGCTCGAAGTGGAAGAAACCTTTCCTACACATTCCCTTTTTTTTTTTTCCCTGCAGAGATTGTTGATTTTTTTCCAACACCTTGTGGGCCCAATAACTCAGAGCAGGTAGCAGGGGCTGGGATCGGGATTTGATTACTGATCTGATTTAGGCTGTCAAGCCAGGTGTCTCTCTGCAGAGATTGCAAGTGTTTCATGGACAATTTGCAATGAAAGAGAGAAGCTTGAGGAGTGATTTATTCCGTAACAATGGCAATGATAATAACGGAAGGGCTGGATGTGGGCAGCATCCAGCACACGGGGAGTCACTTCCACAGGCTCTGGGAGCTGCTGCTGCACAAGTGATAGCGACAGATATCATTCCAATGGGAGGAATCTGAATTTCAGATTCCCCTGGCACATTCCACTTGGTGTAAAGGGAGGATGAGGACGCTGGATCTCTCCTGTGATGATTGAAGTTGGTTGTTTCTGTGGTGATTTCTGTTGGGAACTCAGAGCGAGATCCATGGCAACCCCTGCAAAGTCCCTTAACTTATCCCTACGTGGTCCCTGTGGTGGGGGGGACCCTGTCTCCCCCTGCAGGGATCCTGCTGGAGGCTCCAGGGACATGGGAATGCTGAGGAGACAGTAAATAGGTTGTGTGTCAAAGCTCAGGCATTCCCTGCCCGTGCATCCCTCCTGGGAACGGGCTGCAATCAGATGCTGGGAGCTGTGGTGCCAAAAGGAATCTTGTCCTTTCCACACCTGTGCATTAACAGGGATTTTATTCTGGGGAGGATGCGCCTCACCTGAGAAGTCCTTAAGATGCCACAGCCAATCTCTTCTCTGATGAAGTGCCAAGAAAAGCTCCTCAGAGGGTTCTTTGACGTCGCTGGAGAGGCGATGAATCAGCAAATGCAACTCATCCCATCCCATCCCATCCCATCCCATCCCATCCCATCCCATCCCATCCCATCCCATCCCATCCCAT